>CP139504.1:86069204-86669204 GCA_021014915.2 Artemisia tridentata subsp. tridentata
CCTTTGGTTGGAACAAAACGTCACACGCAACACAAACATAACATCCGAAAAATCACAAATATATATACTTATACTTTTACAGAACTGCAATCACACCATTCGAGCACAAACGGTACTCACGATAGGTTATATCCAAATCAAGGTCCGATAATAGATCAAGCCATAATAACTTAAGCCGAGAGACTAATTGGTATAGACACTAACTGACGCAGCAAAAATGGATGAAATTAGTTGTCTCCATACCCAAATGAGCAAAGAAACTTAATAGCAAACACTAAGATTCAAGCCGTGACTCAACCGGGTCACGATTCAAGTCCAACCCGTGACTCAAACTGGGTCGACTCAACCCGCAAAGCAACTGAAATCAAACAAGTAACAATGGCGAGGAACACATAGCATAGAACAAGGACGATTCGCGAGTTGATTCACCCACTGAGTTGACTCAGTGAGTCGACTCGGTTCATTTAACAAACAAACACCACTTTTTGATCACGTTACCACACGAAAGTGAGTCAAAGTTGTTTTTAATCGAGTTTTAACCCACGAAACTATATAACTCAAGATCTAATCGATTTTAACCCAAAGATTAAATAAATAAATAAAATGAGTTAGGCTTTCCGTCATACCCAAAAAGGAGAACTAGATAGAAGAGGTGATGGTGGGGCGGTGGTTGTTACGGCTTCGAACCAACGCAACCCAAATTGCGAACTCAGACAAAGCCCTAGATTTGACCTCCTTTTCTTGATCTACATGTTCACGTCATGGATTTGACTCGCCGAAAGTTGGCCGGAAAAACAGAGCGGCGTCGGAGTTGTGTGAGTGAAGTGGAAGGTGCACAAGGATGTGTGTAATGAAACCCTAGAGGGGAGGACGAGTGTGCGCCCCATTCTGCTGCAATCGAATCAATTAAAAAGAAGGAGAAAGAGTAGTTTTGACCAAGTTTTCTTGGTGGGTTCTTGTGCAAGGCTTGATTAAGCTAAACTCACTATCAGCTCTACACCTCCAACGCCTTCACGTGACCTTGTGTTGGGAAGGGGAGAAGCATAGAAAGAAGAGAAAGAAGAACAGTGACACAACCTGGGAATTTTGATAAAGGGGATAAGGAGAAAAGAATATATAGTGGGCGGTTTATTTTATTAGATAGGTAGGTTAGGTTTTATTATTACCCCATGTACCCCGTGTATTACGTGTCCCGGTGAGCTAAGTTTTAAACGTGGTACCTCGGTTTGGCAAAAATACGAGAAACACATTCCTGGAAACGTTTTTATAAAAATAGTTTAAAACAGGGTCATTGACTCCAAAAATTAACTATAAAATTTAAGCCATTACTTCTGTGGTGTCAGAACGCGTGTGGTGTCACGTTTTTTAGAAAAGCGAGATGACTTCTCTGTTTTGTAAATAAATTGCCAGCAAGTGTCAGGAAGTGATTACTTCACTTTTCTTGATAAAATTAAGTAGCTTGGAGGGTTACTGTATGCTACAGTGTGCGAGATAACTTCCCGAAATAATCATGTAAGCTCAAAAATGCTCAAATAAAATGCCAAATAATAATAAGTTAATTTTTATCATTAAAATTACGTTTGGAAAATTACGGGTGGTTACAAATGTGTTGCTTACTAATGATGCTATATGATATTTACTCCGGTTTCTATGTCATCACTGGATGGGCAAAAGCGAATATAAACAAATAAGGAGTCAGATTGAAATATGTACTCAATAAAAATCATAATATTTGTCATAAGGATTTTCAAGCATAAAAGTGTGTGAGAAAAATTAATTCAAATACGTAGCATCATATGCGTACTAAGTGTTTGATTACATGGCAACAAATCATGTGTTTGTCTTTCATTTTAGATGATTGGTAACTTGACCATATAGATATCTATTCAATATCTTAATATATTAGATATGAACCCATTATTTGAAATCAACATCATATAGTACCCACATATTGATGCTATGCACCACCGAATAAGCTATATATGATATTTCGATGCTACTAATTAATAAGTAGTTCGTATTGATTTCTATAAACACGAACAAATGTTTTGCCTATGTGAGATATCATCCATCTTCTGAAATCTACATGTAATTTCTTGATGGTGTTAGTTAGTATCATGGATAAATATGTTGCACATTTTGTGTACAAGTCATTTTAACCTGTCAGTAACCCAGTCTAGGCCATACTTGATATTAAATACGTAATCTAAAAATTTAACATTTTAGCTTAGAATAATTTCACTAGAAAAACAAAAACTATGAATCGCTCAGGCCTTGAAACAATATGTAATATAAATATGATATGAAACAATGTTGGGAACACGTTTTGTATTAACAAGTATTGATCATGTTGTAATAAGGTTGCTTAGGCCTTTATGTTTGATTTATGGCCCAGCCTGTGTAGATTGAATTAACAAGTATTGATCATGTTGTAATAAGGTTGCTTAGGCCTTTATGTTTGATTTATGGCCCAGCCTGTGTAGAAGGCCCATGGGCTGTGTCTTGTTATTTATGTTAAGTATGTTTAATTAGGGCTTAGAGCCAATGTCATGTAAAAACTGTGGAAAACTAGAAGGGGGGTTGAATAGTTTTACGTCTTTTTAATTTATGAAAACTTTTGTTAACTTTTTAAAACTTCGATTCTATCTTATGTGAATTCAACTCTTGATCAATATGAACATATATAAGCAAATATAGATAAGTAATGCAAGTAAGGTAAATATAATGAAATAAGAGAGAGAGATGGAAAGATCAAACCACAACACGGAGATTTATAGTAGTTCGGCTACAAGGACACCTTCCTTGCCCTACTCCACTCCTCGAGTCACCTACTCGAGAGTTTTCTTCACTATGTCAACAAACTCCCTTATGGCGGAGAAACCTTACACAACTTTAGCTTACACCGGCTTAACGACAAAAAGCTAGATGTCGAGTCCTAATCGTAGCTAGAACCAATCTCACAACTTATACACAACTTCTACACGACTTTATCACGACTTCTTCACGACTTCTTCACAACGGCTTCACGACTTCTTCACGACTTCTTCTTTTTACGACTTCTTCACGACTACTTCTTCACAACTACTTATACACAACTACTTCACAACAAATTTACAACACTACTACGTAGTTACACTTAGATCTACTTATCACAACTACACAACACTTTACACAACAACACAATTGAATGAGGTAAGTAATAACACTTCTTCACTAGTTGAAGTAGAGTTCTTCTTTTGCACTTTTGGTGGTGGAAGCTTGGATCACTTAGAAACCAATGCTTAAGAAAATATGATCAAAGGATTTACAATGTTTAGAATGAATTTAGAACAGAAAGTTTTAGTGTGCAAAAGGTGAGTAAAAGTCCAGGAGAAGACTGGTATTTATAGAGAAAAATTGGACAGCTGGAGGTCTACTGGAGCGGGGGCGGTCCCCTTAAATAGGGGGCGGTCCCTTTAATAATTAAGGGGGCCGCCTAGTAAAATTAAGGGGGCCGCCCCTTCTGTCCGTTGGCCAATTTTGTCCTTTTGTGGGGAAGGTTTTTCTGGAACATTTTAACTGATTTTGGTTAAAAATTTGAATTCATATTTTTATAAAAGATTAAAATTTTTATTTAATGCCAAAAATGTTTTTCAAAAATATATAAAATGTTTTTGATGTTTTATAAAAAATCTAGTTATTAAGAAAATGTTCCTTTGATCATATAATGCATTAAGCATTAGTTCATTCATACCTTAAGTGATTTGAGTTGTCGAAATAGATATTTACAACTAAATACTTGTTTACGTCATAGTTTTCCGATTAATGATTTTACATTTTGTGATTATCAAAACGTAGAGATATCGAAAAATATTAATAACGTGTTTAGGCATTATTTATACAACAATCTCTCCCTTTTTGATGATTACAAAATCTAAACTCATTAAATCTAAAAATTAGTTTTTAGACAAGTATTTAGTGAGTTTACATCTATTTCTCCCCCTTTTTGTAGAATCAAAAAGGTTAAGCCGACAAGTTTTAGTAACTAAATTTGTCGGGACGAAAACTCCCCCTTGATGTGTACTCCCCCTCGTTTGGGGGCACCAAGGAAACGAGCTATGGAACGCTTGCAAAAAAAATGTTAGAAGCACAAGTATATGTAACAACAATAAGCAAGCATATAGAATAAGATCATTCATTTAATAAAGGTGTTGTGGATAAGTACACAACCAAAAGATTACAACATGAAGCATGCAAGCATACAAACAAAAACTACTAATGAAACTACATAATCATCTTAGAGGTACATGGTCTTCCATGGAGCTTGCTTGCAAGAAGGGTTTGAAAAATTATTTTTAAGCATTGCATATGCTTAATTGGGTGAAAATGGAGGTGGTGGTGGTGTAGTGGGTGAAGGAGGTGGAGGAGGTGGTGGTTGTGGGTTGGCAATCATGTGTTCAAGAGATGAAAACATGTAGTGTATCTCATCTCTAAGACCAAAGATTAAGGTCCGGTTATGGACGCAACAAAGACAATTATCACCATGGGCTTCAAGCATTGCCCAAGGTATAGGAAAGAATGGTGGTGGGGTTGGTGATGGTGAAAAGTGAGCATCAAGAGGTGTGATGGGTGATAGGGAAATGGCAAGTTGGGTGTATGAAGGTTCTTGAGTGGATGGTGGTGATGATGTTAGGTGAGTGTGGATGTAGTCATTTATGGATGAGGTGGATGGAATGGAGGAAGATGAAGCTCCATGGGTGGATGGTGTTTTTGATGGTGCATTTGGTGCACTTGGGGATGAATTTTGAGGTGGTGGTGATGGAGTTTTGATGTCATCTTGGGTTAGGTCAATGAAAGGTTGTTTTGGTGGTATGATAACAAGTCTTTGTTTCCTTGAAGTCTTAGAGATGGAGGATTTTGGTGATAGCATTGTGGATGAAAATGGGTGTTTGATGAAGGTGATGGTTGATGAAGTGAAAGGTAATTGTAAGGAGGGTTTTTATATTGTGAGAATGTGGTTGATTTAGGCAAATTGTGGAGGTTTTGTGGTAATATTCCAAGTCCAGTTCGTGCATTAAGGGTAATGGTAGCTGGGGCTAGGTAAAAGTGGTCACAAGATGCAAAAGGAAACAGTAAAATTTACTGTCCAGATGGCCGGTCCCCTTAATTGTTGGGCGGCCCCCTTAAAAATTAAGGGGACCGCCTAAGGAATTAAGGGGGCCGCCCATCTGGTGATTTCCCAAGCGACCAAATTTGAAAAATTTCCAGAAAAAGGTTATTTTTAAGGTGTCTTTGCAGCAAGTTCCATTTGGATCATGTACATCAAGAATGATTAAATATTATCAATTGCACATTTAAAACAATATCATAAAACAATTATATTAGAAGCATAGTCATATAATTTCAAATAAACTAGTAGCTAGGTTCTAATAAGTTTATCAACTAACAAGATAAAAGTCATAGCAAGCAAGTGTCAATATAATAGTACTACATATAAGTGTCTAATAAAAATCAACTAAACATTCATCAAATATGTTTATTTCTTCTTCTTTCCAAACATTTTTCCAAGAGTCTTTCCAATAGACTTGAAACCGCCTCGTACTTCTTGACGCATCTGCTGTGTGGTGTTGAGTAGTTCGGTTTGTCTTTCATATAGCAGTTCGTCTGTTCGTTCGGAAGGAGAAGGGACTTGATACTCGGTGTAATCAATATCCGGAAGATTTTGAACGAAGGTCCTAGGTGATGGGGTACTAGCACGTGTTGTGCCCTCCTCATCATCATCATCATCATCATCATCATCATCATCGTCTCCTTGATGTGATGTGGAACCACGAGGTGGAAGTGAGACAGATTTACGAGATTTTCCTTTGTCACTTCGGGAGCGACGAGCACGGACACGAACAAGTGGATTGAGGACCGGTAGAACAGACTCATAGAGTGGACTCCGAAGCTGTGGATAGTGTTCCATGATATCATTGTAGAGACGGGTGAGAAACATGCCATACGGAAGATTTGCATTACGAGTGTTTTTGGCGGACATGATACGGTAGACAAAGAGATATGCCAAATTGTACGGCTTTTCAGCAACGATACAATACAACATGTGGAGTATGCTCGCCGTGACATGATCACGGTGACCACTGGTACCGAACGCATTCTCACGAATGAGTTCTTCCCAACGT
The DNA here is from genome assembly GCA_021014915.2 of Artemisia tridentata subsp. tridentata. Lineage (NCBI taxonomy): Eukaryota > Viridiplantae > Streptophyta > Magnoliopsida > Asterales > Asteraceae > Artemisia > Artemisia tridentata. The sequence goes on from CP139504.1 coordinate 86,075,366, forward strand.
CTCATGTCTTTGCGTAGCTCCTTGAGAAGGACTTGGTTTGGAGTGATGTCAACATCTTTTGATTTGATCTTTCGACTAGTCGTACCATGAGCTAGTCTAAGATATTGACGAATCTCTTCAGGAGATGGAATCTCTGAGTAGTAAGGACCCTGTTGAGGTCGATTTTCCTCAAGAGACGAGAGGTCCCACACATTAGAGAAGACGGCTTGACCGGAGAAGGGGATTCTTAGAATTTGCCCGAATTGAGCAAGAGTAAGAGTGATGAATTGGTTTTGAATCATGAAGGATATGAGGATATACCCATTAGGATCGGTTTGTAACATCACTTGACTATAAAAGTCGAGGACAAACCGGGGAATGATTGGCTCATTTATTTTGTAGAGACAATCAAGACCAACGTTGGTGAACATTCGTTCGATGAAGTCGGATTCATAGAACGATGGATGGACAATTCTTCCTTCGTGAATGTTCCTATCCTCAATGGGAAGATAGAAACAGGCAACAGAGGGAGCCATGCCCGGAGTGGAAGAGACTTTAGGAATGTATGCTTTTGTTTTTGAGACATCGCCAACTGTCACTTTGGGCATTTTCACCTATACAAGATAGCAACAAACAAAAAAATAAGAAAATGACATGCATATATTAAATATGCTACCTATGTGGAACGTAAACATACTTCGACTCTAAAACTTAACTCCTAAGAAGTAGTTTACAATGTTCCTTAGTTTTAATTTTTAACTCGCTTGAAATGTATTTTATGATGTTAAGGAATAGTTATAGGGATATTATGACAAGAAATCAACAATATCCGAACGTTCTTTTATACGTCATAAGCTACCTTGAAATGTGGCTAGACAAACATTGGATTGTATATCTAGCTATTTCTTACGAGTGTTTATGTTAAGTAACTTAGATTTTGACTCAAAAATTTCTTTCAAAATGTTGTGCCAAACGCTCCTTTAAATAAGAAGATAACTAGTAAAATTTCAATATACATATGAATTATGTATCTTGATGACTTAAAACAACTAATTTCATGTTTATAAATTTTGACAAGTAGTTGTGAATTACATTTTGATTAATTAAAGTAACTTTAGCCACTAATCCAAACGCCCTCTTATTTAAAGAAAATATTTTTATGATTCGAAAAATATGTTTTTAGGATTAATGAGTTATAATAAAACAATGTGGTTAGTTTTAACAAGTGTTTATGGCATAATTCAACAATGTATAATAAGTTTTGAAAAGGAGTGATTAGTTTGACATAATGGTTTTTTAATTACTTAGTTTCTAGGTTGTTTAAGCATTCTAATCCTATGGGGAGCATTTGATTACAACATTCTTAGACTTAATTTCAATAAAAATTTAAGTTTGGAAAAGTTTAGCAAAAGACCTAATTAAGATTAGACTCAAAATTGAATGAAATTAGATGAAATGTATAATGAAAAACTTACTAAACGTGTTGCTAATCGATGTATAGATGTTTGCCCTTTGTGAAATTGACTCGAAGAGGTGATTTGATGATGGATTTGTGATGGCAGTTCGTATACAGCAGAGTGGGAGTGAAATGTGTTTGAAGAATGGGGTGTTTGGCAAAGTTTTCAAGGAGAAAATTCGTTTTGGCAGCAACAGTAGGCCGGCCCCCTTAAACATTAAGGGGACCGCCCCCGTTTACTAGCCGGTCCCCTTAAACATTAAGGGGGCCGCCTGCCAAATTTCTGAATTTCTTGATTTTTGTTTCTGACGGCAAAATATTTATATGTATATATTTATAATATATCAAAAATACGTTTGTTGGCACGAAGAAGGAATACTTGACACATTTTATTAACATTTTGTTAATAAACTTAATCTTGATAATTTTGGACAAAATGCTCAAGACGTCAAGTCGACAGGAGGTTTAAGGATTGGGAAGAAATGTGTGTATATATATATATATATTATATATATATATATATATATATATATATATATTAGTATTATGTGTAAGTGTGGGATGTTAAGTAGATTTTTGAGGAATGATGAGGTAATGACGGAAATAGGTGCTGGCTGTGACGGGAGTTTGTTTCATCCATAGTTTTCTTGACTCGACGGTCAAAGTGCTACTTCTACGTTAATCCACTTAACTCACTTCTCTTCATCACCATGAGTTATGTAACAGTGGACACGGAAGATTTTCGTGTTGAACGTTAGAGTTCAAAAGAGGCAAAGGGGGAAGAAAAGGTTCGAGGACGAACAATTTCTTTTAGTTCTAGATAGTCAACAAATGACGTATCTAGGTTATGTGCGTATAACGAACCATTTCTTTTAGTTCTAGATAGTCAACAAATGACGTATCTAGGTTATGTGCGTATATATATATATATATATATATATATATATATATATATATATATAATATATATATATATATATATATATATATATATATATAGTATGTATAAATAGTAGTATAGGTATATATATGTATATATGTATAAGGAAAAATCTACTAACTAACATACTAAGCATAAAAGATTAATGGGGCATGCAATTGGCTAGTTCATTTATCTACGCATATAATGGTGAGCATGAAAGAGTGGCGTACCTTTTGGTCTTCAACATGTGGTCTTCAAGTTCTTCAAAGCGTATTTAACTTATAAAAGTCAATTACGAAAGAGAAAGTGCCTTTCCCGATGAGTATGCAATCTAGCCACTTGGTCCCCATGATCTCATTTGTCCATAGTTGTTTGGCCCAAACATGGTTTGCAATTGACTCGAATGCATATATGGTGGAAGTATTCCCCAAGGATTGTAGCTTGGTGGATTTGGGTAATTCCACATTGGGTAACTATTATTATGACGATTTGATATATTTTGGTTTCTTTTAGGTTGAGGAGTTTTAGGCCGAGGGTGAGGACTAGGTGGTCTTCTAGGTGGAGGTGTTTTTGACCTTAACCTTGGTTTAGAGTATTTTACTTCATTTTTTAAAGATGGTTTATAAAAGGTTTTTACTTCCTCATCACTAGCTATGGGTATTTTTCTATCTTTCATAAGTATATACTTAGGTTTTGACTCTAAAGGTTTTTGCTCACTAGTTTCACATTCAAACTTTACATTTTTAGTTTGACTATTTGAATCCTTAGTTGAATTAAATCCTAATCCGGTTTTATCACTTGATACTCTTTGAATACTTATTATTTCCCTAAGAGAATTACTACTATTTTCGAATTTGTTAAGCCTACAAATTTCCTCCTTTTCTAAGTTATGTAGTTTAATTTTTAATTCTAGTATTTCTTTTTCTAATTGATTATTAATGTGTTTTAGTGATTTATTTTTAGTCATTACTTTTTGGCCTAATATACATAACCTATTATATTCGTTATCTAGGTCTTTTTCATCTAATGATAAATTTTCATCACTAAAGTATTCGGTTTCGGAACGTACCTCACTTGATGTCTTAGCCATAAGACACTTCTCTTCTTTTGTGGTTTCTTTCTCGTCTTCTTCACTGTCACTCCATGCTCCTCCAATGAACGCCTTTTGGTTTTGCTCCTTTGACATCATAGGGCATCTTCCAATGAGATGATTTGGATCACCGCATTTGAAGCACTTCCTCTCGCTCTTGCTACCTTTGTCGTCTTTGTTTCTTTGGAGTGTTTTCCTTTCGTCATGTGGTTGTCTAACGAATCTTCCTCGTCTTTTGAAAAACTTCTTGAAGTCTCTTACGGCCATGGCATATTCTTCATCATCACTTTCGGAGGTTGAGCTATCCTTGTCACTTGATGCTTTCCTAGCTTTCAACGCGATTGACTTGCTTTGCTCTTTCTTTCCTTTGACCATCTCGAAGTCTTTCTTGATTATTGCTTCGTAGACTTTCAAGTTGCCAATCAATTCGTCAAGTTGAAGAGTTGACAAGTTCTTTGATTCTTCAATTGCTGTAACTTTAGCCCGCCATTTTGGATGAAGAGCCCTAAGAAATTTCCTGACAAAATTCTTACTAGAAAAACTCTCATCAAGTGCCTTTAAACTTGTGATGATTGTGTTAAACTTGGCAAATGCATTATCAATTGATTCCTCTTCCGGAATCGTGAATTGTTCATATTGTTGAACAAGAAGATCTATTTTATTATCTTTGACTTGATTATTACCTTGGTGAGTTATTATTAAAGAATTCCAAATTTCTTTTGCGGTTTCGCACATAAAGATTCTTTCGTATTCTTTACGTGGTAGCGCATTATAAATAACCATTTTAGCCTCATTATTTTTAGAAAGTTTTCTTTTTAAATCATCACTTTGTTTTTCAAAAGGTACAATTTCATCCTTTTTAGTTTCAAGATTATGTTGAATAGGTAAAAAATCACCATTAGTAATAACATGCCAAAGATCTAGATCTTTTGACTTCACATAAGTTTCGAATCGATTTTTCTAATATAAAAATCCATCACTTTCAAATAGTGGTGGTCTTTGCATAGATTGCCCTTCTAAATATTTTTCAGATTCCATAGATCGTTTCAAGTTTTAAAATACAGTTAATTTTAAAAATCTTGTTTGACGTGGCTCTTGATACCAATTGTGGAAAACTAGAAGGGGGGTTGAATAGTTTTACGTCTTTTTAATTTATGAAAACTTTTGTTTACTTTTTAAAACTTCGATTCTATCTTATGTGAATTCAACTCTTGATCAATATGAACATATATAAGCAAATATAGATAAGTAATGCAAGTAAGGTAAATATAATGAAATAAGAGAGAGAGATGGAAAGATCAAACCACAACACGGAGATTTATAGTAGTTCGGCTACAAGGACACCTTCCTTGCCCTACTCCACTCCTCGAGTCACCTACTCGAGAGTTTTCTTCACTATGTCAACAAACTCCCTTATGGCGGAGAAACCTTACACAACTTTAGCTTACACCGGCTTAACGACAAAAAGCTAGATGTCGAGTCCTAATCGTAGCTAGAACCAATCTCACAACTTATACACAACTTCTACACGACTTTATCACGACTTCTTCACGACTTCTTCACAACGGCTTCACGACTTCTTCACGACTTCTTCACGACTTCTTCTTTACGACTTCTTCACGACTACTTCTTCACAACTACTTATTCACAACTACTTCACAACAAATTTACAACACTACTACGTAGTTACACTTAGATCTACTTATCACAACTACACAACACTTTACACAACAACACAATTGAATGAGGTAAGTAATAACACTTCTTACTAGTTGAAGTAGAGTTCTTCTTTTGCACTTTTGGTGGTGGAAGCTTGGATCACTTAGAAACCAATGCTTAAGAAAATATGATCAAAGGATTTACAATGTTTAGAATGAATTTAGAACAGAAAGTTTTAGTGTGAAAAAGGTGAGTAAAAGTCCAGGAGAAGACTGGTATTTATAGGAGAAAAATTGGACAGCTGGAAGTCTACTGGAGCGGGGGCGGTCCCCTTAATACAATTTAAGGGGGCCGCCTAGTAAAATTAAGGGGGCCGCCCCTTCTGTCCGTTGGCCAATTTTGTCCTTTTGTGGGGAAGGTTTTTCTGGAACATTTTAACTGATTTTGGTTAAAAATTTGAATTCATATTTTTATAAAAGATTAAACATTTTTATTTAATGCCAAAAATGTTTTTCAAAAATATATAAAATGTTTTTGATGTTTTATAAAAAATCTAGTTATTAAGAAAATGTTCCTTTGATCATATAATGCATTAAGCATTAGTTCATTCATACCTTAAGTGATTTGAGTTGTAGAAATAGATATTTACAACTAAATACTTGTTTACGTCATAATTTTCCGATTAATGATTTTACATTTTGTGATTATCAAAACGTAGAGATATCGAAAAATATTAATAACGTGTTTAGGCATTATTTATATCAACAATCTCCCCCTTTTTGATGATTACAAAATCTAAACTAATTAAATCTAAAAATTAGTTTTTAGACAAGTATTTAGTGAGTTTACATCTATTTCTCCCCCTTTTTGTAGAATCAAAAAGGTTAAGCCGACAAGTTTTAGTAACTAAATTTGTCGGGACGAAAACTCCCCCTTGATGTGTACTCCCCCTCGTTTGGGGGCACCAAGGAAACGAGCTATGGAACGCTTGCAAAAAAAATGTTAGAAGCACAAGTATATGTAACAACAATAAGCAAGCATATAGAATAAGATCATTCATTTAATAAAGGTGTTGTGGATAAGTACACAACCAAAAGATTACAACATGAAGCATGCAAGCATACAAACAAAAACTACTAATGAAACTACATAATCATCTTAGAGGTACATGGTCTTCCATGGAGCTTGCTTGCAAGAAGGGTTTGAAAAATTATTTTTAAGCATTGCATATGCTTAATTGGGTGAAAATGGAAGTGGTGGTGGTGTAGTGGGTGAAGGAGGTGGAGGAGGTGGTGGTTGTGGGTTGGCAATCATGTGTTCAAGAGATGAAAACATGTAGTGTATCTCATCTCTAAGACCAAAGATTAAGGTCCGGTTATGGACGCAACAAAGACAATTATCACCATGGGCTTCAAGCATTGCCCAAGGTATAGGAAAGAATGGTGGTGGGGTTGGTGATGGTGAAAAGTGAGCATCAAGAGGTGTGATGGGTGATAGGGAAATGGCAAGTTGGGTGTATGAAGGTTCTTGAGTGGATGGTGGTGGTGATGCTCTTGGTGATGATGTTAGGTGAGTGTGGATGTAGTCATTTATGGATGAGGTGGATGGAATGGAGGAAGATGAAGCTCCATGGGTGGATGGTGTTTTTGATGGTGCATTAGGTGCACTTGGGGATGAATTTTGAGGTGGTGGTGATGGAGTTTTGATGTCATCTTGGGTTAGGTCTATGAAAGGTTGTTTTGGTGGTATGATAACAAGTCTTTGTTTCCTTGAGGTCTTAGAGATGGAGGATTTTGGTGATAGCATTGTGGATGAAAATGGGTGTTTGATGAAGGTGATGGTTGATGAAGTGAAAGGTAATTGTAAGGAGGGTTTTTATATTGTGAGAATGTGGTTGATTTAGGCAAATTGTGGAGGTTTTGTGGTAATATTCCAAGTCCAGTTCGTGCATTAAGGGTAATGGTAGCTGGGGCGAGGTAAAAGTGGTCACAAGATCAAAAGGAAACAGTAAAATTTACTGTCCAGATGGCCGGTCCCCTTAATTGTTGGGTGGCCCCCTTAAAAATTAAGGGGACCACCTAAGGAATTAAGGGGGCCGCCCATCTGGTGATTTCCCAGGCGACCAAATTTGAAAAGTTTCCAGAAAAAGGTTATTTTTAAGGTGTCTTTGCAGCAAGTTCCATTTGGATCATGTACATCAAGAATGATTAAATATTATCAATTGCACATTTAAAACAATATCATAAAACAATTATATTAGAAGCATAGTCATATAATTTCAAATAAACTAGTAGCTAGGTTCTAATAAGTTTATCAACTAACAAGATAAAAGTCATAGCAAGCAAGTGTCAATATAATAGTACTACATATAAGTGTCTAATAAAAATCAACTAAACATTCATCAAATATGTTTATTTCTTCTTCTTTCCAAACATTTTTCCAAGAGTCTTTCCAATAGACTTGAAACCGCCTCGTACTTCTTGACGCATCTGCTGTGTGGTGTTGAGTAGTTCGGTTTGTCTTTCATATAGCAGTTCGTCTGTTCGTTCAGAAGGAGAAGGGACTTGATACTCGGTGTAATCAATATCCGGAAGATTTTGAACGAAGGTCCTAGGTGATGGGGTACTAGCACGTGTTGTGCCCTCCTCATCATCATCATCATCATCATCATCATCGTCTCCTTGATGTGATGTGGAACCACGAGGTGGAAGTGAGACAGATTTACGAGATTTTCCTTTGTCACTTCGGGAGCGACGAGCACGGACACGAACAAGTGGATTGAGGACCGGTAGAACAGACTCATAGAGTGGACTCCGAAGCTGTGGATAGTGTTCCATGATATCATTGTAGAGACGGGTGAGAAACATGCCATACGGAAGATTTGCATTACGAGTGTTTTTGGCGGACATGATACGGTAGACAAAGAGTTATGCCAAATTGTACGGCTTTTCAGCAACGATACAATACAACATGTGGAGTATGCTCGCCGTGACATGATCACGGTGACCACTGGTACCGAACGCATTCTCACGAATGAGTTCTTCCCAACGTCTCATGTCTTTGCGTAGCTCCTTGAGAAGGACTTGGTTTGGAGTGATGTCAACATCTTTTGATTTGATCTTTCGACTAGTCGTACCACGAGCTAGTCCAAGATATTGACGAATCTCTTCAGGAGATGGAATCTCTGAGTAGTAAGGACCCTGTTGAGGTCGATTTTCCTCAAGAGACGAGAGGTCCCACTCATTAGAGAAGACGGCTTGACCGGAGAAGGGGATTCATAGAATTTGCCCGAATTGAGCAAGAGTAAGAGTGATGAATTGGTTTTGAATCATGAAGGATATGAGGATATACCCATTAGGATCGGTTTGTAAAATCACTTGACTATAAAAGTCGAGGACAAACCGGGGAATGATTGGCTCATTTATTTTGTAGAGACAATCAAGACCAACGTTGGTGAACATTCGTTCGATGAAGTCGGATTCATAGAACGATGGATGGACAATTCTTCCTTCGTGAATGTTCCTATCCTCAATGGGACGATAGAAACAGGCAACAGAGGGAGCCATGCCCGGAGTGGAAGAGACTTTAGGAATGTATGCTTTTGTTTTTGAGACATCGCCAACTGTCACTTTGGGCATTTTCACCTATACAAGATAGCAACAAACAAAAAAAATAAGAAAATGACATGCATATATTAAATATGCTACCTATCTGGAACGTAAACATACTTCGACTCTAAAACTTAACTCCTAAGAAGTAGTTTACAATGTTCCTTAGTTTTAATTTTTAACTCGCTTGAAATGTATTTTATGATGTTAAAGAATAGTTATAGGGATATTATGACAAGAAATCAACAATATCCGAACGTTCTTTTATACGTCATAAGCTACCTTGAAATGTGGCTAGACAAACATTGGATTGTATATCTAGCTATTTCTTACGAGTGTTTATGTTAAGTAACTTAGATTTTGACTCAAAAATTTCTTTCAAAATGTTGTGCCAAACGCTCCTTTAAATAAGAAGATAACTAGTAAAATTTCAATATACATATGAATTATGTATCTTGATGACTTAAAACAACTAATTTCATGTTTATAAATTTTGACAAGTAGTTTTGAATTACATTTTGATTAATTAAAGTAACTTTAGCCACTAATCCAAACGCCCTCTTATTTAAAGAAAATATTTTTATGATTCGAAAAATATGTTTTTAGGATTAATGAGTTATAATAAAACAATGTGGTTAGATTTAACAAGTGTTTATGGCATAATTCAACAATGTATAATAAGTTTTGAAAAGGAGTGATTAGTTTGACATAATGGTTTTTTAATTACTTAGTTTCTAGGTTGTTTAAGCATTCTAATCCTATGGGGAGCATTTGATTACAACATTCATAGACTTAATTTCAATAAAAATTTAAGTTTGGAAAAGTTTAGCAAAAGACCTAATTAAGATTAGACTCAAAATTGAATGAAATTAGATGAAATGTATAATGAAAAACTTACTAAACGTGTTGCTAATCGATGTATAGATGTTTGCTCTTTGTGAAATTGACTTCATCGAGTTTCTTGGATTCATCAACTTTCTTGGACTAATCGACTTTCTTGGGTTGATCGAGTTTCTTGGACTAATCGACTTTCTTGGGTTGATCGAGTTTCTTGATTAATCGAGCTTCTTGGGTTAATCAAGTTTCTGGATTTTGTGAGATTTATTGAGTTTCTAGTGTAAAATCCTCCGAGTTTCAACGATTGAAATCTCCGAGTTTCTAGAGTCAAATCCTCAAGTTTTGTCAAGTTTTTCACCGTTCATCAATCTAATCTATGACAACAACCGTTATTATCCTTTGAAGATCCTAAACATACATCCACAAGTTACTTAACGATGTCTCAACAGCCATACAATCACTATTTCTACAATCAACAACAACAACCGTATCATCAACAACAACAACCATATCCATATCAGTATCCTCAACAACAATATCAAACACAATATCCACCTCAGTATCAATAACAACAAATGTTCATGCATTAACATCAATTCCCTCAGCAGCAACAACTTTCTTCACAACCAATGCATAACTACCAATCTCCTTCCAGAGAACCACACTGGTTTACCAAAATGTGCGAAGCCATAAGTAGTCAGCAATTGAGGCATGAAGCAGGTTCTTTGGACACACCACCTATGCTCACACAAGGAATTTATGTGCAGTGGTCTAGTCATTTTCTCAGATTCATTGAACTAAGGAAACCTCATGGAAAGTATCTCAAAAAGGTCATCATTGATGGACCATATCCAACACCTACAACAACCATTCCTGCTGATCCAACTCAAGTTCTTCCAAGAGAAGCGACAACAACCCCCATTCCTCTAGCTCAACAAACTGCTGAACAAGTCCTACAACAAGAGGCTAATGAGCTAACTATGTCTTATATACTCCAAGAGATTCCCAATCCCATCTTCAGGAGTATTGATGCCCAAAAGACAGCCAAGGATATGTGGGAGGACGTACATCTGCTTATGGAAGGCACTGAACTCAATCAAGAGGACTTGGAATCAAAGTTGTATATGGAATACACACATTTCATGATCGAACCTGCGGAATCCTTGGAATCATACTATCATCGTTTCACCAACATCATTAATGATCTGGATCGCCACAATATCATCTTACCAAAGATTGCTATCAACTCCAAGTTTTTGGGATGTCTTGGACCAGATTGGCAGAAGTACGTCACATTTGTTCGACAAGCCAAAAAGATCAATGACGTGTCTTATGGGTTATTGTATGATTACCTAAAATAACACCAATCTGAATTTGATAAGGACCGTGCCGCACGTGGAGGATTCTCATCAGCACCTAATCCAAACTCACTTGCTCTAATGGCTCAATCACATTTTACACCAAACCAGGAGTTTGTTCCACCACCACCACCTCATTCGGGTTTTGCACCACAACCATCAAACTAAATTGTCCCTTATGAAGCACCTCCATCATACCTTGATAATCAACTTGTTCCATACGACAACGCTGATTATAGCATGTATTCCAATGTTGACACTGATGAAGATGATGCTTTTCACTCTCTGAATGAAGGATTTGCATTAATTGCTCGTGCATTTAGCAAATTTTCCAACAAGTCGAACAATCGTTTAAGATCTTCATCGAATACAATAAATCATGCAGTGGTCAATGATGGAAGAGTTGAGATTCAGAATCGGTCTTCAGGAAGGTTTGGTTCATGAAACATGGGGAATTATGGTGGTCAACATTTCAGTTCAGGAGGAGGTAGTAGAAACATCATGGGAAACACTCAGAGAAGGAATCAGTTTGCTGATAAAGGGAAAGGGATTGCTAATACATCCATCACTTGCTATAATTGTGGGGGAAATGGTCATATGGCTAATGCATGCCCCAAGCCGAGGACAATGGGTAGTGCATACCATAAAGAAGCTCTTCTCATGGCATTGAAGGATGAAAAGGCCAGTGGTACTTTGACAGAGAAGGAGCAGAGTTTTATGGCAAATGCATACTCCGATGACGAAATGGAGGATCTGGAGGCTAATGCTGCAGTCATGTTAATGGCCAACATACAGGAGATGAACATGAGTGAGACAGGCCCGGTATATGACACCGATGGCTTATCTCAGGTATCTGATGCAGATTGTCTTATTCATGAAATTGCCTCACCATCTGCATCTTCATCTGCACAAGAAACTTTTGTTCAAAATGATTTATCATTTTCATCTCAAGAAAATGATCAAATAAACACAGTGGTTACCTTTGATGATGATCAAATTAACCCAGTGGTTTCATTTGATGATTCTTTTGATGATGACAATCATGATCATCTTGAACAAAATGATCTTATGCAAGATTCGGATCCAGAGCTCATGACCTTATTGCTTGCCACCCAATCACAATTAAATGCACATAAATCCCAGATGGACAAATGCAATGACATTAACAAAAACTTAAAATCAAAAATTGCACTGTTAACAAAGGATCTTGAGTGCTACAAAATGCAACTTTCAAATTACGAAAATCAAGAAAAACTTGAGAAAAGCTTTGAGGTTGCATTCCAACAATCACACGTTCAGGTAAAAGATTTAGAACATCAAGTTTATGAGTCAACTGTTTCTAAAAGTGATTTGATTTCTCAAAAAGAAAAAGAGCAATTTGAATTTCAAAAACAAATTGACATCTTAAACTCTGAGCTTTCCAAAACTAAAACAGAGTTTTCAAACTATCAAAATGATCTTATTGAAGAAAAACAAACCACAAGGAAACGTGTTAACTCATATCTTGAGGAGATTGTTGCGTTGGAATCCAAGCTCAAAGAATTTCAAAACATTGTGTATAAAACGCGTGATTCTGTAACTACAATTCAAAAACTTAATGTGAAACCAAATCCTAAAGGATACGGATTTGCAATTGGAAATGATCAACCACGTTTTTTTACAAAAGGCACTCAGGGAAAATCCTAAGTTTTACAGTGCAGAATACTTGTTTGATGAAACTTTCCAGCGTGTTGTTGTTTATAATACTGAAGAGGAACTAGAACAAGCGGACGAGAGTCGATCCAAATTGAGTTGTGTTTATTATAATAAACCATACGATTACTCAAAAGCACCTCACATTAGTAAATCATTTGTACCAAAAAAAGATAGATCTAATCTAACGTGGTCTTTAAATGAAATAAATGTTTCGTCTGACGGTGGTCCCGTAACTATTGTCACACAAGTCAATGGTCCATTACCAAATCAAGGTGAGAAGGAACAAATGCCAAAAGAATGTCGCATTCTAAAATATTTTAACACATTTATGGACGGCATCCAACTTTTGGAAAATGCAATAGAAAGAAATTCTGAAATCAAAATCTCTACTTTTCTATCTCCTTATGAGAAAGAAAAGCGAGAAATTTTTCAAAAACAATTCTTGCCACTTGTCAACCACCTGCGACTTTGTGCCACACAGTGGGAACAAGAACTCCAGTCAGAAGTTTCATCAATGATGAGTATTTTCAGAGCAAAAGATAACAAAATTGGAAAACAAAAAGGTCAAAAGAAAGCTTTGGAAAAAGATGTTGATCGACTCTTGACGAATGTTCTCAGTTCTGATGTGATATCTGTGATTATGAATTCTATATATCTGTCGTGCAATGAATTGCTTGTTGATGATCATGCTGTTAATGTTGAACTGTTGCAAATTGAGATTGCTAATTTGTTAAGAGAGAATGAGAAACTTCGACAAATCAATGGTGATGTGGAAACCAAATGTGCAAACAAAATTTTCAAAATTAACCATAGCTTGCATTGGGTTCAATCTCAAAGTTCTAACTTTGAGTTAAAATACCAAAACCTCAAAGAATCTTTTTCGTATCAAAACATTCATGGTTCAAAACTTCAAGATCTTGAAAAAGAAAATGAGGTTTTAAAACATCAAATTTTTTAGTACGAAAAAGATATTGATGAGATTTGTAAAAACAGAAATGAAACCGTTCGGTTAAATAGAGAATTGGAATCCAAAATTCAAGAAAAACAACACATCATCATTGAGTTGAAGGAGAGACTCAGAGTATTAGAAAAAGGGAAAAGTGCACAAATGAATGTGATTGCACCATGAATGCACAAAGTCGACAAGGTACCTAAGAAAGCATCATCGCCAACTACTAATGTGAATACTTCAACTTCCACAGGATTAGGCAACACATCTAAGGCTAGCAGCTCAAAGACCACCAAGAGTCAAAAGAAGAATAGAGTTTGGCAACCTAAGAGTGGATTATCTAAGAATGCAGAAGTAGAAGTTAATGCTAGTAGTTTGAATAAGACGCACATTATGTCTAGAATAGAATCCACCTTGTCTAAGTGTAATTCTGTATCTGATGTAATGAATGCTGAATCTTTGAATGTTATGAATGATGTAATGATTGATGCTTATTGTGTGTTCTGTCATGCTAGTATGTTATCTGGTAATCATGCAAAATGTGTAGCAAAAACCCTTTTATCTAGGAAACAGAAACGTACTAATGGCATTTCCTATAGGCCTATCACCGCTGCTAAGTCAATTTTAGGAAAACCGCCACAAGTAGTTTTTGAGACCAAAGTTGACAAGACCATAGCTGCACCTAGGACAAACCGATCACCAAGTACTTACATTAGGAAGAAAGCAGAGACTAGTTGGACATGGCAGCGTTGGTTACAGCATAAGCCTAGTTTTAATTGGGTACCAAAGATGCTTAACACCTGTATGACTAACCCAACGGGATCCAAAGGTTCCAACTCTCCATCTGTGTCTTCTCATTGTGATGCAGGTGATCCAAATTGTTCTCTGGATTGTTGATAGCGGGTGTTCCCGGCACATGACAGGCAATCTAAAGCTTCTAGTAAACTTCGTTGCGAAGTTCATAGGCACTGTCAGGTTCGGGAATGATCATTTCGCGGCTATCATGGGTTATGGTGATTACGTCAACGGGAATATCGAGATTAGCCGTGTCTACTATGTCGAGGGCCTTGGTCATAATTTGTTCTCCGTCAGACAATTCTGCGACGGTGATTTAGAAGTAGCTTTTCGGGAGAAAACATGTTTTGTTCAAGATCTTCAAGGAAATGATCTAATGAAAGGAAAGCGCGGAACCAGCCTTTATACTATTTCCTTCTCGGACATGACAGCTTCCTCACCAATTTGTCTACTTTTCAAGGCACATCCCACCAAAGCATGGTTATGGCACAAGCGTATGCCTCACCTGAACTTCAAAACAATGACTGAGCTCGCTCGTAAAAAGTTGGTCGATGGTCTTCCAAAATTCAGATATGCCAAAGATCATCTGTGTCCCGCTTGTGAACAAGGAAAAGGTACTCGTGCTCACTTTCCTCCTAAACCCGAGCACGGTACTAATCACGTTCTTCAACTATTGCATATGGATTTGTGTGGCCCTATGCATGTTCAAACCATTAATGGGAAGCGGTACATACTGGTAATAGTCGATGATTATTCAAGATGGACTTGGACTTATTTTCTTCGCAGTAAAGATCAAGCACCGTCAATGATCATCACCTTTCTCACAAAGATTCAAATTCAGCTACGCAACACCGTAAGGAAAATTCGAACAGACAATGGAACTGAATTCAAGAATTAGACTCTTCGAGAGTATTATGAGAAAGTGGGTATTGAACATCAAACGTCCATCGCTCGCAGCCCCGAACAGAACGGTGTAGTCGAAAGGCGCAACCGAACTTTAGTGGAAGCAGCTAGAACAATGTTAATCAATGCTCAGTTACCGGATTACCTATGGGCTGAAGCCGTTTCAACTGCCTGCTACACCCAAAATAGATGCATGATCACCAAAAGGCACACCAAGACACCATATGAAATTGTTCACCGCAGAAAACCAAACATCAATTACTTTCATGTCTTTGGAGCTCTTTGCTATCCAATGAATGATCGTGATGACCTCGGAAAACTGAAGGCCAAAGCGGATATAGGGATTTTTGTCAGATATTGTGAAAACTCAAAGGGATTCAGAATTTGGAACCGTCGCACCCGGGAGATTCAGGAGACTATACATGCTAATTTTGATGAGCTTACTGATATGGCTTCTGAGCAAAACAGCTTAGGACCCGAAACCAACCGTCTCAACTTCCCTGATCCTTCAGCTGCATCTTTCTCTTTAAACCGCAAAGATCTAGAAGACTTGTTTGCTCCATTGTTTGATGATAATATGGTTAATCGTGCTCCTGACATATCCACAAGCTCCGCTGCACAACCACTCATCGATAATCAAGTACCTGATACACCAGTGACTACAACTACGGCAGTTACTGAAGATGCACCTCAACCAGACACCTCATCATCAATAGATCAAACACCTTCTACTTCCGCGTCTGCAGCTGAAGGTCCCCCCCCCCCAACATTCTTCTGAAGTACCCACTCCAGCAGGTTATGACGGCAATGCATTCTTCAATCCCTTTGTGCCGGCTCCCACCATTCGTGATATCGCAGAGTCGTCTACACGCAACTTGGAACCGTCAAATCTGCACCATACTTATCAACATTACCCATCAACACACAAATGGACAAAGGATCATCCCCTTGTAAATGTAATTGGCAACCCAGAAAACCCTGTAATGACACGACAACGACTCCATACAGACGGTGAAACCTGCATTTATGCACTCACCGTTTGTCAATCCGAACCCAAAAACATTAAAGAAGCCCTTACCTATGACAACTGGATTGAGTCTATGCAAGAAGAATTGGATCAATTCAAGAGGTTGGAAGTTTGGGAATTGGTAGAGAGACCAGATGGGGTTTACGTCGTCGGTTTGAAGTGGATCTGGAAAAATAAGTTAAATGCGGACGGTACAGTTATTCGTAACAAGTCCCGCTTGGTCGCCAAAGGGTTCAGTCCGGAAGAAGGGATTGACTTCGAAGAATCGTTTGCACCAGTGGCACGTCTTGAGGCTGTAAGAATGTTCCTGGCGTACACTGCTCACAAGAACATCACGGTATACCAGATGGACGTGAAGACGGCATTTCTCAATGTACAACTCCGGGAAGAGGTGTACGTTTCACAACCAGAGGGCTTCGTCGATCCAGAGCATCCAAACCACGTCTACAGGCTCAAGAAAGCCCTCTACGGCCTTAAACAAGCCCCGAGGGCATGGTACGACAAACTGTATGCATTTTTATTAGCCAATCATTTTACTAAAGGATTTGTTGACCCGACTTTATTTATACAAAAACACGGGGAGGATATTCTCATTGTTCAAATTTATGTAGATGATATCATTTTTGGATCAACTCATAAAAAATATTCAAATGCTTTTGCAAGACTTATGAAACAAAACTTTGAGATGTCCATGATGGGTGAACTCCAGTTCTTTCTAGGACTGCAAGTTCATCAATCACCCCGTGGTATATTTTTAAGTTAGTCTAAATATGCATTGGAAATATTGAAAAAGCATGGTATGAATACTTGTGACATCTATAACACCCCCATGTCTTCCTCATCCCCAAAGCTAGATGCTGATCTCCATGGCACACCCATTGATCCTACGAAATATCATAGTATGATTAGGTCTCTCATGTATCTCACAGCTAGCCGGCCGGATGTTGTATTTGCCACGTACCTATGTTCTCGTTACCAATCACGACCTACTGAACGTCATTTGTCTGCTGTTAAGCGGATCCTTCGTTACATAAAGGGAACCATTCACTTGGGGATCTGGTATCCGAAGGATTACGGGTTTGAACTTGTTGCTTTTTCAGACGCTGACCATGCAGGTTGTTTAGACACCAGAAAAAGTACGTATGGGGGAGTACAATTTTTAGGTGACAAGCTCGTCTCTTGGCAGTCAAAGAAGCAAGACTGTACATCACTGTCGTCTACAAAATCAGAATACGTCGCCATGTCTGCCTGCTGCGCTCAAGTCATTTGGATGCGATCTCAGTTGATGGACTATAGATACGTGTTTAACAAGATTCCGATGTACTGCGACTCCAAGAGTGCCATCGCTATTTCATGCAACACGGTTCAACATTCCAAATCGAAGCATATTGCTCTCCGGTATCACTTTATAAAAGAGCATGTGGAAATGGGTACAGTTGAATTATACTTCGTGGGTACTGAACACCAATTGGCGGATTTGTTCACCAAAGCCTTGCCTCATGCAAGATTTGTGGAACTAGTTGACCAGATTGGTATGCGATGTTTGACTCCAGACGATTTGAACAAATTTCTTACACAAAATTAATCTAGTCAAACATCAAAAATATCTTTGTAAATAATTATTGAAAAACACAAAAAGATTTTCCAATTTTTTTTTTATATATAAACATTTAAAAAAAAAAAAAAAAATACCTTTAAGTGTGCAAAAGTGTATCCAAACCAAAATATGTTCTCGTCATTTCAAATTTCATTAATTTCAAATCACGAACATATTTTGAGGGGGAGAAATTTTTTGCACATTTATCATCACAAATCTTCATCAAATTCTTCATCAAAAATTATTTCTATGATCTCTTGGACTACTTGTCTTAAAAAATTTCAAAAAATAGGTCTTAGTTCAAGGGGAGAAATGTCATAAAATATTGGATCTAGCTTTTATATATAAAGGGCTGAAACTGTCAAGTTAGCAAAGTTATGTCTTTAGGACCATATGTGAATTAGGCTTTTAGTTAAAGGGCTGAAGTTGTCACCTAAGGACTTAAATGAACTAGCCCACAAGTTAGAGGACTAAAAAGGATAAAAGGATCAAACTTATTCAATAAAACAAATTGTCTGACTCAGTCAAACTCACAAAACTCACAGTGAAATTTCCCTCTCTCTTAAACCCTCGCATATTCGCTTAAACCCTTCAACGCAAGACAAGACTTTAGATTCTTCATTAATCATCAAATTGTAAGCTTTTAATTCATTCAAGAATATTACAGTATTGTTCGCATATCATTTTTTGTAGATTAAAATCAGTTTTTACGATTTTAGGGTTCAACGAAGAATTTGGGCGTTTCTTGTTTATCGTTATTTGTTCTAATTGAGATAGTGTAATCGTTTCATTACATGATTCTGAGTCTATTGCAATAGATTAGTTAGATTCAATAACGCAAGATAGAGCAACTTGAGTTTGTTAGGGTTTAAGGCTGTTATGCTTATGTACTGTAATGAATAAGTGTTAGGGAGTATTGTTGGAATGTTAAGATATGCTTGGTTATTGATATAGAACGTTTGGTTTACCTGTTATGCATGAAAAACTGAATGCCATGTTTATACGTGTTCTAATATCAAAGTTTATGACTAATAAGTGTTTAAGCGTGTATCTTAAACAAGTTTGTTGCTGATGATAATCAAGTTTGTGCATTGATTGACTTTGTCTCCGAGTTAGGAGACAACAATCTAACTAGTCGAGTTTCTCTCCTAGTCAAGTTTCTCTCCTAGTCGGTTTCTCTCCTAGTCAGTTTCTCCTAGTTTCTCCTATTCGAGTTTCTCAACTAGTCGAGTTTCTCAACTAGTCAAGTTTCTCATCTAGTCGAGTTTCTCAAACTAGTCGAGTTTCTCCTAGTCGAGTTTCTCAACTAGTCGAGTTTTCTCAACCAGTCGAGTTTCTCTAGTTAGAAAAATTTCTTAAGTTGATCGATTTTCTAGGATAGTCGAGTTTCTTGATTTGCTCAAGTTTCGTGCATTGCTCGAGTTTCTAGGATTGCTCGAGATACTAGATTTGATCGAGTTTCTAGGATTTAGCAAAATTGTAGGACTCATCTAGTTTCTTAGAATCATCGAGCTTGTGGATATTGTCAAGTTTCTTAAACTTCTCTAGTTTCTATAAAGATTATCTCATGTTATCAAGTTTCTAAAACTTCTAAGTTTGTCTCATTTTTTCCAAGTTCATCAAGCTTGTAAAACTTGTTTCAAACTTAAAATCTTTATAATCTTGAGCATGTGAAAATGTTTATAAGAACTGGTTTGTTTGGAAAATGGTTTGCTTGAATGATATATGAATGTCCTCATGATTTAACTATTCAATGTGATGCATCATACAATGTAGGATAACATCATGAAACCGATATCATTCACTAAGACATATATACTATGTCCATTGTGTTTTGTTGTTGGTGTTTGTGATGTTCAGGCAAACCATGTCTCAAGGATCTGTAACCCAAAAACAAGTAATTCCAGAAGGGGATGAACGATAGATCAGCCATTCAAACTCAAGAGTGGACTTTAAGAGATTACGGTGTCATGAGACTTGCCAAATTATCGTGGAAATTCTTGATAGACACTTCATCAGGCCTACACTAACAAACACAGAAAGTGTACCAGAAGTTTATCTCAATCAATTCTGGCATTCTATGGTCGTAGGAAAAGACGAAGAGAGCATAACCATCACATTAGACAACACTGAAATCACGTTCAAGGTGGAAACTCATAGGAACGTTTTACAACTTCCAAAAGAAGAATCAGGTCCAAAGGGAAAGTTTCAGGATGATCCAACTTTTAAAGAGATGGTAAAAACGCTTAGGCTTCTGGGTTATGATGAGAGTGAAGAAGAGCTCACATCACTCTACAAAGTAGAAAGGAAATACATTCCCCATCCATGGTTAACTCTTTAGTCAATCATCATTCACTGCATAACTGGCAAAACCACTGGCCTTGAACATCCGCGATCTGAACACCTTCAATTCTTCTATGGATTCGTCAACCTGAAACATATGAACTTCGCCAAATACATATGGAATGACATGATCTTTCTGAATCAAAGCTTTCACCAAAAGAAGGACTACAAAGTACCTTTTCCTCGATTCACCAAACTCCTGATCTCACGTTTCATGAAAAGACACCCTGAACTCAATCGACTTGAAAATGAAAAGATGCATACAGATAAAATGGACCACGTTCACAACAAAATCAAAGTACAGCAGTCCAACACAGAGAAACAAGGTGCAAGAATTCCACTAAGCATGTTAAATGAAGAAGTGATGAATACTGAGGCATATCTGAAGTATGATGAAGCTGAAAGAGCTGGAAAGGTAGGTATTATGGATATGAAAACAAAACCGACCAAGGGAAAAGAAAAGACAACTACAAAAACTATCCCAGCTCGAGCAGCCTCTTCTCGAACAAAGAAAATAGCTAGAGCTGAAAAGAAGAAAGTAGTATCCAAAGTCTCAACAGCTCAACCACAACTTTGAGACGAATCAAGTGATGAAGAGGGTGAAGAAGAAGTGGATCTCAGTAATGGAAAAAAGCAGAAGAATTTTGAAAAGTTGAAGACAGTGTTGGCTGAAACTGATAAAACTTTCGGCAAAGGAAGAGGAAAGTCAATTAAATTTACTGATTCACCACTTTCTGCTATTGAACCTCCAAGGACCGAAAAAGAAGAAAAAGAACAGTATAAGATTGCATTCAGGGAAAATCTATAGAAACACCAAGAAGATGAAGAGAAGCGTGAAAAAGAGATAAGAGGTGAAGGGTCAACTTCACATCCTAAGGAAGAACAAAAGGAGTCTGAGGCTACAAAGTCAGAATCAGAGGGTGAGTCAGAAAAGTCTAAGGAAGAGGGTGAGTCAGAAATGTCAAAGGAAGAATCAAGATATGAGTCTGAAGAAAAAGATGAAAGTAATGAAGATGAAGAAAAAGATGAAGAAGGAGATGAAGAAGATGAAAGTGATGAAGAAGAAAACAAAGATGATGATGAAACAGGAAATGACAACACTATACCACCATCACCACCACCATCATCAGTGGGTCAATCCACCACTGAATTTAATGATCTGAAAAGACAAATTTGCCAAACTTCAAGAGTTCGTATTGAAAAAACAAGAAGCTGAAGAAAAAGCGCACAAAGCATTTGATTTTAAGCTCACTGAAGTAAAGAAAGTGGCAGACAAGAACGAATTTCAAATCAAGAATCTCCAAGATTTTAATCTAGAAAAGACAGCAGGGGAATATCTTCAAACACATGTCCCACAGGCAGTCAGTTCTTACGTACCCCAAGAGGTCACTCAATACCTTCAAGAGAATCTTCCTGGAATCTTCAAGGAATATGTCAAGAGAAACCTAGAAAAGAAAGTGGCCAACCTCATGCAGACAACACTGATCACTATTCGAACCGTGCCACCTAAACCTTCAAGATCTGATCTCAAAGGGATATTACTTGAAGATATCATGGATGAACCAGAAGAGGAAGAACTTAAAAAGGCCTTGCTCACGTCTATTAAAAGGGATGAGAAGAAAGCTGAAGGATGCAAAACAACCAAGCCAGTCAAGCGACCTCGAGATGAGCATGACAAGGACCAAGTAAAAAAGAAAAGGAAACCGTCCACATCCACTGGCCATGCAACCATAGAACATTCCTCTGGCACTACAAAACAATCAAGCCAAAAGATGTTCGTCCCACTTGAAGGCGTGGAATTCGAGGAAACTGAATCATTTGAAGACATGAGTTCTGATCAGGAATTTCCCATAGCACCACCAAAAGTTCAAAATGTCACTGCACCACCTGCAAATGGAAAAGCCGTACCTCTACCAGAATGGGTGAATCCTACTGCACCTAGATTCGATTGGTTCGAGTCAATGGTAGACGCATATCCTGAAGAAGAAAACGCTTGCACCTGTTGAAGGATCAATTGTGGGCTTCACTAAACGGATGAAGCGGGCAATGAAAGTTTAGAAGTTAGGATTGCCTGACATCATCCGAGTTCGCAAAGGAGGCTTCACAGAATTCAAGACAGTCACAACAACAGAAATGGAGTTTGAATACAACCTTGAATAAGTTGCAAGAGCACTGTCTGAAAACATAGACTGGGATCATGCGCGTACCTCTCATCCAAAAGAACGTCTTTACCTCCGTGATTACTCCCATCCCTTACCACTCATTGGTCAACCTCACAACCTAAAGATACCAAAAGCATATTTCTTCAATAATGATTTGGCGTATCTTGAGTATGGTAACACAGACCCTGAAAAGCGGTATGCAACATCCCTCACCAAGTATCAAGCAGCTTCGTATACGTTAGAAAGTTTTGAAGAACAAATTCGAGATTTATTCGTCCACAAAGTTCGAGAATACAACGAAGATGCTGCTCTTGGGATCTTCCACTGGCCGAATCTGCGAAGATTGTTCTACAAATATATGATTACGAGAAGATCAAAAACCGATGTGTAGAACAAGAACAAGATTCTTTCAATCACCAGTGTCGAAACCGAATCTATGTTTGGGTATAACTTTCTAAAGAAGATTACCGTGAGAAGGTTGGACGATCAAGAATATACCTTTAGTGAAGCAGACTATCCTTATTTACACATCAACGATATAGAAGATATGTATCTACTGAAGGTTCAGGGAAAACTCGAACATTTCCCTGGACGTCTTCAGTATGATATCATTAACTCGATTCTGATATACATTCGCAACATTGTCATCAAAACACGAGTCGAAGATGTGCACCTTGGGGTAGAAAGCTACCAGACACAGTTAAATTTGGTCGAGCCTAATCTTCAATCGCCAGGTATCGGAGATATGACACCTTATACTTTTAGGGACAGACCATTTGGGTTGGTGTATGTACGAGATCAGCAGACACCAAGGTTCATGGGTTATGAGGAAATCCACAAATTTAGTGATGCGACTTTGGTACGAGTCAAGTCTGAGCTCCAAACAATTCTGGAAAACCGCAGAAAGGGATTGAAAACGGGATTTTTACGGGTTATGAGCTGGAGTAGGAACGATGCAAAGCAGGCAGTGAAGTTCATTGACAGGATTGACAAAAAGCTAAAGTTTCGGAGAACAATGAGATAACTGGAGAGTTACGTAGGAGGACGTGCCAGAGTTCCTAATATCCTAACTTTCCGTCGACCTGAGCAGTGATTGTTGGTATAATCTATTGTCATTTATCATATTTCTTCATACTTTTCATCATTTTCATTCACTATGGCTTGTGCACAAATAACAGTGCACAACCCGTACTTGTAAAGAAAGGATCCTGAGGTACGCTTCAGTGCCTCAATCCTGATAAAATGAGCGAAAGCTTCTTACTTATGAGTAGAATTAAACCAGAATTTTTCTAAGTTTTTCAAAATTCTGCTAATAAGGACAAGTATTCCCTCGTTAAGGGGGAGTATTTGAAAAATAATCTTTGTTCCATAAACGAAAAGTTCTTGAAATTCTTCCCACAAAACTCAAATGGCATATTTTTATCAAACGTTTGTCAAAAACATCATAAGTATGCTATTTTTGAGGGGGAGAATAACGATATGATCAAAATATGGTAACTTGCAAGATGAAATCTCATGAGAGCTAGGCTCAGAATTGACCCTCGAATTGACGATAGCAAAAGTCAGTAGTCGAAAAGACATATCCTGGACGGGTAATAATTTCAAGCCAGTTTATCTGGTGATGTAAGCGTGTCTCGCAAAGGATGTGTCTGAGTAGAATGTACCGATTTCGAGCGATTTTTCCTTGAATGTGATCTGGACGGGTAATAATTTCAAGCTAATTCTACTAGTGATGTAAGCGTGTCTCGCGACGATCATGTTCATTGAAAATCAGTCAATTCAAAAAGTGCCAACTCTACCCGACATGTGCAAATTTACCTTAATAACTTATGAGCACATGTTAAGGGGGAGTCTTTCTGAAAATCACAAAACTCTCAAAGTGTTAACAAAATATGTTTTCACAATCATAAACACTTTGAGAGATTTTCAAAAGGTTTGGTTATGGCAACAATATGATAGTCATGGAGTTATAAGGTGACTAAGGTTAGGAATAACCGTCCTATGATCCGCCAAAGCCGGAGGGATCTACCCAAGGACAATACCAATAGTTTTGTACTAGAAAGTCCTAGGTATGATTGAAAAAAAAAGGAGAAATGAAATGAACGGAGAAAGAAGGGTTTGAAGAATGAAAAAGAAAAGTAAAGAAAAGGGTGAAAAGAAATAGCCCTCCATTTGTTCAAACTTAGGGCAGACACCGGGTTCAATACATAATCTACTGGTTGATTGGGCATCACCGGTATTGAAGATCAAAGTCGTCATGGACCCAGTGACGCACTGCACTAACCTTCTAGCCACTCAGGTGTCTCTCAAAAGACACTTGTTTCATTTCACACGGAGAACCCTTCATAATCTATCAACCTCTCACTACAAGATGTGTTGATATTGAAAAGGAGGTACTCTGCTCCACGCCTCCGATGACCAAACAAATGTGCACTGAATAGAGCCTAGAGCCATGAGATACATCAAAGATCTCTTAGGTACACTTAGTATACACTGGATGTTCAACAAAAAGAACACCAGTTGTAAATTATAGGAGTGTGTTAATACTAATAATTATCCTAACCAATACATCAACAACTAGGAATGATCAATGAAATAAGAGTGGAACATGTAATATTAGCTTCATATAAATCACACACTTAAAACAATGATACAAACCCTAAATGACTACAATACCTTGAGAGCCCTTCAAGAACACCTAACCTCCCAAATGGTGTAGGGAGGTCCTATTTATAGTTTTTAGTGATAGGATGGGCTTGGACTTGGGTTGGGCTTTTACATGGCTCAAATAGAACATAACATTTAATTAACAAACCTATATCCAAGCCCAATGATTAAATAAGCTAACTATACACAACGACACCTTAAATACAAAATATAAAAACGACGATGACCATCACTTTTTATAAATCCTAACAATCTCCCCCTAAGGGATGGTCATTCAAATCATGCTCGGAGTGAGTTGGTCTTTCATCTTCATTTCCATGAGCTTCGTGTGTCGTTGTATAATAGTCTTTGTTTCTTGTTCCTTCATGCTATGTGATCTTCAAAGAATCATCTTTGTGGATGTTCTTGCCTTCAATCAACATCTTCATGTGATGATGCGTCGTGACCTTCAACATACTCATACATCTTGGACATTATACTTATGCTAACAATCTCCCCATAATCTTTCATCATATGAACTTGTTCTCGAGATCTTGATTAGCTTCTTGACTTTGTCTTTTCACTTTGTCTTTAACTTGATCTTCTTGTCTTGAACTTTTACACTTGAGCTTTGTTGGAGATGTTCTTCATAAGTATGAGTATGCTGAGGTGAAGATGCTTGATGTATGGGATGATGGTTAATGGATGTTTAAGGGTAGCTGCATAAAACTGTTAGTAATAATCATCCAGCACTTATGGGTTAGGACTTCGAGATCGTCAACAGCATAGTGTGTAGACTTTCTCTAATCTCCCCTAGGCCCTTCTGAACCGGATACCCCCGAGAGGGCTTACACGGACACACCGAAGTGCACCCACGATTCAGTGAGTCGCTAGAGATCACCCTACGACTGTAGACCGTTTGAAGCATGTAACCATCATGATGTAAATGGCAAGATCCTTGGATCTCATTAAGACTCTTACAACTTGTGTCCTTTTTGACGAACACAAGTGTATCATATTGGAAGTGTTTCTAACGAGATATTTTGATGAATCTCATGGCTCTAGACTCTATTGTGCGTTTTGGTTTTAGTCGTCGGAGGCATGGAGCAGAGTGCCACCTTTTCAATATCAACACATCTCGGAGTGAGAGGCCGATAGATTATGCAGTGTTCTCCGTGAGAAATGAAACAAATATCTTTTGAGAGATATCTGAGTGGCTAGGAGGGGTGGTGCAGTGCGTCACTAGGTCCATGACGTCTTGTCTTCAATATCAGTATCACCTTAGTGAGTACCAATAGCAGATGTATTGACCCGGTTTCTGCCCTAAGTTTTCATGGAGGGCTATTTCTTTTCACCCTTTCAATCAACTTTTCTTTTTCATTCTTCAACCCCTTCTGTCCCTTTCTCATTTACTCCTTTTTTTCAATCTTACCTAAGGACTTCTAATTCTAATCTATTGGAATTGTCCTTGGGTAGATCCCTCCGGCTCTGGCGGATCATAGGACAGTTTTTCCTAACCTTAGTCACCTTATAAGGTCATGACTATCCTAGATTTGCCATAAAACCATTTGAAAATCTCTCAAAGTGTTTATGAATAAACACATTTAGTTAGCACTTTGAGAGTTTTATATTTTTTAAATACTCCCCCTTCACATGTGCTCATGCATTTTTAACTAAAATTGCACATGTTGGGTAGAGTTCGCACATTTTGAATTGATCGACTTTCAATGAACATGACCTTTGCGAGACACGCTTACATCACTAGTTAGACTAGCTTGAAATTATTACCCGTCCCGGTCATATTCAAAGATCATCTCTCGAATTGGTACATTCTACTCAGACAAGTCCTTTGCGAGACACGTTTACATTACTGGAAAACCAGCTTGAAATTATTACCCGTCCCGGACAAGTCTTTTCGATAACGGACATCAAGTTTCGTCAATTCAAGGGTTAGAACTGAGTTTGTCTGGAGAGCATTCTTTGAGATTCCACGAACTTTGATCACATTTTAATCACGTCCTCTCCCCCTCAAAAATAGCATTGATATTTTTGATATCAACTGATTAAAATGAAAGTGTTTTTGGAGAGAGATGGATTTTTAGCATGAAAATGGAACAATTTGCATTTTTTAGTTTTTATACTCCCCCTTAAAGAAAGCATATTATAAAACATTTGAGTTTCAAGAGGGAGTTTCTTGAGCACAGAATTTGAGAAAGATTTTGAAAAATCTTTTTTTTTTTTTTTTTTTTTTTTTTTTTTTTTTTTTGAAAAATCTTGATCATGTGCTCAAGATTCGTTTTGATTTGCCATTAACATTGCGAGTCCTGATCGAAAATAATCAGAAGTCATCAATGTAGCTCGGGTTCCGTACTGAAATGTACGAAAGCCGTTAAGAAGAAAGTTTTGAGATCGACATGTTTTAGAAAATGATTAAATGAACTCTCGCTCAAGCATCTGTACATGCCCGTATCATTGTTGAATGACATTTCTAGGTACGTACAGAA
Organism: Artemisia tridentata subsp. tridentata; assembly: GCA_021014915.2. Lineage (NCBI taxonomy): Eukaryota > Viridiplantae > Streptophyta > Magnoliopsida > Asterales > Asteraceae > Artemisia > Artemisia tridentata. The sequence goes on from CP139504.1 coordinate 86,102,896, forward strand.
TATTGATTTATACAAGAGACATGTCGTGAGAAGAATATTTTTGAAATTTTGTATTTTATATTTTTTATGTCTTTTTGAAATTTTATATTTTTATATTTTGTTTTTGTTGGTTTTTTTTCAAATTTTGTATTTAGTTTTTCAAAAATATTTACATGCGAAGCATTTGGAAATAAATTCAAGAAGATTCGAGAAGACTTTCTAACTCTTCGGGAGTTAGGCTTCGCATTCCAGTTCGACGAACTAAGTATTCAAACCGCTCTGTTGGGAGGGCTTTAGTAAATAGATCGGCAAGTTGGTATTCAGTCTTCACGAAAAATAATTCAACAGTACCCTCTTCGACGTGTTCCTTGATAAAGTGGTAGCAGACTCTTATATGCTTGGTCTTGGAGTGCTGAACTGGATTGCACGAGATGGCTATGGCACTTTTCGAGTCACAATACATAGGTATGTGGTCGAAAGAGTAGCCATAATCTGTGAGTTGTGTCCTCATCCATAGAACTTGGGCACAACACGCAGATAGAGACACATACTCGGCTTCTGCGGTTGAAAGCGCTGTGCAGTCTTGTTTCCTTGATGACCAGCCTACTAGCTTCTCTCCCAGAAATTGTGCTCCTCCGGATGTACTTTTTGCGGTGACTTGACAACCAGCATGATCGGCATCTGCAAAGGCTGTTAGATTGAACTCCGAATCCTTCGGATACCAAAGTCCCATGTTAATGGTTCTTCGAAGGTACCGAAAGATCCGTTTAACCTCTTTGAGGTGAAGTTCGGTAGGCCTTGCCTGAAACCGTGCTAATAAACAAACAGCAAATTGTATATCGGGTCGGCTAGCAGTTAAGTACATGAGAGACCCAATCATGCTCCGATATTTCTTCGGATCAATGGGTTTCCCATATAGGTCAGCACCAATTTTGGGTGAGGTGACCATCGGAGTACAAACAGAGTCACAATTTCCATTCCATGTTTCTTTAAAATCTCAATTGTATATTTTGCTTGATTAATAAAAATACCATGATGGGATTGATGGATTTGAAGTCCAAGGAAGAATTTTAATTTGCCCATCATAGACATTTCAAATTTACTTTTCATGAGATTTGCAAAATGTTTTGAATGTTCAGGATTAGTGGACCCAAAGATTATGTCATCCACGTAAATCTGAACAATCAAAATGTCATCTTTAAACTTTTTGGTAAACAAGGTCTGGTCAATTGTTCCTTTGGAGAAATGATTTAACAGTAAGAAAGATGAGAGTTCATCGTACCATGCCCTTGGGGCTTGTTTTAGACCATAGATAGCCTTTTTGAGCTTGTAGACATAGTCGGGATGATCTTTGTCAACGAGTCCATCTGGCTGACTCACATACACCTTGTTAGGATCTCTGGGAAATAAGAGTTCATTGTTGCTGCCGATAGTGTAAAGTTGGTTCCTGCCGATAGCTTGGTTCCTGCTGAAAGCTCATTGCTGCCGACAGTGTTAATCTTGTTCCTGCCGATAGTATTGTTGCTGCGGATAGTATTATTTGTTATCCGTATATTTAGAATGTTTGTTATGATTTATTTTTAGAAGAGATTGTTGTTAATCTCTTTACACGTTTTCTTGTAGAACGGGTTAGGGTTAGGTGATCTTGTTAGTATAAAAGATAAACCCGTCTATGAGTTTATATGCGCCTTGAACATCTTTCAATATTCAATAAACGATTCTTAGTTCAATAGTTTGATCCATAGAGGATCATTGTTCTCTTAGAGTTTTCTTCTTTATAATACTTGCTGTTTAGTTTCCGCATAAACACTTGTATTGCAGAGGTTCTTGTTTATACCAAGCTCAATCAAGCTCGAAGTACTCGATCCTACAAGTGGTATCAGAGCCTGGTAAGGATCTCTGATAAAGAAGGAAACAGTGTTGAAGTGTGTCTCTCTTGAATCACTTCACAATGTCACTATCAGGAGATAATTTTGAATTATGCGCAAGGAGGATCAGGAACTTGTTCCACAATAAGTCCTATGAAGAAAAAGAAAATTTGGAAGAATATGCTCTGTTAGGATTCCCATCTCAGGTACAAAGATGTAACTCAGCATGTCAAGAATTGTACTCAACTCTTAATATTGAATATGATGACATGAAATCCAAGTATAATGAATATTTTATTAAGGTACAGGCTTATGACAAAGCAGTTAAAACATTAGAAAAGCAAAAGGTTTGGTTTCAAAAGAATCAGTTAGCATATGAGGAAAAGATAAAGGTTTTAGAAAGGGACTTGAAAAACACCACTAATGAGCTTAAACATTCTGAGTCTCAAAAGGCTAAGATGGTGTTAGAAAAACAGGATGTGCAGACTAAACTAGACAATGCCTTGGCTAGGTTTAATAAATGGAAAGATTCATCTAAAAACCTAAACAAGTTAGTTGATAGCTCTATGTCTACGAAAACAAAAAGGGGTTTAGGGTATGGTAACTTGATAGGGCCAAATCAATTTTATGACCCTAATGAGTATAGTGTTTTTAACCCTGAACCTGTAGACTATCAAAAACCTGTTAAATATGTGAAAGAAGGTGGAATGAATGCTGTTTCTCCACCTATAAGAGGAGTTTTTATGCCTTCTCCTGTGCACTCTCTCTCTGATATTGACTTAGATGAGTCACAAATGGTTTATGGTAAAAAGTCCAAAGACTTACCTGAATCTAATGATTGTGTTTCTGGTCACACAAGTAACAAATCCTCTGAAGCAGAGTCTAAAGACTTTGTTTCATGTGACTCAAGTGAAAAGTCAACCACACCCAAATTTCACAGGTCCTCAAGTTCAACAAATGGTATATCTACTCCCAAATCAGTCTTTTCAGATAACAGCTCATTGAATTCTTTTAAAAACAACTGTGTCTCTAGTTCCACTAGTGATAATGGTGTCCATATTAAGAAAAGCTGTAGTAAAAACAAGGCTGTTAGGAAGAAGACATGTTTTGTGTGTGGTAGTCAATATCATCTTATAAAAGATTGTGATTATCATGAGAAAAGGTTGAATGGTGGAAAACATCAGAACAGATCATTATGGAAAAATGTTAAACAAATCCCACCATATGTTCCTCAAGCAGCAGGAATGAGTTTTTATAGGAGTCCTTTTCCTGCTGATAGACCTATTCCTGCTGGTTCCTCTGTTCCTGCTGATTTTCAGGGAACCATTCCTGCTGGTACTTCTTCATATTATCACAGGGATTTTTGGCCTGTCTATTCTAATCAAGCCTTTGGAGGGGGAATGGCTTATTCTCCATGGTATCCTTGGTAGTTGATTTGTTTGGTTGTTCATGTTGTTGTAATTGTGTTTGCTGGATCAATGGGTTGATTTAGCCTAAGGGGAGGCTAATGCTTGTAACTTTGTCTTGTTTTTCATTCTTTTGAGTTTTATTTGTGTTTCTCTAATCTTATCTTGTAGGATTTTCAGTGTCTTTTGTTAGTTAACTTTATTTTGCAGCTCCTTAGTGCTTGGAATTAAAGCTTAATACAGCAATTTTCATTCATCATAAGAAAGATCAGTACATTCAGTTGCTGGTTACAAAAGATTTCGAGTTACTAAAGATATTTATCAACATCATTTCACATCATTCAAAAGCTACAAAAGATTCCAATCATCCACCATTAATCTACCTAAACCTTACCACCTATTCCATCTTCTCTTTACCCTTACCCATGTTTTCAGGCATGTACCTCTTTCCTCTCTGGCGAATGATCTCTTCATAAACATGGGGAACTGCAAGTGCCAAGATGACTGGCCGTGGTTGTCTTTGTTCAGGGGATGGCTTTGAAGAGCTTGAGGTAGTTGACCTCTGATGAGTTCTGGATCGTGTCCTTGAAGATAGATGGATTGGTTGTGAAGTAGGGATACCTGCTTGTGGAGTTGGTTGGGTTGGTTGTGGTTTTGGGTTGCTTGATTGTGAAGCTGGCTGGGTTGGCTTGGGAGTGGTTCTGGTGAGATTCTTCCTTTGTCTTGGATCTTTGCCTTCACGTTGTCGATTGTGTCGACTTCTAGGGTTTGGTTTGTCTCGGCTTGAACCTTCTTGATGTTTAGCCTTGCCTTTTGGTACCGGTACTTTATAAAAAGCTGCAGTTGCTCTCTCCATCTCTTCAGCAAGCAGAGCTTCAGTTTCCTTCATCTGTCTTCTGTCCTCATCTGTTAAAGGAAAATTGGGAGGGAAAGTCTCCCATTCGCCCTGGTAATACACCAAAGACTTCAACTCTGATGAATCTTCATCATCAGAGCTAAAGTACTCAAAAGAAGAAGGAGTAGATGGAAGAGGATCAGATGAATCCTCCTCAACCTTGGCCTTACCTTTGACTTTAGAGGATGATGCTGTTTTGGGAAAGTAGTTGTTCCATCCTGAGTCACTCGAGGAGGAAGAATCCGATGAGATTTCGATTATTGGATGTTTGGATGAACTCATAATGTGACTTGTTTTCTTTTGGAAGATTGAGTTTGATTTGTGGTGATGAAGGGTTTTGTGATGCTAGAGTTATGTGATTTGAGGGTTATATAACTATATGGAGATTAGTGCAAAATTTATTGATGGTTGGTATTGAGAGTTAATTCGGGTAAGTTATTCTTAATGACAAAGTTCGGAAGGTTGACTTTGGTCAAACCACCTCATTCCTGCCGACTGGTCAAACCTCCTATTGCTGCCGAATGACCAAATGTTTCTGCCGAAAGGTCAAACTTTCTTAAGTTTATTGATCAATGATACGTGCAATAAATAGCAGCAATTTAACGTGATATTTTTGGAAACTCAACATATAATTGCACATCTCTCATCTCTATTTCTTAGAAACCTATCAAACCCTAATCTTCTCATTTCAAACCCTAAATCATTCCATCAACACAATGACAACTCTTCGTTACAAAGATGATCATAACAAGGTTGCTTATTTGGAATCATCTTCAAAAAGTGCTGGTTATGATGAAGTGCTGGAATTCCTTCGTGGGTCATCTATTCGTTATGCCCTCACTTATTGCCCAGGGACGGTGTACGATTCTTTGGTCAAACAGTTTTGGAGGACAGCTAAAGTAAGACATGTTGTGGGAAGGGAAAATGATATTGTTGCTACCATCGATAATCAAGAAGTGGTTATTACTGAGGAGTTGATTCGAGTTCAGCTTCAATTTCCTGAGGAACAAGGAGAATATGATCTTCCAAGGCAAGACATTCTTGATGGTATGGCAGCTATAGGGTATCCTGTTGCTGGAAGTTGCACCTTCTTGAAAAGTAGGTTGTCTCCTCAATGGAGATTTCTGATTCATACTTTACTTCAGTGTCTTAGTGTTAAGTCAGGAGGATGGGATCAGTGTCCAAGCCCTGTTGCATCTGGTCTAGTTTGTTTATCCCAGGGTAGAATTTTTAATTGGGCAAAATATATTTTTGAGGGAATGGTTGAGAATCTAAGTAATGGTAAAAACAGCTTTTTGATGTATCCTAGATTTCTTCAAATCATCTTAGGTGTACAGACCATTAATACATCCCCTAAGATTATAAATAGGTTGACTGCCAAAATGTTTGCCCTGATGAAGATGAACTTTACTGGCCAACATTTGCCTTTGTTGCCTCATATGTTACACCACCCTGATCCTGCTGATATCCCTGATCCTGCCGACAATACTGATCCTGCTGATAATATCCCACCATCACCTAATACTGATCCTGCTGACAATACAGTTGATGCTGCTGCATCTGCATCTATTGCTGCTGATGATCCATTACCACCTTCACCTAGACCAGTGACACCTACACCTGAGACTAATGACAATGTTGAATTCAATGAGCAGCACATCTCAGCTGATACACCTATTGTCCAGCCATCTCCTTTAGAGGATTTACCTTCTTCTTCAAGGTTTTCATCACCTAGTCCTACTAGGCAGCCAGTTAGTTCTGACATCAATGCAGGGGAGGGATTTAATGTTTCTCCACCCAGAGTCAGTGAAGTTCCTAATACTTCAAGTGTTCCTACTGGTGGAACTAATGATGCTGTTAATCTCACCTCTATGTCTCATCTACTTGAAAGATCTGTGAAGAAAATTGAGGCATTGGAGTCAGAACTTAATGAGACAAAAAGGATTTTTGGTGAGAAAGTGGAGAGCTTGGAAAAGGAGCTCAGGGATTCTAATGAAGCATTTAGTAGAACTATCCAAGAACTCAATGATAAGATCAGCATATTGGAGGGTAGTCAAATGCAAAAGAAAAGAAAGGTTATTCTTTCTGAGTCTGAGGAAGATCAGGATGATATGATATTTGATGGACTTAATGTTCTAGCATCTGTTTCTCTTGATGGTGCAAATACTGCAGCTCCTACAACTTCTGAGCACAACATCACTCCTCAAGCACAGGTCTCCACTGAACCAAGGACCATTGCTGCCGATGTCTCCATTGCTACCGATGTCTCCATTGCTACTGATGTCGCCATTGCTGCTGATGTGTCTGCTGCTACTGCTAATGTTGAAAATATTTCTTCTGCATCTAAGGATCCTGTTACTACTGTTGGAAGTTCATCTGTTGCTGCTGAAAGTAACATCATTCCTCCTGAAACAACTGAAAATGATGAAGAGATAGCTGCAAAGGTGCATGAACAGGAAGTTGCTGCTGAAGAAGCTAGATTAGCTCAGCTGGCTCAAGATGAAGAGCTTGCAAGACAATTGTCTGTTGATGAGAAAAATGTTGCTGAGATTATAAATAACCCAAGTTCAGATGATCCTTCTTCAGAGGTGTTTAGTGCACAAGTTGAATATTTGTTGAACACTGACATGATTATTAGAGCTCATGGATTTATGGTTCTTCAAATGTCTGAATTGGATTCAGATACAAGGTCAGATCTGCTCAAGGCATTCATCTTAAAGAAACAAAGAGCAACCACTTGGAATGAATTAATGGACAGGATCAAAGAAAGACAAAGGTTAGGATATAAGATGCCCACAAACAGAGATAATATCAATTTTATGAAGGTGTATCTAAGGAATGAAGCTAACTACAAGATCAGTGATTTCAAAGGTTGGCCTGAAGGTGCCATTCAAAAATTGTTCCTTGATACTTATGCAAAGCTCAACTCTTTAGTAGATACTGATATTCCACAAAGCAGAAAAAGAGCATCTTCATCTTTGGAGTCTGATGTTGCAAAGAGAATGAAGTCTGGAGGAGGCTCTAAGGATGATTCATTCATTGCTCCAAGTTCTACTGATGATGCATCTGAGGTACCAAAGGAAGATCTTGTTCCTGCTGATCTTCCTACTGCTAATGCTTCTATCTCTGCTGAGCCTTCTGTGTCTGTTCCTATTATTCGATATGGTCTAAGATCAAGGCAGAAGAGTCATTCTTTCCACTCCACTTCTGTGGATATTCTTGAAGTGGATGATCATGATTTGATTGAGGTTGGTTCTGAAAGTGATTCAGAAGATGACTCCATTCAGTCTTGGGGTCATATTGCTCATTGGGAGATTAGATCTACTTCAGATGGTGATGTAAATGTTTGGTTTTCTCTTGATGGGACAATCAAGTTCTTTACATTTCTAAGGGAGATCTTGGATAAGGTTGAAAGACAAGATTTGGAGCGTCTTTATGAGATTGTAGATAATCATTATCAATCTAATACTCCTACTGAGATTGGCCTATTGTTATGGGGTGATTTACAAGTCTTGATGAATAAATTGGATGGTGACAAAACTAAACTAGTGTGGGGTAATCAATCATCATGGAGAGTCTTCTCTTGGAAGTTATATCCTTATTCCAATGTTCATGTTGTGGAACTCACCTCTGGCAAGTTCCTCACTATGTTTGTGGATATTGCTTATCCTTTAACTGAAGGAGTGTTAAAGAGAATGCTAACACAGAAGGTCAAAGTTCCTAAGCATACTATAGGAAATGATCTAACCACAGCTGAACAATTGGTTAAATTCATCAAGGATCAAGTTGCAGCTAAGGGATCATCAGCTTAAGGGGTGAGTTGCTGAGTTTAAGGGGAGGATTGCAGCTCAAGGGGAGGATTGTTTCTTGTTGTTGTTGTAAAGTTTCTATCTTTCTTTCTTATTTTCTTATTTCTTTTCTTATTTTTCTTTTGGTGTGTTTTTGTTTGTTTTTCTTAGTTCAAAAAAAAAAAAAAAAAAAAAAAAAAAAAAAAAAATCCTTGTATATTTTGTGTGCTAATAAGTGGTTTTGAGTAACACCTTGCAGGTACAGTGTTGGTGTTTACACCTGCACAATAAATGGTGCTCAACTCACCATGTCTTGCAGACAAGAAAGAGTTGACTCACCATGAGGGTACGGCTCTGGTGTGATCATCAAATCCGTTGATAGCTATAATAGCTTGCTCAAAGCTATAGGGTATTTCAACTCACCCATGATTCATTTCTGAGAGTTGAAAATGGTTCTCAATTCACCATGGATGTAACCCTTATGGGATCCAAAGGATTGGCTAGTCCACAAAAGTATGGTTTGTGGTAAAGACATTTGGTATCCATATTTGGTATTCAATTCACCAAGGTTCAGTTGAAACCAAAGAATTGGCTAGTCCTGAGCAAACGGCTACAGGTAAAGACAAGTCAAATCCGTTTATAGTTGCTGATTTGCTAATAAATCAGATGGTTATCAATGTACCATGGTCTAACACACCTAAACATTGGCTACTCCAGTAGTGATGGCTATTGGTAAAGAGACATCAAATCCATTAATTTTCAATGATTCACCTCTCACAGGAGTTAACACACCTGGATGTGATGAGAATAGTATGAAACTTAAAGAGATTTGATGTACATTTTGTCATTAGTAGCAGCCATGTTCAAGTGATGTTATGGTGACCAGTAAATCTATTTTGAAGAAGATTTCATGTTCCTGCTGCTCTATTGAAGTTGCTGCTGGATGCTATAGAAGTTGGAATCTTGAAGTTATTGCAGTTGCTGCTGGTTACTTCTTATTGTTGCTGCTAAGTCGCAGTCCTCAAGCCTGAGTTTATGAAAGCTCTATCACATTGGAATCTTGCAGGTTAACCTAGTCAACCTCAAGATTAGGGGAGGATTGTTAGGATCTCTGGGAAATAAGAGTTCATTGTTGCTGCCGATAGTGTAAAGTTGGTTCCTGCCGATAGCTTGGTTCCTGCTGAAAGCTCATTGCTGCCGACAGTGTTAATCTTGTTCCTGCCGATAGTATTGTTGCTGCGGATAGTATTATTTGTTATCCGTATATTTAGAATGTTTGTTATGATTTATTTTTAGAAGAGATTGTTGTTAATCTCTTTACACGTTTTCTTGTAGAACGGGTTAGGGTTAGGTGATCTTGTTAGTATAAAAGATAAACCCGTCTATGAGTTTATATGCGCCTTGAACATCTTTCAATATTCAATAAACGATTCTTAGTTCAATAGTTTGATCCATAGAGGATCATTGTTCTTTTAGAGTTTTCTTCTTTATAATACTTGCTGTTTAGTTTCCGCATAAACACTTGTATTGCAGAGGTTCTTGTTTATACCAAGCTCAATCAAGCTCGAAGTACTCGATCCTACTCACGTACACCTCTTCCTTCAGAGTTCCATTCAAGAAAGCCGTCTTGATATCCATCTGATAGACCGTGATGTTCTTGTGAGCCGCGTATGCTAAGAAAATCCTGACCGCTTCAAGTCTAGCTACTGGCGCGAATGACTCATCAAAATCGATTCCCTCTTCCTGTCTAAATCCCTTGGCCACGAGACGAGCTTTGTTGCGAATAACAGTCATCTCTTCATCCTTTTTATTCTTCCATATCCACTTAAGATCAATGACATGTTTGTCGAGAGGTCTTGGCACTAAATCCCAAGTGTCATGAAGTCGATATTGGAGAAGTTCTTCCTGCATTGCTTCAATCCATGCATCATCTGACATTGCTTCCCGAATGTTCTTTGGCTCTTTTAAACTAACTGAGCAGGCAAAGATGCACATATCACAATCGGTAGCGAGTTGTCTTCTCGTCTGTACTGGCCTAGAAGGTTCACCAATGACATGTTCTATTGGATGGTTTTTAGTCCACTTTAACGTTGAAGGGTATCTTGAATCTAACGAATGCGTGTTTGATGGTTCATATAACCGAGAAGAAGATTCAGCAGATTCCGTAGCAAATGGGTTTTCAAATGGTTCTTCTTCTTCTTCTAACACAGCATCGTTTTGGTATGGTTCTTCTTGATTTGGTGTTGTTGGGTTTTGCTCATCAACTGTTGGTAAAACATTCTCAATTACTGGAGTGGCAGGAGTAGATGTAGATGATGTTGACGTGGAGGGAGTTGGTGCTTCAGCTTCAATTGTAGTAGATGCATCTTGTGGTGGTGGTGATGGTTGTTGTTGAGCGGGTGCAGCGGAACGTTGTTGTGATGTATCTATTGAAGCTCCACCATAGTACTCATCATACATAAACTCGAAGAAATTATCCAGTTCTTGATTTGTAGGTTTATCAGTGTTAGTTGACTGAGCTCCTTGGGGTGTGAGTTCTGAACTGATGTGTCCAGAAGTTTGACTTTGTGGTGCGGGTCCTAATCCGATACGATTAGAAGCCATTGGGTTAAGCGCGGGTTCTAGAGCGAGTCTCTCAGAAGCCATTTGTGAAATCTCATCAAATTTCACATTCATCGTCTCCATTACTCTTTTCGTTCTTCTATTATACACCCTGAATGCCCTCGAGTTATCTGAATAACCAATGAAGATACCAATATCACCCTTAGCCTTCAGCTTCCCCAGATCCTCTCTGTCATTTGTAGAATAGCACAAAGCGCCAAATACATGAAGATAAGAGATATCGGGTTTTCTGTTGTTCACTAGTTCGTATGGGGTTTTATTGAATCTTGGATGGATTAGGGATCGGTTTTGAGTAAAACAGGCAGTTGAAATAGCATCAGCCCATAAGAATAACGGTGCACTGGAATAGATCAGCATTGTGCGAGCAGCTTCCACAAGAGTTCTGTTTCTTCTTTCAACTACCCCATTTTGCTGTGGAGTTCTAACTGCTGATGTCTGGTGAGTAATTCCAGTTTCTTCAAAATATGTTCTTAACTCCTGATTTGTAAATTTCGTGCCATTGTCAGTTCTTACGATTCTAACTGGAGCTTGAAGTAGAACTTGAATTCGCTTCAGAAAGGTGATAATGATTCCAGGTGCTTCATCTTTTGATCTCAAAAACCTTACCCATGTATATCTTGAGTAATCATCGACAATCACAAGAATATACTTCCTCCCATTGATACTTTCAACTCTCATTGGGCCACATAAGTCCATGTGCAACAGATGTAACTTATCAACCGAACTGGGAACGGTTTTAGGTTTATAAGTTGCCCTTTTGCTCTTTCCTTGTTCACATGATGGACATAAGTGTTCTTTGGTGTATTTGAATTTAGGGAGACCGGTGACGATGGTGTCTTTGGCAAGCTTTGTTATTGTGTCAAAGTTGAGATGGGAAAGGCGTCTGTGCCACAACCAGGACTTAGTATCGTCAGCTCTTGTCATAAGACAAATTGGTGATGACCAGGCCATTTGGTTTATGTCGATAGCATAAAGATTGGTGCCACGATTTCCGGTTAAGAGATCATCACCAACCAAGTTCCTAACGAAACATGTATTTCTTCTGAATGCAACCTCTAAGTCCGCATCACAAAATTGTCCGACAGAAAACAGGTTGTGTCCCAATCCTTCGACATAGTAAACTCGAGTGATCAAAAAATTCCCAAATTATAGATCTCCATAACCCAGAATAGCTGCTACATGATCATTTCCAAACCTAACTGTTCCCATGAACTTCCATACAAAGTTGATCAGCAGCTTCAGATTCCCGGTCATGTGCTTGGAGCAACCCGAGTCGATGATCCAAAGACATATTTCGATAACCTGCCAATAACAGATGATTGTGCATTTGGAAACCGTTTATCATGTGGTTCCATGGGGTTAGGGATAACAGGAGAAATACAATCATAGACGGTTTTTACTGGTTCTTCCTTAGCCATTTTTATTCTACCATTTTCTAGACTGAATTCTCTACCCGTTGGAATCCATACGCACATCTTAAGATAGTTCCTAGGCTGCAGACTACTAGTTGTTATTCTAGACTTTGCACTAAGTCTTTGAAAGTATATAGTCTTAGCTGTATTTTCTGAAGGAACATCTTTCTTAGCAGGCTTATCATTCACATGCACAACATTAGAAACAATATCATCACACACATTTTCAGACAAAGATTTCTTGTTCATTAAACAAACTGGTTCATTACATGCATTAGAAATATTGTCTTTAATATTACATTCAGATGACATAAGTTTCTTCTTGGAAAGCGATAAAATCATAGGGTGTTCTTCTACTTCTTTCGTTTTATTCTTGGTTTCACTCTTAGAAGCAGGCGGGACTCTATTCCTTGTATTGCTCCTAGGCTTTGGTCTGCTGCTCTTAGAGATACTTTCTACTCCTGTAGAAGGTAAGGCACACTCATTAGGATTTATCTTGTTGTCCTTTGAATCAGTATTAGCTTTCCTAGTCTCTTTTGGATTTTCCTTAACACTTTTGTCTATCGCCCTATATGTTTTAGATGTAGAGGTAGATGCAATAGTGGTACTAATCCTATAAAGTCCAGGTGCTATCACATTTGGTGTTTCGACAACTACTTTCTCTTTTGCTTTTTTCTTTGGGCAAGGGTGAAGGAGCAGATTGTGAAATTGACATTTTTGGTTTTGCAATAATTTCTTCACCCTTCCCTTTTTGACATTCAAGCTGAGATTTCAAAAGATCAATTTGTTTTTGCATTTCTTTGTAAGAACGTTCATACGACAGTTTGTCATATTTACATTCTTCCTTTTTCCGATCTAGTTGTTTAAAATATGTAACATTTTCTTTTTCAAGCTTTGCAAACGCATTTTCATATTTTGAAACAATTTGGGAAGTCTCAGCTCGAAGTCTTTCATCGTCTTCAACAGAATACATTTGATAAATAATGGACATAATATCAGTTGAAAGAGCTTCTTCAGAGAGTGCGTCATTTTTTTTTTCCAAAACTTTGATTTTTTCAATGTTTTCATTGGCTTCAATTACCAAGGATGTGTGGTCCTTGACAAATTCAGTTACTTCTTTGATAATTGCGTTCTCAACATGAATTGCTCTTGCATGTATGCCAGATAAAATAGGAGTAATTTCTGTTTCGAACATCTTTTTCTGTTCAGTTTGAAAACTTGAAAACCAATCATTGATTTTAGAATTAGTTTTGGTTGCCACAACATCTTGAAGCATTTCAACTCTCCTTTTAAGATCGGCCAATAGTATTCTAGCTTCACTTGCGGAAGTGTCGGTAGAGTACATTTGTTCGATGTTAGAAAGATGTTTTGACACAACTTTGAACTTTGTGGCAGCCACTGGTTTTTTGAAAAACAAAGGTGACTCCTTTTTAACAAGATGAACACCAGCAAGTTTGTTCGCTTCATTATAATCAATTGGTTTTATTACTGGGTTCTTTTGACTCATTTTGACACGCGTCTCTTTGGAAAGCTCAATCGTTTCATAAGTATCCCAAACATCGGGAGGGTCATGATTGTCATTTAGCACATTACCATTATACAATACATTCTGTTCTTTCTGAGCTTTCTTGAGATAACAAGGGTTTTCACATCCGAGAGCCATTTTCTTTCTTGTATGTAAAATCGGGTTTTTGTCGTTAATTATCATATTAATCGTTTGAGTTGAATGACCCGTTTTTACAAGTATTTCTTCCAACTTTTTAATAGTTTCCTGTTTATCAAGTACTTCATCAAGAAGTTCATCTTCTCGTTTTGAAAACTTTGAATGCAACTCTTTCTTCTCTTTTTCAAGATCAGAACAAGTTGATTTTTGTTTAGAAAGTTGGTTGGTTAAATCAGAAATTTCTGCTTTTAGGGATTTAATTTGCATGTTCAATTTAACATCAAGAGTGTCGTATTTGATTTGCAAATGTTTCTCCCTTGAAACAGAATCACTGTAACTATTTTCAAGTTCTGACAGTCGTTTGTGGTGAAATTCAAAAGCTTTTTCGTTCACCTTGTATCTCTCAAGCTCAGTGGTCAATTTTTCATTAGCGGCCTTAACATCGCTATTGATCTTTTTGACCTTTTCAATTTCAATACCACAATTTTGCAATAATGATTCAAATAAAGCACGTGTTTCCTCTTCATTCTCAGTATGCTGTGACTCGAAGCCTCCATTAGGATCCATATCTGGAGTAGCCAAATTAATATTACTATAACTTGGGGAGTCCATATATGTATCGTAAATGGGATTAGGAGTCTGATGCGCGTGATGTGTCGTTGCGGTTTAGCAGTTTTAATGCCTACTCAAGTTTTAAATTTATATTTAGCCGACTTATCAATAACACACACACTTAACGAGCAGTGTACCCGGTCAGTATGAAGATAATGGTAAGTAGAGTGTCGATCACTAAGAGTGGAACGTATTATCTAGTTATTCTAATCAGTATTTTAATATCCTAACGCAAGGGGGTTTCAGCCTGAGAGACTGGCACGATTTGTTGCAATTAAATAATAAAATAAACCAATAGGCACGAATCAGCAAGTAGCACACACGTACACAGATAAATACTCGAGACAATAAGAGGGCTGTCCTTATGATTAAGTAGTTTGTCACTTGTTTTATTGATAGCTTTATATGAAGTGTATGTAGTTAATCCTTTCTCGTTGGTCCTATTCTTATCGGCGAGTAAACCCTTAATGATTACTTATGTCTAAAAGTTATTCCTAAGTGATCAATTTAGAAACAACCGTGGGAGCCACATTATGTCCCGCAGTCAAATGCCCGCAAGCCACTAATAAACACAGAGGTTATCAATGCACTAATAAGTAGTAACCAAAGACATCAACATATAAACTTTAATTGATGGGAAAGCAAGTATTAAAGGGAGTGCAATCTTTCCGTTGTCACATTACACAAGCCACCAATCCTGATGAATTAAAGTTTGCTAACACAATAAAACAAAACTACTTAATGAATTAAATACATGCAGCACCTTCTTACAGCTCTTGTATCTTTGATTTGGGTGTGTCTTGTGCTGCCTCCTTGACTGAATTCATCCTTTTGTTCCTACTGTTCGGTCTTCGGTGTTAGGGTTTTGGAACTTGTAATTCGTCTGGTCTACGGGGTATTTATAGTTTCTGTCTGAGGGAAGATGCGGCGCATCTACTAAGTAGATGCGGCGTATGTACTTAACTTCGCGTGGGGTCCAAGATTATAATATTCAGGAATATTCGTACACCGCCAGAAGATGCGGTGTAACCCTTTATTAGATGCGGCGCATGTCCTCTTGTATCTTGGATCGTATCTGGTGATATCTTGATAGAGATGCGGCGCATTTCGAGAGTGAGATGCGGCGCATCTGGAGCAGAATTGACTTGATCTTGTCCATGTCAGTAGACTTTCACTTTATGCACGTTTTGCTCCATTATTAGTCCAAAATCGCTAAGTTTCACCAAATGCTTGTTTTTACCTGAGAATTACAAAAGTAAACGATTAAGTATCAATCCTCATACATAATATAGTAAAACAAGTCAAATTAATAGCATAAATGATAGTAATAAAATGTACTTATTTGAGTTCATCAAATATCCCCCCACTTGAACTTTACTTGTCCCCAAGTAAACCTTAGAATTTCATTTATGAAAATGTATCCTAAAAGATGTTAGGATTTATTTTTATATTTAAGCATGTATTCGTTTATTTCATAATCACACAACTAAACACTTAACGAATTAGAAGTAAAATAAAATAATTCGATAAAAGCAAATCTAATCGTTTAACTGTCCAGTCGCGACGAATATTCTATCATAAGCTTGGCAAGTATACACATCTCCACCACTAAAGCTAAGGAATAACAAGTCTAAAGCGGTTAAAAAGGGTTTTTAGGCTTAAGGGTTAATTATTCTTAATCACTATCGATCTCAAATTCCAGAAAAGGCGACAAAATCACAAATACATGATCGAATCCACGAACACGATACTTGCAATTGCTCAAATCCTTAACTCGAATAGGCTAAAGATAGGTCCAAACTTCACCAATAATAATATATCAAAAAGGGAGACAAAATCATAAATACATAGCCGAATCCACGACTACGATACTTAAGATTGCTCAAATCCCTAATCTCAATAAATCAAAGGTTCGGTTGGATGAAGAACAATAAAGGGTATGGATAACATTTGGGATATAAACTGGTGTAAAAATGAAAAATAAACAAAACAAATAAATTAAAATCCTAAGTGTGGTTAATCACTATCCCAACCATCCCATGAATAAGACTCATATCATCGAATAACTCACGCTTTAACACTTGAAACACACGCTTTAGGTAGACACGAATTATACTCAACAAGATCTTAATCAAAGAATAAACCTTAATTGGCGTTCCCATAACTGCCAATTCCCATTCAATCCATAGATATAATACAACAAATAGTGGTGATATCGACCACTTACATAACTTTACATAAGTTGGTTAAAATAAACATCCAACTTTTCTTTCTTTCTTTTTCTTATTTTTTCGATTTTTTTTTTTTTTTTTTTTTTTTTTTTTTTTTTTTTTTTAACTTTAAACATAAACATAGATGTGTAAAATTTCACCACATCACTACAACTTTCTTTCCGGATAATTTTTATTCATACTTTTCATACTTCAGAAATAATGGTAATAGTGAAAGTAGTAAACACACGAAAAATAAACTCAAAGATATACAATATTTACTTTCACTCCAATTGCATTGTGCAATTTCCCGACCTAACCATAGATAATGAATTACGCACGCGAACACAGGTAATGTAAGGAAACACACTCTGCCTATAGCAATTAACCAACCACGGATTCTAATCTACAGGGTAGGCTAAGGTTTAAGGTGTAACGAAACATTTTAAACATAGGTGTAAGAAACGAAAGGAATGGCTCTGAGGGTTTTTCTAGGGGTATCTTACTCTAAAAATGAGAGTAACAAAAGGTTTTATACGGGGGTTAACTAACCAGTGTAGTTAGCTAATAACACATAACAAATAATAGGCTATTTGGGTGTAATCCTAGAATTTTACCAATTTAGACAAGTCATTCCAATTATATAAATAATACTCATTATGGTGGTCTCGAATAGTATACAAGCCAAGTTCTAAAGTTTACAAGTCACCGGCACACTCATAGATTTGTGAATTTTGAGAAATCAAAATTTTTGAAAATAACGTCATGTGTGCAGTTATGTAACTTAGATCTTAAACAAAAACATGCTAAATTTTTTTTTTAAGTTTGATATATTAAGCACATTTTAAGCATAATTTTTGAAAAAGTTTAGGACAAGTAATTGTTAAGTGTTCTAATTCTCCAATCCCCCCACTTAAGTTAAACAACGTCCTCGTTGTTTGTATAAAAGGTTAAAAACTGGAAAATAAAAGAATTAGAACAGAAAAACTCCCCTGAGATTTGCTCGGTATGATCCTCCATTAGTATAAGAGCAAAAATCATCTTTCTTGTGGATTAGAACGTTAAAGCTTCATACTTGATTTATCCACAGGAAATCCAGGAAACTATAATACCACCAACACTTTAAAACACACCTAATATAAGAAAGGTTCAAACTTGCATAATACATTAGTAGTTAGGAAAAATAAAACTTAAAAATTAAAACTGAAAATCATCAGGTCAGTCGATGCGCCGTATCTTATTGAAGAAGATACGCCGTATCGAGCCTGGAATAGATACGGATCAGAATAAAGATGCGCCGCATCCTTAACCAGGGATGCGCCGCATTAAAAATAAACTGATAAATAGTTTTAAAGTCGAAAATAAAAATGCAGAAAAATAAAATAAGATATGACCATTGCAGAGGATGCGTCGCATCTCAGAATTGAGATGCGCCGTATCCTCATGCGGCCTGACTGACTCGACACAAAATCAGAAAATAAAATAAAATAAAATAAAAGATACGCATGGGTTGCCTCCCACGAAGCGCTTGTTTTTGTTCGAGTCACGAGCCTGACTCCACCCTTATTTACTGTGTAATAGGGTGTTGTTCCCCCCACTTGGGATCAAGTGCGGGTGATAGTAGCAATAAACACGAAAAGAGTGTAAATTTGCTAGTAAAGATGGAAGAAATAAATAAAGATCATACCTTGGCAATATATGTACATCTTTCCTATTCTTACCCGGTTTGGTTGATAAATTGGATGACTTGACCACTTCATCGGCAAGAGTAGTATGTTGAGGAAAAATGAGTCTCCTTTCTTCTTGAGGTGAGAAAGGGTCTTTAGCAAGTAAAAGTTCGAGTTCCTCTATAACCTTCATAGGGTCTAAATCATCATCTTCATCAATCATAGCAATGTTTAAGAGCTCATCACCAAATTCTTCTTCGAGCTCCACCAAATACGGGTTGATCACAGGTGCTTCAATAGGTAGTGTAATAAATTTCACCTCATCATTCTTTTGTTTTGCAACCTGTTTAGGAAAACTAGCAAGATTATTAGTAACGGGATTAATAATATTAAATAAATTTGTACCACTTTGTGTTGTAAGTGACTCCAATTCATCTTGTGAATCTTCATCAGCAACAAGTGGTCTTGCAATTTCAGCATCGTCCCGAATTTCATCCTTAAATAAGTAATCCCAGATTTCTTCAAAATCCTTTGTGGGGTCATAATCTGGCTCATCCGCTCCACACCTAAATATTTCCGTTTGTTGTGGTAATTGCGGTATGTTATCGTACACAATAGCATCAAACTTTTCAATATCAGAATACTTATTATCTCCATCCGAAGGGGTATTATCATGGTGTTTTTGATAGGATGAGAATATATTTTCCACCTCGGGTGGAAAATTACAAGTAATAGCACTATACACCATTGTCCCACATTCATCTTCATTTTCATCATAAGCACTTTCGGATGAATAAGCTTCTTTGTAAACAATTGCCGGATTATCATTCAAATCAAACACTTGTGACTCTTCTTCATCTTGGGCAACTTCCGGAGAAATATCATCATCAATAACTATTGCCGGAAACCTAATTGCACCAAAATCGTATGATTCTTCTTCATCATCACTTGGCATACACCAGGTGTGTTGAAATGGCAATTTGTTTCTTTCTTTCCTTGACTTTTCTCGTCCAAGAATCAAGTATTCTTCCATAGTGATTTCTTTCGTATCAATGACTTGTGCACCATATCTTGCTCTTTCCCAATCGTAGATCCCATTATTGCTCAAGGCTCTTTCCTCCCCAAGTCTGATATATTCTTCCATTGTAATATCCTGATCGTCCATCTTCCTGAAATAAAACTTACTCGTGCAAAAGAAGGGTGAAACGATCAAAGTAAAATAAAAGTTGCTGATATCAGCTGATGATGCGCCGTATCCTATAAATGGGATACGCCGTATCTTATAATCGTTAAAATTTAGTCAGACTTTATTCAGAAAATAGATACGCCGCTTTAGAATTTAAGAATGCGCCGTATCGAATTAATTAATCAAAAATCAGCTTATCTAATTAAAATTAAATGCGTCGTATTAACGAAAGTTAATGCGCCGTATTTTCGTTACGTTTAAAAATAAAAGATTTTTGATTCAGTAAGATGCGCCGTATCGACAGAGATCGATACGCCGTATCTGTTTAATAATTCGCAAACTGTTTTTAATCAAAATAATAGATACGCCGTATCTGCTAAAGCAGATGCGTCGTATGGCGTTAACGTTTAGAAAAAATTTTTTTATTAAAAACAGATACGCCGTATCTGCAAAAGCAGATGCGTCGTATTACTTTATCGCTTAGAAAAATTTTCTTATTAAAAACAGATACGCCGTATCTTGGGGAAAAGATGCGTCGTATCGAATTAATTAAACGCGTTGTATTAAAAAAAATTAAACGCAATACGCCGTATCTGAGAGATCAGATGCGCCGTATCGTTTGATTTAGCACAGTACAACGATAGCAGAACAGAAAAATACGAAAAATAAAAACAAAAATTAAACAACACAAACAAAAATAAACACACAAAAATAAAAAGAAAACAATTAACACATAATACAACAAATATGCAAAATAATACAATGATGCAATTAATCTAATAAAAAGAAAAACAAATCAAGATACGCCACGAGTATTTTAATTAGGTTTTTCTTTTAAAATACTAATTAAAATAACAGATAATAACAATTCACTCCACCGGCAGCGGCGCCAAAAACTTGATGCGCGTGATGTGTCGTTGCGGTTTAGCAGTTTTAATGCCTACTCAAGTTTTAAATTTATATTTAGCCGACTTATCAATAACACACACACTTAACGAGCAGTGTACCTGGTCAGTATGAAGATAATGGTAAGTAGAGTGTCGATCACTAAGAGTGGAACGTATTATCTAGTTATTCTAATCAGTATTTTAATATCCTAACGCAAGGGGGTTTCAGCCTGAGAGACTGGCACGATTTGTTGCAATTAAATAATAAAATAAACCAATAGGCACGAATCAGCAAGTAGCACACACGTACACAGATAAATACTCGAGACAATAAGAGGGCTTTTCTTATGATTAAGTAGTTTGTCACTTGTTTTATTGATAGCTTTATATGAAGTGTATGTAGTTAATCCTTTCTCGTTGGTCCTATTCTTATCGACGAGTAAACCCTTAATGATTACTTATGTCTAAAAGTTATTCCTAAGTGATCAATTTAGAAACAACCGTGGGAGCCACATTATGTCCCGCAGTCAAATGCCCGCAAGCCACTAATAAACACAGAGGTTATCAATGCACTAATAAGTAGTAACCAAAGACATCAACATATAAACTTTAATTGATGGGAAAGCAAGTATTAAAGGGAGTGCAATCTTTCCGTTGTCACATTACACAAGCCACCAATCCTGATGAATTAAAGTTTGCTAACACAATAAAACAAAACTACTTAATGAATTAAATACATGCAGCACCTTCTTACAGCTCTTGTATCTTTGATTTGGGTGTGTCTTGTGCTGCCTCCTTGACTGAATTCGTCCTTTTGTTCCTACTGTTCAGTCTTCGGTGTTAGGGTTTTGGAACTTGTAATTCGTCTGGTCTACGGGGTATTTATAGTTTCTGTCTGAGGGAAGATGCGGCGCATCTACTAAGTAGATGCGGCGTATGTACTTAACTTTGCGTGGGGTCCAAGATTATAATATTCAGGAATATTCGTACACCGCCAGAAGATGCGGCGTAACCCTTTATTAGATGCGGCGCATGTCCTCTTGTATTTTGGATCGTATCTGGTGATATCTTGATAGAGATGCGGCGCATTTCGAGAGTGAGATGCGGCGCATCTGGAGCAGAATTGACTTGATCTTGTCCATGTCAGTAGACTTTCACTTTATGTACGTTTTGCTCCATTATTAGTCCAAAATCGCTAAGTTTCACCAAATGCTTGTTTTTACCTGAGAATTACAAAAGTAAACGATTAAGTATCAATCCTCATACATAATATAGTAAAACAAGTCAAATTAATAGCATAAATGATAGTAATAAAATGTACTTATTTGAGTTCATCAAATATCCCCCCACTTGAACTTTACTTGTCCCCAAGTAAACCTTAGAATTTCATTTATGAAAATGTATCCTAAAAGATGTTAGGATTTATTTTTATATTTAAGCATGTATTCGTTTATTTCATAATCACACAACTAAACACTTAACGAATTAGAAGTAAAATAAAATAATTCGATAAAAGCAAATCTAATCGTTTAACTGTCCAGTCGCGACGAATATTCTATCATAAGCTTGGCAAGTATACACATCTCCACCACTAAAGCTAAGGAATAACAAGTCTAAAGCGGTAAAAAGGGTTTTTAGGCTTAAGGGTTAATTATTCTTAATCACTATCGATCTCAAATTCCAGAAAAGGCGACAAAATCACAAATACATGATCGAATCCACGAACACGATACTTGCAATTGCTCAAATCCTTAACTCGAATAGGCTAAAGATAGGTCCAAACTTCACCAATAATAATATATCAAAAAGGGCGACAAAATCATAAATACATAGCCGAATCCACGACTACGATACTTAAGATTGCTCAAATCCCTAATCTCAATAAATCAAAGGTTCGGTTGGATGAAGAACAATAAAGGGTATGGATAACATTTGGGATATAAACTGGTGTAAAAATGAAAAATAAACAAAACAAATAAATTAAAATCCTAAGTGTGGTTAATCACTATCCCAACCATCCCATGAATAAGACTCATATCATCGAATAACTCACGCTTTAACACTTGAAACACACGCTTTAGGTAGACACGAATTATACTCAACAAGATCTTAATCAAAGAATAAACCTTAATTGGCGTTCCCATAACTGCCAATTCCCATTCAATCCATAGATATAATACAACAAATAGTGGTGATATCGACCACTTACATAACTTTACATAAGTTGGTTAAAATAAACATCCAACTTTTCTTTCTTTCTTTTTCTTATTTTTTCGAATTTTTTTTTTTTTTTTTTTTTTTTTAACTTTAAACATAAACATAGATGTGTAAAATTTCACCACATCACTACAACTTTCTTTCCGGATAATTTTTATTCATACTTTTCATACTTCAGAAATAATGGTAATAGTGAAAGTAGTAAACACACGAAAAATAAACTCAAAGATATACAATATTTACTTTCACTCCAATTGCATTGTGCAATTTCCCGACCTAACCATAGATAATGAATTACGCACGCGAACACAGGTAATGTAAGGAAACACACTCTGCCTATAGCAATTAACCAACCACGGATTCTAATCTACAGGGTAGGCTAAGGTTTAAGGTGTAACGAAACATTTTAAACATAGGTGTAAGAAACGAAAGGAATGGCTCTGAGGGTTTTTCTAGGGGTATCTTACTCTAAAAATGAGAGTAACAAAAGGTTTTATACGGGGGTTAACTAACCAGTGTAGTTAGCTAATAACACATAACAAATAATAGGCTATTTGGGTGTAATCCTAGAATTTTACCAATTTAGACAAGTCATTCCAATTATATAAATAATACTCATTATGGTGGTCTCGAATAGTATACAAGCCAAGTTCTAAAGTTTACAAGTCACCGGCACACTCATAGATTTGTGAATTTTGAGAAATCACAATTTTTGAAAATAACGTCATGTGTGCAGTTATGTAACTTAGATCTTAAACAAAAACATGCTAAATTTTTTTTTTAAGTTTGATATATTAAGCACATTTTAAGCATAATTTTTGAAAAAGTTTAGGACAAGTAATTGTTAAGTGTTCTAATTCTCCAATCCCCCCACTTAAGTTAAACAACGTCCTCGTTGTTTGTATAAAAGGTTAAAAACTGGAAAATAAAAGAATTAGAACAGAAAAACTCCCCTGAGATTTGCTCGGTATGATCCTCCATTAGTATAAGAGCAAAAATCATCTTTCTTGTGGATTAGAACGTTAAAGCTTCATACTTGATTTATCCACAGGAAATCCAGGAAACTATAATACCACCAACACTTTAAAACACACCTAATATAAGAAAGGTTCAAACTTGCATAATACATTAGTAGTTAGGAAAAATAAAACTTAAAAATTAAAACTGAAAATCATCAGGTCAGTCGATGCGCCGTATCTTATTGAAGAAGATACGCCGTATCGAGCCTGGAATAGATACGGATCAGAATAAAGATGCGCCGCATCCTTAACCAGGGATGCGCCGCATTAAAAATAAACTGATAAATAGTTTTAAAGTCGAAAATAAAAATGCAGAAAAATAAAATAAGATATGACCATTGCAGAGGATGCGTCGCATCTCAGAATTGAGATGCGCCGTATCCTCATGCGGCCTGACTGACTCGACACAAAATCAGAAAATAAAATAAAATAAAATAAAAGATAAGCATGGGTTGCCTCCCACGAAGCGCTTGTTTTTGTTCGAGTCACGAGCCTGACTCCACCCTTATTTACTGTGTAATAGGGTGTTGTTCCCCCCACTTGGGATCAAGTGCGGGTGATAGTAGCAATAAACACGAAAAGAGTGTAAATTTGCTAGTAAAGATGGAAGAAATAAATAAAGATCATACCTTGGCAATATATGTACATCTTTCCTATTCTTACCCGGTTTGGTTGATAAATTGGATGACCTGACCACTTCATCGGCAAGAGTAGTATGTTGAGGAAAAATGAGTCTCCTTTCTTCTTGAGGTGAGAAAGGGTCTTTAGCAAGTAAAAGTTCGAGTTCCTCTATAACCTTCATAGGGTCGAAATCATCATCTTCATCAATCATAGCAATGTTTAAGAGCTCATCACCAAATTCTTCCTCGAGCTCCACCAAATACGGGTTGATCACAGGTGCTTCAATAGGTAGTGTAATAAATTTCACCTCATCATTCTTTTGTTTTGCAACCTGTTTAGGAAAACTAGCAAGATTATTAGTAACGGGATTAATAATATTAAATAAATTTGTACCACTTTGTGTTGTAAGTGACTCCAATTCATCTTGTGAATCTTCATCAGCAACAAGTGGTCTTGCAATTTCAGCATCGTCCCGAATTTCATCCTTAAATAAGTAATCCCAGATTTCTTCAAAATCCTTTGTGGGGTCATAATCTGGCTCATCCGCTCCACACCTAAATATTTCCGTTTGTTGTGGTAATTGCGGTATGTTATCGTACACAATAGCATCAAACTTTTCAATATCAGAATACTTATTATCTCCATCCGAAGGGGTATTATCATGGTGTTTTTGATAGGATGAGAATATATTTTCCACCTCGGGTGGAAAATTACAAGTAATAGCACTATACACCATTGTCCCACATTCATCTTCATTTTCATCATAAGCACTTTCGGATGAATAAGCTTCTTTGTAAACAATTGCCGGATTATCATTCAAATCAAACACTTGTGACTCTTCTTCATCTTGGGCAACTTCCGGAGAAATATCATCATCAATAACTATTGCCGGAAACCTAATTGCACCAAAATCGTATGATTCTTCTTCATCATCACTTGGCATACACCAGGTGTGTTGAAATGGCAATTTGTTTCTTTCTTTCCTTGACTTTTCTCGTCCAAGAATCAAGTATTCTTCCATAGTGATTTCTTTCGTATCAATGACTTGTGCACCATATCTTGCTCTTTCCCAATCGTAGATCCCATTATTGCTCAAGGCTCTTTCCTCTCCAAGTCTGATATATTCTTCCATTGTAATATCCGGATCGTCCATCTTCCTGAAATAAAACTTACTCGTGCAAAAGAAGGGTGAAACGATCAAAGTAAAATAAAAGTTTCTGATATCTGCTGTTGATGCGCCGTATCCTATAAATGGGATACGCCGTATCTTATAATCGTTAAAATTTAGTCAGACTTTATTCAGAAAATAGATACGCCGCTTTAGAATTTAAGAATGCGCCGTATCGAATTAATTAATCAAAAATCAGCTTATCTAATTAAAATTAAATGCGTCGTATTAACGAAAGTTAATGCGCCGTATTTTCGTTACGTTTAAAAATAAAAGATTTTTGATTCAGTAAGATGCGCCGTATCGACAGAGATCGATACGCCGTATCTGTTTAATAATTCGCAAACTGTTTTTAATCAAAATAATAGATACGCCGTATCTGCTAAAGCAGATGCGTCGTATGGCGTTAACGTTTAGAAAAAAAATTTTTATTAAAAACAGATACGCCGTATCTGCAAAAGCAGATGCGTCGTATTACTTTATCGCTTAGAAAAATTTTCTTATTAAAAACAGATACGCCGTATCTTGGGGAAAAGATGCGTCGTATCGAATTAATTAAACGCGTTGTATTAAAAAAAATTAAACGCAATACGCCGTATCTGAGAGATCAGATGCGCCGTATCGTTTGATTTAGCACAGTACAACGATAGCAGAACAGAAAAATACGAAAAATAAAAACAAAAATTAAACACACAAACAAAAATAAACACACAAAAATAAAAAGAAAACAATTAACACATAATACAACAAATATGCAAAATAATACAATGATGCAATTAATCTAATAAAAAGAAAAACAAATCAAGATACGCCACGAGTATTTTAATTAGGTTTTTCTTTTAAAATACTAATTAAAATAACAGATAATAACAATTCACTCACCGGCAGCGGCGCCAAAAACTTGATGCGCGTGATGTGTCGTTGCGGTTTAGCAGTTTTAATGCCTACTCAAGTTTTAAATTTATATTTAGCCGACTTATCAATAACACACACACTTAACGAGCAGTGTACCTGGTCAGTATGAAGATAATGGTAAGTAGAGTGTCGATCACTAAGAGTGGAACGTATTATCTAGTTATTCTAATCAGTATTTTAATATCCTAACGCAAGGGGGTTTCAGCCTGAGAGACTGGCACGATTTGTTGCAATTAAATAATAAAATAAACCAATAGGCACGAATCAGCAAGTAGCACACACGTACACAGATAAATACTCGAGACAATAAGAGGGCTTTCCTTATGATTAAGTAGTTTGTCACTTGTTTTATTGATAGCTTTATATGAAGTGTATGTAGTTAATCCTTTCTCGTTGGTCCTATTCTTATCGACGAGTAAACCCTTAATGATTACTTATGTCTAAAAGTTATTCCTAAGTGATCAATTTAGAAACAACCGTGGGAGCCACATTATGTCCCGCAGTCAAATGCCCGCAAGCCACTAATAAACACAGAGGTTATCAATGCACTAATAAGTAGTAACCAAAGACATCAACATATAAACTTTAATTGATGGGAAAGCAAGTATTAAAGGGAGTGCAATCTTTCCGTTGTCACATTACACAAGCCACCAATCCTGATGAATTAAAGTTTGCTAACACAATAAAACAAAACTACTTAATGAATTAAATACATGCAGCACCTTCTTACAGCTCTTGTATCTTTGATTTGGGTGTGTCTTGTGCTGCCTCCTTGACTGAATTCGTCCTTTTGTTCCTACTGTTCAGTCTTCGGTGTTAGGGTTTTGGAACTTGTAATTCGTCTGGTCTACGGGGTATTTATAGTTTCTGTCTGAGGGAAGATGCGGCGCATCTACTAAGTAGATGCGGCGTATGTACTTAACTTCGCGTGGGGTCCAAGATTATAATATTCAGGAATATTCGTACACCGCCAGAAGATGCGGCGTAACCCTTTATTAGATGCGGCGCATGTCCTCTTGTATTTTGGATCGTATCTGGTGATATCTTGATAGAGATGCGGCGCATTTCGAGAGTGAGATGCGGCGCATCTGGAGCAGAATTGACTTGATCTTGTCCATGTCAGTAGACTTTCACTTTATGCACGTTTTGCTCCATTATTAGTCCAAAATCGCTAAGTTTCACCAAATGCTTGTTTTTACCTGAGAATTACAAAAGTAAACGATTAAGTATCAATCCTCATACATAATATAGTAAAACAAGTCAAATTAATAGCATAAATGATAGTAATAAAATGTACTTATTTGAGTTCATCAAATATCCCCCCACTTGAACTTTACTTGTCCCCAAGTAAACCTTAGAATTTCATTTATGAAAATGTATCCTAAAAGATGTTAGGATTTATTTTTATATTTAAGCATGTATTCGTTTATTTCATAATCACACAACTAAACACTTAACGAATTAGAAGTAAAATAAAATAATTCGATAAAAGCAAATCTAATCGTTTAACTGTCCAGTCGCGACGAATATTCTATCATAAGCTTGGCAAGTATACACATCTCCACCACTAAAGCTAAGGAATAACAAGTCTAAAGCGGTAAAAAGGGTTTTTAGGCTTAAGGGTTAATTATTCTTAATCACTATCGATCTCAAATTCCAGAAAAGGCGACAAAATCACAAATACATGATCGAATCCACGAACACGATACTTGCAATTGCTCAAATCCTTAACTCGAATAGGCTAAAGATAGGTCCAAACTTCACCAATAATAATATATCAAAAAGGGCGACAAAATCATAAATACATAGCCGAATCCACGACTACGATACTTAAGATTGCTCAAATCCCTAATCTCAATAAATCAAAGGTTCGGTTGGATGAAGAACAATAAAGGGTATGGATAACATTTGGGATATAAACTGGTGTAAAAATGAAAAATAAACAAAACAAATAAATTAAAATCCTAAGTGTGGTTAATCACTATCCCAACCATCCCATGAATAAGACTCATATCATCGAATAACTCACGCTTTAACACTTGAAACACACGCTTTAGGTAGACACGAGTTATACTCAACAAGATCTTAATCAAAGAATAAACCTTAATTGGCGTTCCCATAACTGCCAATTCCCATTCAATCCATAGATATAATACAACAAATAGTGGTGATATCGACCACTTACATAACTTTACATAAGTTGGTTAAAATAAACATCCAACTTTTCTTTCTTCTTTTCTTATTTTTTCGAAATTTTTTTTTTTTTTTTTTTTTTTTTTTTTTTTTTTTTTTTTTAACTTTAAACATAAACATAGATGTGTAAAATTTCACCACATCACTACAACTTTCTTTCCGGATAATTTTTATTCATACTTTTCATACTTCAGAAATAATGGTAATAGTGAAAGTAGTAAACACACGAAAAATAAACTCAAAGATATACAATATTTACTTTCACTCCAATTGCATTGTGCAATTTCCCGACCTAACCATAGATAATGAATTACGCACGCGAACACAGGTAATGTAAGGAAACACACTCTGCCTATAGCAATTAACCAACCACGGATTCTAATCTACAGGGTAGGCTAAGGTTTAAGGTGTAACGAAACATTTTAAACATAGGTGTAAGAAACGAAAGGAATGGCTCTGAGGGTTTTTCTAGGGGTATCTTACTCTAAAAATGAGAGTAACAAAAGGTTTTATACGGGGTTAACTAACCAGTGTAGTTAGCTAATAACACATAACAAATAATAGGCTATTTGGGTGTAATCCTAGAATTTACCAATTTAGACAAGTCATTCCAATTATATAAAGGGATAATTACCAAAATAGCCAAACACAAATGGGCGGTTCCTATCTAACCCGAAATCCGAAAATAATTGTGTTGCCCAGGGCAACCGCCATTTTTTGGGGCAACCGAAGGATTTCCAATGTATTTTTTGGGCAACAATCGCCCTTTTTTGGGCAACTGGGGGCATTGCCCAGGGCAACGGGTAGAAATATCCCATTGGGTTTTGGGCTATTTTAGTAATTATCCCATATATAAATAATACTCATTATGGTGGTCTCGAATAGTATACAAGCCAAGTTCTAAAGTTTACAAGTCACCGGCACACTCATAGATTTGTGAATTTTGAGAAATCACAATTTTTGAAAATAACGTCATGTGTGCAGTTATGTAACTTAGATCTTAAACAAAAACATGCTAAATTTTTTTTTTAAGTTTGATATATTAAGCACATTTTAAGCATAATTTTTGAAAAAGTTTAGGACAAGTAATTGTTAAGTGTTCTAATTCTCCAATCCCCCCACTTAAGTTAAACAACGTCCTCGTTGTTTGTATAAAAGGTTAAAAACTGGAAAATAAAAGAATTAGAACAGAAAAACTCCCCTGAGATTTGCTCGGTATGATCCTCCATTAGTATAAGAGCAAAAATCATCTTTCTTGTGGATTAGAACGTTAAAGCTTCATACTTGATTTATCCACAGGAAATCCAAGAAACTATAATACCACCAACACTTTAAAACACACCTAATATAAGAAAGGTTCAAACTTGCATAATACATTAGTAGTTAGGAAAAATAAAACTTAAAAATTAAAACTGAAAATCATCAGGTCAGTCGATGCGCCGTATCTTATTGAAGAAGATACGCCGTATCGAGCCTGGAATAGATACGGATCAGAATAAAGATGCGCCGCATCCTTAACCAGGGATGCGCCGCATTAAAAATAAACTGATAAATAGTTTTAAAGTCGAAAATAAAAATGCAGAAAAATAAAATAAGATATGACCATTGCAGAGGATGCGTCGCATCTCAGAATTGAGATGCGCCGTATCCTCATGCGGCCTGACTGACTCGACACAAAATCAGAAAATAAAATAAAATAAAATAAAAGATACGCATGGGTTGCCTCCCACGAAGCGCTTGTTTTTGTTCGAGTCACGAGCCTGACTCCACCCTTATTTACTGTGTAATAGGGTGTTGTTCCCCCCACTTGGGATCAAGTGCGGGTGATAGTAGCAATAAACACGAAAAGAGTGTAAATTTGCTAGTAAAGATGGAAGAAATAAATAAAGATCATACCTTGGCAATATATGTACATCTTTCCTATTCATACCCGGTTTGGTTGATAAATTGGATGACTTGACCACTTCATCGGCAAGAGTAGTATGTTGAGGAAAAATGAGTCTCCTTTCTTCTTGAGGTGAGAAAGGGTCTTTAGCAAGTAAAAGTTCGAGTTCCTCTATAACCTTCATAGGGTCTAAATCATCATCTTCATCAATCATAGCAATGTTTAAGAGCTCATCACCAAATTCTTCTTCGAGCTCCACCAAATACGGGTTGATCACAGGTGCTTCAATAGGTAGTGTAATAAATTTCACCTCATCATTCTTTTGTTTTGCAACCTGTTTAGGAAAACTAGCAAGATTATTAGTAACGGGATTAATAATATTAAATAAATTTGTACCACTTTGTGTTGTAAGTGACTCCAATTCATCTTGTGAATCTTCATCTTCAACTAGTGGTCTTGCAATTTCAGCATCGTCCCGAATTTCATCCTTAAATAAGTAATCCCAGATTTCTTCAAAATCCTTTGTGGGGTCATAATCTGGCTCATCCGCTCCACATCTAAATATTTCCGTTTGTTGTGGTAATTGCGGTATGTTATCGTACACAATAGCATCAAACTTTTCAATATCAGAATACTTATTATCTCCATCCGAAGGGGTATTATCATGGTGTTTTTGATAGGATGAGAATATATTTTCCACCTCGGGTGGAAAATTACAAGTAATAGCACTATACACCATTGTCCCACATTCATCTTCATTTTCATCATAAGCACTTTCGGATGAATAAGCTTCTTTGTAAACAATTGCCGGATTATCATTCAAATCAAACACTTGTGACTCTTCTTCATCTTGGGCAACTTCCGGAGAAATATCATCATCAATAACTATTGCCGGAAACCTAATTGCACCAAAATCGTATGATTCTTCTTCATCATCACTTGGCATACACCAGGTGTGTTGAAATGGCAATTTGTTTCTTTCTTTCCTTGACTTTTCTCGTCCAAGAATCAAGTATTCTTCCATAGTGATTTCTTTCGTATCAATGACTTGTGCACCATATCTTGCTCTTTCCCAATCGTAGATCCCATTATTGCTCAAGGCTCTTTCCTCCCCAAGTCTGATATATTCTTCCATTGTAATATCCGGATCGTCCATCTTCCTGAAATAAAACTTACTCGTGCAAAAGAAGGGTGAAACGATCAAAGTAAAATAAAAGTTGCTGATATCAGCTGATGATGCGCCGTATCCTATAAATGGGATACGCCGTATCTTATAATCGTTAAAATTTAGTCAGACTTTATTCAGAAAATAGATACGCCGCTTTAGAATTTAAGAATGCGCCGTATCGAATTAATTAATCAAAAATCAGCTTATCTAATTAAAATTAAATGCGTCGTATTAACGAAAGTTAATGCGCCGTATTTTCGTTACGTTTAAAAATAAAAGATTTTTGATTCAGTAAGATGCGCCGTATCGACAGAGATCGATACGCCGTATCTGTTTAATAATTCGCAAACTGTTTTTAATCAAAATAATAGATACGCCGTATCTGCTAAAGCAGATGCGTCGTATGGCGTTAACGTTTAGAAAAAAAAATTTATTAAAAACAGATACGCCGTATCTGCAAAAGCAGATGCGTCGTATTACTTTATCGCTTAGAAAAATTTTCTTATTAAAAACAGATACGCCGTATCTTGGGGAAAAGATGCGTCGTATCGAATTAATTAAACGCGTTGTATTAAAAAAAATTAAACGCAATACGCCGTATCTGAGAGATCAGATGCGCCGTATCGTTTGATTTAGCACAGTACAACGATAGCAGAACAGAAAAATACGAAAAATAAAAACAAAAATTAAACACACAAACAAAAATAAACACACAAAAATAAAAAGAAAACAATTAACACATAATACAACAAATATGCAAAATAGTACAATGATGCAATTAATCTAATAAAAAGAAAAACAAATCAAGATACGCCACGAGTATTTTAATTAGGTTTTTCTTTTAAAATACTAATTAAAATAACAGATAATAACAATTCACTCCCCGGCAGCGGCGCCAAAAACTTGATGCGCGTGATGTGTCGTTGCGGTTTAGCAGTTTTAATGCCTACTCAAATTTTAAATTTATATTTAGCCGACTTATCAATAACACACACACTTAACGAGCAGTGTACCCGGTCAGTATGAAGATAATGGTAAGTAGAGTGTCGATCACTAAGAGTGGAACGTATTATCTCGTTATTCTAATCAGTATTTTAATATCCTAACGCAAGGGGGTTTCAGCCTGAGAGACTGGCACGATTTGTTGCAATTAAATAATAAAATAAACCAATAGGCACGAATCAGCAAGTAGCACACACGTACACAGATAAATACTCGAGACAATAAGAGGGCTGTCCTTATGATTAAGTAGTTTGTCACTTGTTTTATTGATAGCTTTATATGAAGTGTATGTAGTTAATCCTTTCTCGTTGGTCCTATTCTTATCGGCGAGTAAACCCTTAATGATTACTTATGTCTAAAAGTTATTCCTAAGTGATCAATTTAGAAACAACCGTGGGAGCCACATTATGTCCCGCAGTCAAATGCCCGCAAGCCACTAATAAACACAGAGGTTATCAATGCACTAATAAGTAGTAACCAAAGACATCAACATATAAACTTTAATTGATGGGAAAGCAAGTATTAAAGGGAGTGCAATCTTTCCGTTGTCACATTACACAAGCCACCAATCCTGATGAATTAAAGTTTGCTAACACAATAAAACAAAACTACTTAATGAATTAAATACATGCAGCACCTTCTTACAGCTCTTGTATCTTTGATTTGGGTGTGTCTTGTGCTGCCTCCTTGACTGAATTCGTCCTTTTGTTCCTACTGTTCGGTCTTCGGTGTTAGGGTTTTGGAACTTGTAATTCGTCTGGTCTACGGGGTATTTATAGTTTCTGTCTGAGGGAAGATGCGGCGCATCTACTAAGTAGATGCGGCGTATGTACTTAACTTCGCGTGGGGTCCAAGATTATAATATTCAGGAATATTCGTACACCGCCAGAAGATGCGGCGTAACCCTTTATTAGATGCGGCGCATGTCCTCTTGTATCTTGGATCGTATCTGGTGATATCTTGATAGAGATGCGGCGCATTTTGAGAGTGAGATGCGGCGCATCTGGAGCAGAATTGACTTGATCTTGTCCATGTCAGTAGACTTTCACTTTATGCACGTTTTGCTCCATTATTAGTCCAAAATCGCTAAGTTTCACCAAATGCTTGTTTTTACCTGAGAATTACAAAAGTAAACGATTAAGTATCAATCCTCATACATAATATAGTAAAACAAGTCAAATTAATAGGATAAATGATAGTAATAAAATGTACTTATTTGAGTTCATCAGAGTCACAGGATGCTGTTCATTCTGAGGTGACATATCAAACATTTCATTATTGTGACATGTAGTATATGTAGGTACCTCAGATATCACATTAGCATCATAAGCAGGAGGTGCTTCAGAATCCGTGTCATATTTAACCTCTTGAAGATTTGCCATGAAGATGCAGTTGGCATCGATATCCTCCAAATCCTCTGCATCATCCATCAGTGCCATGAAATCATTTTCCTCAGCACTTAACTGAAACCCTGCCTTGTCCTTCTGAGCTAAGAGCAAAGCTTTCTGAAGATACTCTAGATCTTTCTTTTTTTGCTTGGAGGGCAGTTTCTTGCCATATGACCAATTCCTTGACAATTGAAACACGTTATTCCATTCCCTTGATTCATATTCCCAGCATTTCCAGCAGCAGCAACATTCCCAATCTGATTTCCCATATTCTGATTCCCAACATTCTGAACCCTCTGATTTCCAACATTCTGAACCCTCTGACCCATCTGATTCCCCATATACTGCCCTGTATTTTGATTACCCATCTGAGGAGCATATCCTTGATGATTTCCATATCCTCCAACCATTTGTCCTTGTTGACCCATGTTGAAACCCGGTTGAGCAAACTGCTTAAAGCGAGTGTTTGATGAGATCCTTTGATTGTTTTTGGTAGGTGTGGAATAGCGTCCTTGTACTACTCTTGAGAGAAGGGTAAATGCTTGAGACAAAGCAGTCATGTCATCATTAGGATTGTATGGTTGTTGTGGAATGACTTGTTGTTCATGAGGATAGAGTTGTTGTTGTGGAAAAGAGTATTCATGTGGCATGTATTTCTGAGTGGGAGTTGATGATGGTGGTACTGAGTATTCATGTGGCAAGTAGTTCTGAGTAGGAATGGATGATGAAGGTAATGTGTTCACTGTAGGAGATGGTGACTGAGCAATCAATGCTAAAGGATCATGTTGTTTGGCAAGCTTCTCTTTCCTAACCTCATCTGCCTCTTTCTGGTTTTGTTTCAAGAAATTATACAGTTGATCATAGTTCACTTCGTGAAGGTTCTTTGTCTGATTAACAATCGTAACATATCGTCCCCATTCCTCTGGAAGGTTGTTAAGAAACTTGATGTTCTGGACAATCTGTTTTGGTGTTAAATTAGTCCTGATGAGCTCATTCATGAGAGTGCAAAACCTTGTGTAGTAGATTTCAATTGGTTCAGCTGGAGTTGATGAAAATTTCTCCCATTCAGTTAGAAGCTTGTTTTCAATGTCTTGTTGACCAATTTCAGTTCCATGACATAGCCTCCTAACTCGTTCCCACATAACATAAGCAGTTTCACAGCTGTCAACAGCACAAAAGATCTCTTGTGGTAAACCAAGTTGAATTAGGTGCATGGCTAAGTCATCAGCTTCAATCTGTTTCCAATCCTCTTCGGTGTATTCTTCTTCTTTTTGTTCACGAAAGGATGGTGGAAGAGGAGGTGTTTGATTGGGATCACCAGCTTCTTGAATTTGTCGAGGCTTGAATGGACCATTTTTGATGGAGTTAATCAAGAGTTTTCCTTGTCCATTAGGTTTGGTTTTCATGTAACGAAGCATGCGGCTTGTCCATGGAAGATAACTGCCTTTTTCTAGCATTGGAGGACGGTTTTCAGCACCGGCTGCGTGGATGTCTTGTTGAGTAGTCATTGTTGTTGTTGAATGGTTAAGATGGTATTGGATCGGTTAAAGAACTAGGATATGGTTGGTTACTGTTCATGAGATTTGTTTGGTTTAAGTCCTTTGTCGTTGTTCTTGAATAGTCGTTGAGAAACTTGAGAAACTGAGAAAGTTGATAACTTGTGAGAAACTTGATAATCCTTGAGAAACTTGAGATAGTCCACAAAATTGATAAGCTTCAAACTTAATAAATCCCAAACATGAAAATTACTCACAAAGTTACAAAGTCACAAAGTCACATGCAACACACTAATAATCTATTTATTACGAACTCTCACGTCAAAGGTCGATGGAGATATTAAATATATGACAAGCACACGACTCAAAAGAAACACTACACATGCAAAAGCAAAAGTGAATATATAACTTTTATATTAAAACAAGCAAACCACACGTCTTAACCAACACATGTATATAATCTAAGATTCATCACATTTAAGAACTTTTGACGTGTATATATTATAAGATCCAAAATAAATTTACATGACAACTGCATGAACTTCAATATAAACACGTCTCATGTACAAGGATATAAACAATTCACATTACATGCAAACCACACCTCATGCAAACACACGTGAAAATCTTAACACCACATGTAAACACACGTCAACAGTAACATGCAAATACACGTTAGCACCAACTGAATATGATACTATAAATTGCAACGTAGTATCTTATACTACAACTATCAACTTCAATAATAAAAAAACAAACTCAACACAGTTCAACTTCTACTTTAATGCATCGACTATTCACTTGGCTCGACAAGATGACTGGTTCGACTAGTTGGTTCGACTACAAAGTTGCTTCGATGAACTGAGTTGTTCGATCAAATTAAAGTTCGAAGAAGTGAAGATGCTCGGTTAAAACCTTGTTCGACTAAACAAGAAGTTCGGTGAAAAAGTTCGGTGAGAATGTTCGGTTACACAAGTTCGGTCACCAAAGTTCGATCACTAAAGTTCGGACACCAAAGTTCGATCACCAAAGTTCGATCACCAAAATTCGATCACCAAAATTCGATCACCAAAGTTCGATTACCAAAGTTCGATCACCAAAGTTCGATTACCAAAGTTCGGTTAACAAAGTTCGGTTAACTCCTAGTTCGGTTACCTTTCTTTGATGAAAGTTCGGTGAAAAAAATTCGACTAGTCTAACTCGACTAATGTATGAAGGTTCGATGAAATGAAGACAAGTTCGACTACCTTGTAGTTCGACTAATCTAGCTCGATTAATCTCACACAAGTTCGATGATGAAAGTTCGACTATAAGTTCGATGATGAAAGTTCGACTATAAGTTCGATGATGAAAGTTCGACTATAATTTTGATGATGAAAGTTCGACTATGTAAGTTCGACTATTTAAGTTCGACTATTTAAGTTTAAGTTCGACTACTTTGAAAAGTTCGACTACTTTGATTTCTAGATGAAAAGTTCGACTACTTTGAAAAGTTCGACTACTTTGAATTCTAGATGAAAAGTTCGACTACTTTGAAAAGTTCGACTACTTTGAATTCTAGATGAAAAGTTCGACTTGAAAAATTCGACTACTTTGAAAAGTTCGATGAAAGGTGGTAAATGCACAGTAGGATAACAAAACAAAAGCAATGTAAACAGTAGTGATCAAAAACAAAAATAATGCAAAAGTAACCCACCTAATGGAACAGTAACGAGACAAAAGAAAGAAAAAAATATCCTAGATCTTTATATTTTGCTCATGATACCACTTGTTAATACTAATAATTATCCTAACCAATACATCAACAAC
Source organism: Artemisia tridentata subsp. tridentata (assembly GCA_021014915.2). NCBI lineage: Eukaryota > Viridiplantae > Streptophyta > Magnoliopsida > Asterales > Asteraceae > Artemisia > Artemisia tridentata. Next base: position 86,139,972 of record CP139504.1, read on the forward strand.
TAGGAATGATCAATGAAATAAGAGTGGAACATGTAATATTAGCTTCATATAAATCACACACTTAAAACAATGATACAAACCCTAAATGACTACAATACCTTGAGAGCCCTTCAAGAACACCTAACCTCCCAAATGGTGTAGGGAGGTCCTATTTATAGTTTTTAGTGATAGGATGGGCTTGGACTTGGGTTGGGCTTTTACATGGCTCAAATAGAACATAACATTTAATTAACAAACCTATATCCAAGCCCAATGATTAAATAAGCTAACTATACACAACGACACCTTAAATACAAATATATAAAAACGACGATGACCATCACTTTTTATAAATCCTAACAGAGTGTCCTTCGCAGATCTTAGCAATCTGCCGAGAACATTCATGAGAGAATTCACAAACTGTGATTCTCAGTGATTGAATGAAAATCCTGCCAGGGTCAACATCAAACAAGCCCTGACAGCAGGTCACTTTGGTAATCCCTTGTGGACTACGCTTAGTGAAAGCTCCAAAATGGTCTACAGTCGTGGGGTGATCTCCAGCGACTCACTGAATCATGTGGGCACTTCAGTGTGTCCGTGTAAGCCCTTTCGAGGGTATCCGGTTCAGAACGGCCTGATTTTAGATTAGAGAAAGTCTTCACACTATGCTCTTGATAATCTCGAAGTCCAAATCTGTAAGTGCCGGGGATATTATTGCTAACTGTTTACCTACAGCGAATCATGAATACCTGGAGTTCCACCATCCTTCCATCATGCTCATATCCTGAAGATATGTTCTCACAAAGACTAAGAAATGACAAAAGTTCAAAGGTGGTAAAGAATAGTCAAAGTTCAAGCACTACAACCTTTCATAAGTCAAAGATTGAAGAAGTGAGAACCAGATGAAGAACAAAAGTCAAAGAACATATGAGCATGGTGGAAAAGACGTAAGGACACCATAATTGAAGACCATTGGAGAACGGCAGATCATTACCATACCATATCATATCACAACAAGAACAAAGGAACAAAGATGCAAGAGACGTCTGAAGCCATGAAGCAAAGACGACGTCAAGCAACCTTGATGACCAATACTTAAGGGGAGATTGTTGGGAACACGTTTTGTATTAACAAGTATTGATCATGTTGTAATAAGGTTGCTTAGGCCTTTATGTTTGATTTATGGCCCAGCCTGTGTAGAAGGCCCATGGGCTGTTTCTAGTTATTTATGTTAAGTATGTTTAATTAGGGCTTAGAGCTAATGTCATGTAAAAACTATAAATACCCCCTCCCATTCAAGGGAGAGGGTTGGTTGGTTGAATGAGCTAAACATTTCATTATTATTGTTAATCATCCTTCCACTCTCTTTCTCTCTCTACTTTCTCTCACTAGATCTAGGATTAGTTTAGGTAGCTTATGTGATCAATTAATAGATTCATCAAACAATATGTAATATAAATATGATATGCGATATTATCGAAAATAAAGTACCCGTGCTTTAGGGTGAACAACATTTCAACGTTTCAATCATATCCATCATTAGATTTATACTTCAATGTTTACGCTGAACATTATTGGGTTGAAACGGTTTAATGGGCTGGATCAGGAGCTTTCTTCTCGATAAAAGATAACAGTGCGCGAAGACGAACATGCTTTTCTGTTACCACGAACATCAACCAATCAAATTCATCCAAAAAAATCCATCCATGATCAAAATGACAAAAATTATTGCTGAACAATACGCTATGAACATTTAGATCGAGCCCGTGTGCATCGCACGGGTCTGAATTATATTGATATATTTAATTACTTTCCACCAAAAATGTATTAACATCAAGATCTACGAAAGTATCTATTGTTTACGTGAGTTATTTAGTACTAAATGATAAATGTTCCGATATATAAAACTTATATTACAAACATTGACGCAAACTTGATAAAAAGTATATAAACATCTGCACAAACATTAAGAACAAAACACGTAAAAATTCAACCAATGACCCAGCCGGTGCATCGCACGGGTTCGTAAGGCCTCGTACTTATTATAGTAGAATCTTTAAAATTGTAAATAACATGTTATACTTTTATAACAAAACTCCACGCTTTTTAATTCAACGACTTTACTACTTAATTCGTTAAAACTTTTCAAATAGATTACATTAATATGACATCATTCATTATAAAATAATGATGTCAAAGATCAGGTTACATGACTACTACAAAAAGCTATATAGATCGGTTAGAATGCCATATATAGATCGGTTTTGAACCGCTCTATACAAGAGTGATCTTTATGAGAGAAACATATATAGATCGGTTGTGAACCGATCTTACTAATACAACATATAGATCGGTTTATACCTAATAACCGATCTATTAAGTCAATTTTCAAATTAAAAAAAAAAATTATAGAAACCCATATTTTTTCCAAATTTCTGTTCAATCACACAATACACTAATATTCCAATACATATATTACACAATATCGAATGCCAATTCAAAATCCAAAAATACTAAAAACTTTCCGACTCAAAGTTTCATGTTATTTAAAAACTCAGGAACAAAAGAAGAGCGGCATACTAGATCCACCAATAATCTGTCCAACAAAATCTAGGCTGACCGGATCTACACACACTCCTTGTGTTAGATGTGATACGTAGAATTATACTTAGTCTAGCACGCGGAATTTACTAGCTAGCACTTAGAGGATCTCATGTGTTTTGTATGAATTGAATAAACAAAGAAACACAGAATAATAACTTCCAATGATTCAATATTATTAGCAAATAATACGAGTGATCTTCCTATCACTAGGGTTTACAACCTTGAATCTTTCTAATACGTATGAACTCTATCGTATTTGTGTTGTATTGTATGTTATGCATTGTGTATCTAAACCTTAACCTAGGCAATCCTTTTATAGACTAAGGATTCCTGTACAAGATAACTATAAATCTATTCTTATACGATATACACAATATATTTTCCATAATTATCTACTTTACATAAATCATAAACCGTCTTAACTTCTTCATTCAGCAGTCTTAACTTCTTCACTCAGCAGTCTTAACTGCTCATGTCTTCAACACTCTTCAGCAGTCTTAACTTCAATCTTCAACAGTCCTAACTGTTACCTCCAACAGTCTTAACTGCTTAAGCTTAATTCCTAACAATCCTCCCCTAAACTTATGATTTCTTCCAAATCATTAAGTTTCTTCAAATTAAGCTTCTTCTTCTTCTTAATGCTGAAAATTCTTTCAAATACCCATCAAGCAAATCTCTTAGATCTAGCTTTTACTTCTTGTGCAAGGTTGAATATCTTCGTTACCAGCATATTAGCCATCTCAGACTCTTCATTAGCTTCTAGTTTAGTAAATACCAGCATAGTCAAAACACCTGGTCTGAGTGGATAATTCTTTTCAACCAGCATATATATCTCTAATCCATCCTTTGTAGATACTCTGTGTACTCCACATGTACCAAATAACTTCCAAGAGATATCCTTGACTTGAGCTTGAAATCTCCAAATCGATTCTCCACCATCTGGTTCATACAATCTCTTCAATTGTACCCATAGTTCTTTGTCTTTATCTTCAACTGGATCAATATCTCTGAACTTCTCCTTTACTGATAATCTTCCAACCCTTCATTCTACCATCAGTAAACACTTCCCAGTCAATAATTGGATGTTTGACCTGCAAAGGTTTAATGTAAGAATACTCTGGAATAATCACCATCATGCTTTTGATCTTCTCATCAGTTAATCCTTCTTCATCAGACTTTTGTTTCTTAGCAACTTCTGATTCCATAGATTCTGCTTCCCTCTTCTTACCTGTTTTGACACTTCTTCTTGGAGAATTCAAAATAGCATAAGTTTCACAGAATTCTTTTTCAATTATAGCATAAGACTTTCCCTTGAAATCTTTCATTGAGTAATTTGCTGAGTTCTTCAAATAATGCTTCATATCCTCAACAAGTTCTCTCTTTGTAGGTAACTTTGTCTTGTACCCTGACTTCTGGCTTTCTCTTATTCTATGAATCAGATCATCCCATTTTGTAACTCCATTCTTCTTGAGTATAAATTCCTTAAGCTCCTCTGTCTTCTCATCTTCATTTAACTCTTGATCTCTAAGAACCATAGAAGCTTGTGCTCTTACCATCACATCAGAATCTAGAAAATATTGCAACTGTTCATTGAATTCTTCTTCATCAACTTCATTTGATCTTTTTCTTCCCATGAATTCAGCTATATTCCTTATATCATCAGCAACCAATTTCCTTGCAAATTCTTCATCATGATCCATCTGGGCTTGTTTAGCTTCCTTTTCAGCTTCCTTATCAGCCAAATCTTCTTCTAACATTTTCCTTGCAACCTCAGCATCATGAGCAATTTGTTCTTGAGTTTTTGGTTTCAACCTTTTAAGCCTTTCAAGTTCTTGAACAGCAGCCACTTCTTCAGATGTCATAGGATTCTTTCCTTTATCTGCTCTTCTCTTGAAATCTTTTTCATCAGAAGTTTCTTCATTTGGAACTGCTTGTTGTTCTGACTCAGCAGTTTGAACTGTTACTTGCTCTGTCTCTTGCTCTGTTTCAGCAGTTTGAACTGCTTCTTCATTTACAACTGCTTGATGTGTCTCAGCTGTTTCTTCACGAATATTACCAGAACCTGAACCAATATCAAAACCTTGATCTTGTTCAGAACCTTCTTCATACCTCCCCTGAGATGCTGATCTATCCTTATCTTCAATTTTCCTCTCTTTACCAGATTTCCTCCCCTGTTTGGAAGAATTTTCATCATCCCCTTCAGAGCCATCTGAATCATCATCATCAGAATCATCCAATACTACTCTTGCCCTTTTCTTCTTCAACTGTTCTTCAAGTTTCTTTACCCTTTTTGTTAGCTTTGTATAAACTTTGGCAAAAGTCTCCTTGTGAGCTTTAAATTCCTCCTTGGTTTGCTTTAGCTCCTTCTCCAAAGTATCAACTTTGTTTACTAACTTGGTACATAAAGCCGTCAATTCAGTTTTTGAAGAACTACCCTCATCACTTCTAGCTGTATTACCTGCTATGAGAGGTGAATCTTTGGGCAAGGATTCAGTCACAACCCTAGTTAGACTAGGTTTAGACCTTCTCCTATAAGTGATAGGTGGTTGTTGGGTTGTTTCAAATACTTGAGTGGATGTGTGATGGGGATCAGTTGGAACTGCTGAACCTTCACCCAACTCAGTTTGAATCATTTGAGGAAATAATGGAACTGGTTCCCCTTGAAAAAGTTTACTAGCCATAGTCATATTTTGAAAAACCTTTGATTGTAGACTAGGCGTAGGAAAAATTTCAGTTGGTTCTGTAAGCAGGTTTTTCTTTTTATTTAAAATTGTTTGAACAAACCTAGGATACATTAAAAACTTTATTTTACTATCAACATTTGATGCCATACCCTCAAAAATATATTTTGACCAGTTAAAAACTCTGTTTGTAGACAAGAAAATGAGAGCAATAGCAATATTGCTACTGAATTGTTCCCAAGCAGTCTTTTTATTACTTAAACATAATAGAAGAGTATGTATCAAAAATCTCCATTGGGGTGAAAAACATGCTTTTTGAAAAGTCAATTTATGTTCAGATGTATCATACCCCATTTTTTCAAGTTCTTCCTAAATTTCAGTATTTAGCATAGTGTCGATACCATCTGAGTCATTTAGTTTAAGATGTCTCCTAAGTATAGACTCGGTAACAACAAATTTAATGCCATCTACTTTAGTATGAATTTCTAAGTTTCCATCATCACTTGTCAAGATAGATGAATTCTGCCAGAACTGTGTGATGTGCGAAACATAAAGAGTAGGAGAAACAGTTAGAGCATACCTTATGTGAGAGTGGTTGAGAAAGTCCACAACCTCATAAAATTTTGGCCCATCTCCTTGCTCTGTTTTCTCTAAAAACACAACCTGGTTGTGACGCTTAGCAAAATCCAATCTTGCCATTCTTAGTAGAAAATGTTAGTTAACAGCCGTGAATAGTAATAATGGTGAGTGAAAAGATAGAAGATGAAAGTAATATTGAGAGTTTATGGAGAGAGTTAGGTTTTCAAGTTGACCGACTTAAAGAATATGGTAACTATTTATTTTAGTATAAGGATATAATAAAATAAAAGTTAAAAATATCTATAAGAGGATCCCTCGAAATCCGTAAGTCATCCAGTAAAAATCGCAACAAACCGCCAACGGCTAGTTTTTACTCCAAAATTAATTACCGACACGTCAGTCATAACGGCTAGTTGAACCGTACCAATATTTGTACTAACCGTCTCAACTGTTGAAAAATTTTATTGAGCCGTCCCAACTTTTTGAAATAAGAATTTTAAAATAACATGGCTCATTGATGAACTCAAATAAGTACATTTTATTACTATCATTTATCCTATTAATTTGACTTGTTTTGTTATATTATGTATGAGGATTGATACTTAATCGTTTACTTTTGTAATTCTCAGTTGAAAACAAGCATTTGGTGAAACTTGTCGATTTTGGACTAATTATGGAGCAAAACATGCAAGAAGTTAAGAGTCTACTGAAATGGACAAGATCAAGACGAATCTGCTCCAGATGCGCCGCATCTCACTCATTACATACGGCGCATCACTATCAATATTTCACCAGATACGATCCAAGATACAAGAGGACATGCGCCGCATCTATTAATGGAGTTACGCCGCATCTCCTGGCGGTGTACGAATATTCCTGAATATTATAATCTTGGACCCCACGCGAAGTTAAGTCAATGCGCCGCATCTACTTACTAGATGCGCCGCATCTTACCCTCAGACAGTAACTATAAATACCCCAAGACCAGACGAATTTAAAGAGAGTCTTTAGTTCCGAAGTTCGACAAAGAAGACCGAAGTACAGAAACCTAGGACGAATTCAGTTGAATAGGCAACACAAGACACACCCGAACGAAGATACAAGAGCTGTAAGAAGGTGCTGCATGTGTTTAATTCATTAAGTAGTTTTGTTTTATTGTGTTAGTAAACTTTAATTCATCAGGATTGATGGCTTGTGTAATGTGACAACGGAAAGGTTGCACTCCCTTAAAACTGCTTTCCCATCAATTAAAGTTTATATGTTGATGTCTTTGGTTACTACTTATTAGTGCATTGATAACCTCTGTGTTTATTAGTGGCCAGCGCATTTGACTGCGGAAAATAATGTGGCTCCCACGGTTGTTACTAAATTGATCACTTAGGAATAACTTTTAGACATAAGTAATCATTAAGGGTTTACTCGCCGATAAGAATAGGGCCAACGAGAAAGGGTTAACTACATACACTTCATATAAAACTATCAATAAAACAAGTGACAATCTACTTAATCATCAGGACAGATCTTCTTATTGTCTCAAGTATTTATCTGTGTACGTGTGTGCTATTCGCTGATTCGTGCCTATTGGTTTAGTTTATTATTTAATTGCAACCAAATCGTGCCAGTCTCTCAGGCTGAACCCCCTTGCGTTAGAATATTAAAATACTGATTAGAATAACGAGATAATACGTTCCACTCTTAGTGATCGACACTCTACTTACCATTATATTCATACTGACCGGGTACACTGCTCGTTAAGTGTGTGTGTTATTGATAAGTCGGCTAAATATAAATTTAAAACTTGAGTAGGCATTAATACTGCTAAACCGCAACGACACATCGCACGCATCAAGTTTTTGGCGCCGCTGCCGGGGAGTGAATTGTTATTATCTGTTAATTTGATTAGTATTTTAATTAGGTTTTTAATTTTTTTTTATCTAACTGCTAATTGTGTTGTGTATTAGATTAATTTGCATTCATTGTATTATTTTGCATATTTTCTGTTTTTGTGTGTTATTTGTTTTCTTTGTGTTTATTTTCGTGTGTTTTTATTTGTTTTTATTTTTCGTATTTTTTTGTGTTCTGCTATCGTTGTACTGAGCTAAATCGAACGATACGGCGCATCTATTTTCATAGATACGGCGTATTGCGTTTAATTTTTATAAAATACAACGCGTTTAATTAATTCGATACGACGCATCTTTTCCCCAAGATACGGCGTATCTGTTTTTGATAAAAAAAAAATTTCTAAACGTTAACGCCATACGACGCATCTGCTTTAGCAGATACGGCGTATCTATTATTTTAATTAAAAACAGTTTTCGAATTATTAAACAGATACGGCGTATCGATTTTTATCGATACGGCGCATCTTCTAAATCAAAAATCTTATATTTTGAAACGTAACGAAAATACGGCGCATTAACTTTTGTTAATACGACGCATTTAATTTTAAATAAATATCGATTTTTGATAATTAAAATTGATACGGCGCATTCTAATTTCTAAGCGGCGTATCTATTTTCTGAATAAAGTCTGATTTAATTTTAACGATTATAAGATACGGCGTATCCAACTTTTTGGATACGGCGCATCGTCTGCAGATATCAATAACTTTAATTTTTCGTATTCCGTTTTCGTTGTTAATTTTCTGATATATTACTTTCTCGAGCATACCCTACTGATATTTTTGTGTTGATTTCAGGAAGTGCATGACCAGGAGTTCTACGAAGAACTTGATTCAACCTTTCGAAGATCCTGAACGAGTCTTTCATTCGCTTAAAAGGCTTTTCAACACAAAAAGCTTTGATACTTCAAGTTCATTCGAGCTTGATTACTTTTCTGAAGAGAAAGAGGAGGAAGAAACAGAAACAATGGGCGAAAACACAACTATGGAGGAATACATGAACAAAACCCGTGCTGATTACACTTCAGGAGTTGCTAGACCAAAGTTTGATGATAAGTCAAAGTTTGAATTGAAGGGTCAGTTTCTCAAGGAGCTAAGAGAAAATGCTTTCAGTGGATCGGAACATGAGGATGCTAATGAGCATGTTGAAAAGGTCCTCGAGATTGCGGATCTGTTTACTTCAGAAGGAGTGACTGACGATCAAATCATGCTAAGAATCTTTCCACTCTCACTAAAAGGAGCTGCTAACAAGTGGCTAAGGAATGAACCTGCTAGTTCAATCACTACATGGGAAGATTTGAAGAGCAAATTCCTGAAGAGATATTGTCCACCTGCTAAGACTGCTAAAAAGATGAAGGCTATCAACAGTTTCAAGCAAGAGCCTGATGAAACTCTTTATCAAGCTTGGGAACGATTTAAAGATTTATTGGTAAAATGTCCTCAACACTATCTAACCGCTATGCAGGAGATAATATTGTTTTATCAAGGATTGGACGTGCCTACAAGACAAATCTTGGATGCTAAGGGAGCTGTGCCTCAAATGAGTGCAGCCAATGCTAGGAAAGCGATCCAAGAAGCTGCTGATCATTCTCAAAAATGGCACGATGGGACCTCTACTAGATCTAAGAGCAGCACTAATTTTGACGGGATTGCTGCTATTCAAGCTCAATTGGATAAAATTAGTAGAGAGATGAAGAAGCGTGATGAAAGAGTGTATGCTGCCCAAGTTGGATGTGAAAAGTGCGAAGGACCTCACTACACTAAAGATTGCCCGAATAAGAATGAAAGTGAGACGTTTGAAGAAGCATATTACACCCAATTTGGACAACCATTCCGACCTTCAGGAAGATTTAGGGAAGCTACCCCGGGATTCTATCAAAAGAACAACTTTAATCCCGCTTATCAAGAAAGGAGGCAGACTTTAGATGACACTCTAAAGAAAATTATGGCCGATGCTGCTAAAAGACATGAAGAGAATACTGCTATGATCAAAGAAATCCGAGCTTCAACGGACACTACTACAAGAAATCAAGGAGCTTCGATCAAAGCATTGGAACAAAAAATTGGTCAAATGAGCAAAGTTCTTCAAGAAAGGGGATATGGACGTTTACCTAGCTCAACCGAAACCAACCCAAGAGATCATGTCAAGGCCATAAGCACCACTGAAGAAGTCACTCCTTACTTGCCTAGAAGATCGATGAATGGTAATGATGGTGCAAGACCCAAATTTTTCTTTAATTCTTCAATCAGTTTAAGGAGACTACTCAAAGAAAAGACAAAGATTGAAGAAGAGATCAAGGCTACAATGAAAGAAGGGAGCTCTGCAACCGATTTAAATGCCTTGCCTCATAAAGAAAAAGACCCAGGAAGTTTTACTCTACCTTGTTCAATTAATAATATATCTTTCAATAATGTGTTAGCTGACTTAGGAGCTAGTGTTAGTGTTATGCCTCTTAAGACATTCACTACCCTAGGACTAGGTAAATTAGCACCGACTAAGTTACTTATTGAATTGGCTGATAAAACGGTAAAACGACCTGAAGGGATTGCTAATAATGTGCTAGTTAAGATTGAGATGTTTGTTTTCCCTGTAGACTTTGTTATTTTAGATATGCCCGAGGATGTTAAGATTCCTTTAATCCTTGGTCGACCTTTCTTGTCTACTGCCCATGCTAAGATTGATGTGTTTAAAAGAAAAATCTCATTAAGGGTAGGGAATAATAAACTAGTCTATAAGTGCCAAGATCCTGTTAAAAGCATAATTAAAGGAGTCTATGTGCTAGGATTAAGAGAGCGTATGGACCTCGATCTTGAAGCTAGGCTCATGGGAGAAACATTGATTCAAAACAACTCAACTAATCCTAATCATGAGAACTTTGAGGAATTTATTGACCTTAATGTACCTACCGAACTTAGACGCGATGTTGTCAATGATTCTGATGATGAGTGGTATGATTGTGTAGTAATTAACAAACGTAGGAGAATAGTTGAGAAAACAAATTTGAATAATGATGTGTTTATTGAACTACCACCCCACCTTGCTTATTTATGCTTATATGATAATAAGAATTTCCCGTCTATCATTTTGTCATCTCTGCCCGAAAGGGACAGAACTTTGTTTATACAGATATTAAAGAAGAACGGCGTGGAAATTAAGGACGAGCAAGGAATGTTCAATATTACTGAATTGGGAATGAGGGAGCGCGATGTTTCCGACTCCTTCAATGATCGATATTAAAGAGCTGAACGTGAGTCTAACTTGAAGACTCTGGAATAAAGACAAGTGCTTACCGGGAGACAACCCGGATTTATCTTTTTATTATTCTGTTTTTGTGTCGAGTCAGTCAGGCCGCAGAGGATACGGCGCATCTCCATCCTGAGATGCGACGCATCTCCTGCAATGGTCATATCTTTATTTTTCTGCATTTTTTATTTTCGACCTTAAAAACTTTTTATCAGTTTATTTTAATGCGGCGCATCCCTGGTTAAGGATGCAGCGCATCTTTTATTCTGATCCGTATTTATTCCAGGCTCGATACGGCGTATCTTCTTCCATAAGATACGGCGCATCGACTGACCTGATGATTTTCATTTTAATTTTTAAGTTTTATTTTATTTCTTTTCTAACTACTAATGTATTATGCAAGTTTGAACCTTTCTTAATTTAGGTGTGTTTTAAAGCCTTGGTGGCATTATAGATTCCTGCATTTCCTGTGGAAACATTGATTATGAAGCTTAAACGTTCTAATCCACAAGAAAGATGATTTTTGCTCTTATACAAATGAAGGATCATACCGAGCAAATCTCAGGGGAGTTTTTCTGTTCTAATTCTTTTATTTTCCAGTTTTTAACCTTTAATACAAACAACGAGGACGTTGTTTAACTTAAGTGGGGGGATTGGAGAATTAGAACACTTAACACTTACTTGTCCTAAACTTTTCAAAATATGCTTAAAATGTGCTTAATATATCAAACTTAAAATTTTTAGCATGTTTTTGTTTAAAGTCTAAGTTGCATAGTTGCACACATGACGTTATTTTCAAAATTTGTGATTTTTCAAAATTCACAAATCTATGAGTGTGCCGGTGACTTGTAAACTTTAGAACTTGGCTTGTATACTATTCGAGACCACCATAATGAGTATTATTGATATAATTGGAATGACTTGTCTAAATTGGTAAATTTCTAGGATTACACCCAAAAAGCCTTTATATGTTATGTGATATTAGCTAACTACACTGGTTAGTTAACCCCCGTATAAACCTTTTGTTACTCTCACTTTTAGAGTAAGATACCCCTAGAAAAACACTCAGAGCCATTCCTTTCGTTTCTTACACCTTTGTTAAAATGTTTCGTTACACCCTTACACCTTAGCCTACCTTGTAGATTAAAATCCGTGGTTGGTTAATTGCTTTAGGCAAAGTGTGTTTCCTTACATTACCTGTGTTCGTGTGCGTAATTCATTATCTATGGTTAGGTCGGGAAATTGCACAATGCAATTGGAGTGAAAGTAGATATTGTATATTTTGAGCCTTGTTTTTCGTGTGTTTACTACTTTCACTATTACCGTTATTTCTGAAGTTATGAAAAGTATGGAAAAATTATCCAGAATTATCATTATAGTGATGTGGTGAAATTTTACACATCTATGTTTATGTTTCAAGTAAAAAAAAAAAAAAAAAAAAAAAAAAAAAAAAAAAAAGAAGAAAGTTGGAAGTTTGTTAAACCAACTTATGTAAAGTTTTGTATTAAGTGGTCGATATCACCACTAATTGTTGTACTATATATATGGATTGAATGGGAGTTGGCAGTTATGGGAACGCCAACTAAGGTTTATTCTTTGATTGAGATCTTGTTGAGTATAATTCGTGTCTACCTAAAGCGTGTGTTTCAAGTGTTAAAGCGTGAGTTATTCAATGATATGAGTCTTATTCATGGGATGGTTGGGATAGTGATTAACCACACTTAGGATTTTAATTTATTTGTTTTGTTTATTTTTCATTTTACACCAATTTATATCCCAAATATTATCCATACCCTATAATTCTTTATCCAACCAAACCTTTGATTTATTGAGATTAGGGATTTGAGCAATCTTAAGTATCGTAGTCGTGGATTCGGCTATGTATTTATGATTTTGTCGCCCTTTTTGATATATTATTATTGGTGAAGTTTGGACCTATCTTTAGCCTATTCGAGTTAAGGATTTGAGCAATTGCAAGTATCGTGTTCGTGGATTCGATCATGTATTTGTGATTTTGTCGCCTTTTCTGGAATTTGAGATCGATAGAGATTAAGAATAATTAACCCTTAAACCTCAAAACCCTTTTTACCGCTTTAGACTTGTGATTCCTTGGCTTTAGTGGGGGAGATGTGTATACTTGCCAAGCTTATGATAGAATATTCGTCGCGACTGGACAGTTAAACGATTAGATTTGCTTTTATCAAATTATTTTATTTTACTTCTAATTCGTTAAGTGTTTAGTTGTATGATTATGACAAGAATGAATACATGCTTAAATATAAAAATAAATCCTAATATCTTTTAGGATACATTTTCATAAGATTAATTCTAAGGTTTACTTGGGGACAAGTAAAGTTGAAGTGGGGGGATATTTGTTGAACTCAAATAAGTACATTTTATTACTATCATTTATCCTATTAATTTGACTTGTTTTGTTATATTATGTATGAGGATTGATACTTAATCGTTTACTTTTGTAATTCTCAGTTGAAAACAAGCATTTGGTGAAACTTGTCGATTTTGGACTAATTATGGAGCAAAACATGCAAGAAGTTAAGAGTCTACTGAAATGGACAAGATCAAGACGAATCTGCTCCAGATGCGCCGCATCTCACTCATTACATACGGCGCATCACTATCAATATTTCACCAGATACGATCCAAGATACAAGAGGACATGCGCCGCATCTATTAATGGAGTTACGCCGCATCTTCTGGCGGTGTACGAATATTCCTGAATATTATAATCTTGGACCCCACGCGAAGTTAAGTCAATGCGCCGCATCTACTTACTAGATGCGCCGCATCTTACCCTCAGGCGGTAACTATAAATACCCCAAGACCAGACGAATTTAAAGAGAGTCTTTAGTTCCGAAGTTCGACAAAGAAGACCGAAGTACAAAAACCTAGGACGAATTCAGTTGAATAGGCAGCACAAGACACACCCGAACGAAGATACAAGAGCTGTGAGAAGGTGTTGCATGTGTTTAATTCATTAAGTAGTTTTGTTTTATTGTGTTAGTAAACTTTAATTCATCAGGATTGATGGCTTGTGTAATGTGACAACGGAAAGGTTGCACTCCCTTAAAACTGCTTTCCCATCAATTAAAGTTTATATGTTGATGTCTTTGGTTACTACTTATTAGTGCATTGATAACCTCTGTGTTTATTAGTGGCCTGCGCATTTGACTGCGGAAAATAATGTGGCTCCCACGGTTGTTACTAAATTGATCACTTAGGAATAACTTTTAGACATAAGTAATCATTAAGGGTTTACTCGCCGATAAGAACAGGACCAACGAGAAAGGATTAACTACATACACTTCATATAAAGCTATCAATAAAACAAGTGACAAACTACTTAATCATAAGGACAGATCTTCTTATTGTCTCAAGTATTTATCTGTGTACGTGTGTGCTATTCGCTGATTCGTGCCTATTGGTTTATTTTATTATTTAATTGCAACCAAATCGTGCCAGTCTCTCAGACTGAACCCCCTTGCGTTAGAATATTAAAGTACTGATTAGAATAACGAGATAATACGTTCCACTCTTAGTGATCGACACTCTACTTACCATTATATTCATACTAACCGGGTACACTGCTCGTTAAGTGTGTGTGTTATTGATAAGTCGGCTAAATATAAATTTAAAACTTGAGTCGGCATTAATACTGCTAAACCGCAACGACACATCGCACGCATCACTCATACATAGTTTTTAGCAAACTATCAGCTATCAACGGATTTGATATGTCTTTACCAATAGCCGTTTGCTTTGGACTAGCCAACTCTTCACATTTAGATATGGTGAGCTGATAACCGTACAATTTTTGGTAAATTGTCAACCATCAACGGATTTGATTAGTCTTTACCAGAAACCGTTTGCTCTGGACTAGTTGGTTCTTATGTGGATAAGACATGGTGAACCAATTACCATTTGTTGTATGCAAGAATCACATACTAATCTCCAGAACACCATTTAGTCCAAAACATCAAGCATTCATAATCCCTT
The DNA here is from genome assembly GCA_021014915.2 of Artemisia tridentata subsp. tridentata. Lineage (NCBI taxonomy): Eukaryota > Viridiplantae > Streptophyta > Magnoliopsida > Asterales > Asteraceae > Artemisia > Artemisia tridentata. Next base: position 86,154,976 of record CP139504.1, read on the forward strand.
GGTGTTTACTTTCCAATCCTGCAATTGTTAGTCCAAAAACAAAGAAACCAAATACAAGCATATGACTAACAATGCATATAACAAGAAAAATTAGTTTTCTTGTCGAACCCAAGCCAAAATAGACTTAGGCTTTCCTCTAGCATCAACATAATTCATTCTTTTCAAAACAGTCTTAGCACCATTAGGTTGAATTGGTCTCCATACCCAACATGCTGAAGCATTCACCCCATTACCCATGTTTCCCTTAGCAGTGTTTTTATTCACACCAGTACCAATTACCCTGCTAGCAGTTGGAACTGCTGGCTTGGCAGTTGTTACCTTAGGTTTCCAAACTTGGTTTTTCACCACTGCTTTCTCATAAAAAGTTCTTTTACCAGTTTTGTAAGATGGTTTAAAAACATTTATTTGATTTTGAACTGGTGGCCTTGGGTGAATCTGTCTCATAGGTCTGACAGTTGGAACTGCTCTAGGTCCAGACCTCAAAAGAACTGATCTGGGTATCATCTTGTCATTCCTAGGAGGAGTTTTAGGTCTTTCTAGACACATGCTTTTGTTTGAATACCCTCTAACATACTTATCACAAAAAGCTGCAAGATGATCAAAGCTACCACAAGAGTAACAAGCTTTCCTATAGCAAACAAAATCCTTTCCTAATTGGTGGGATTTGAGGTCATTCCAATTCCTCTGGTTACCTCTTGGCTTGTTTGTGGTTCTATACATCTCTGCATACCTAACTGTTGGTCTAAAAGGTTTGGCATTAGAACTAGGCCTAACAGTCTCAGGTTTAACCATCTTTGGAACTTTTGGTTCCTCCACTTTATTACTAACAGGCTTAACCACAGCCTGATCATCCTCATCATCAGAAGTCCATTCCTCAATTGTTGGAGCATCTGAGTCCTTAGGTGAGGACCTATCAGAAGACACCTTGTCCTCAGATAGTGATTTATCACTTGCACTAACAAACACAGGTTTATCAACTACATCCTTCTTAGGTTGAGGACCATAGTTAAGTTCAGGTAATTGAAATTCAGGGAGTCCTGTGTGTTCTAAGTCTATACCTTTGGGTGATGGAATTCCTCTATAAGGAGGTGGGACAGACTTATATCCTAGACCTGACTTAGCTTTATTTTGAATCTGACTCTCAATTATCTTTTTTACACCTTGTGATGTGTATTCAAGTGTATCTACACTCATCTGTATGTTCTCCTTAGCTTTCTTAACCTGTTCTAGCTCATGTTTTAAAACAGTGATCTCATTCTCTCTAAACATTAAGTCTCTATTAACAATAATCATATCATCAGAAAACTTAGACTCATTGTTTTGATAATGAACAATTTTCTCTTCTAACACAGCTAAAGCTCTCTTATGATTTGCTAAGCTAAAAGCAGTTTCTTTTAATTCTTTCCACTGACTCTCATATCTTGTTTTAAGTGTTTCTAGATCTTTTAAAGCTTCACAAGATTTAGAACATTTTGAAACTTGTACCTCAGAATCAGAAAATGCCATGAGAGCAACCTCTGTAGATGCTTCTGCTTCCTCCTCTGCAATATAGCTCCAGTCAAATCCTAAGCCATCAATAGCAACCATGGCTTTCGAGCTTGAATCAGTAACCTCCACAACTCTTGACTTGTTTCCATATGCTCTACTCTTTCCATCTTGTTGACTTGGCAATCTGCACTCCCTTGAGTAATGACCTTTCTTGTGGCAGTTGTAGCACTCAATCTTGGACTTGTAGCACTCAAGAATCTCCTAGCTCTCAAACTGAGAAGAGAGAGCTGCCACTTAATATCCATCTCTTCAATATCATCTTCATCAATCTCTTGAAGATCTGAATGAGTCAACATACTTCCATTGTGCTGAGTAGTCAAAAAAGCACAATAAGTATCATCATTCAAAAGTCCACTAGTACTGCTTGAGGTGCTAGCAGTACCAAGATTTGCACTAGCAGTTCCAACTGCTCCACCAACTTGCACTTCTTCATCTGGACTTGAGGAACTGGGAGTTGATACAAAGGCCAAATTCCCTGAGCTTGAGCTTGAACTTGATCCAGCAGACTTCTTAATCTCATGTTCAACTATCTTGAAGTTGCTATATAGATCCATTAAGCTCATGAAATCTATATCAGGCTTGTTTTTCTATACTACCATATGCATAGCCCATTCAGAAGGTAGACTTCTTAGAAACTTTGAGTTGAGATCTTCCTAAGGTATCTCAATCCCTAAAACAGCCAGTTGACTCACCAACTTTTGAAGCCTATTGAACATATGATCCAACGACTCATTACTTGCTGCAGTAAAGTTCTCAAACTGATGCTTGAGAAGAGTCTTTTGAGTTTTCTTGGTGGCTTCATTCCCACCATATCTTGCAACAATAGCTTCGAAAAGAGATTTAGCACACTTGAACTTACTAAAATTCAGCAACTGATCATTGGGAATAGTCATCAGAAGCAAACTTCTAGCCTTAATATCATTCTTGTATCTTGCCTTCTCTTCATTAGTAGTTGGCTTTGTCTGCACTGTAGTCTCAGATTTACCTTCAACAACAGTTGTTGTTTCAACAGGGGTAAACGAGTTTCCATCTTCAATGATCTCCCATAGTGCATAGTCTTGCACTTGGAAAAACTGCTCAATACGAAGTCTCCACATGTCGAACTCATTAGGTTTAAGCATAGGAAGCTTAGCAGCAATGTTGGTTGTGGATGGTGTTGTTTCCATGTCCATCTTTGTTCTTCTCGGATCTTCTAAATCTATGTATCAGCAACCTGGCTCTGATACCACTTGACCGGATCTACACACACTCCTTGTGTTAGATGTGATAAGTAGACTTATACTTAGTCTAGCACGCGGAATTTACTAGCTAGCAATTAGAGGATCTTATGTGTTTTGTATGAATTGAATAAACAAAGAAACACAGAATAATAACTTCCAATGATTCAATATTATTAGCAAATAATACGAGTGATCTTCCTATCACTAGGGTTTACAACCTTGAATCTTTCTAATACGTATGAACTCTATCGTATTCGTGTTGTATTGTATGTTATGCATTGTGTATCTAAACCTTAACCTAGGCAATCCTTTTATAGACTAAGGATTCCTGTACAAGATAACTATCAATCTATTCTTATACGATCTACACAATATATTTTCCATAATTATCTACTTTACATAAATCATAAACAGTCTTAACTTCTTCATTCAGCAGTCTTAACTTCTTCACTCAGCAGTCTTAACTGCTCATGTCTTCAATACTCTTCAGCAGTCTTAACTTCAATCTTCAACAGTCCTAACTGTTACCTCCAATAGTCTTAACTATTTAAGCTTAATTCCTAACATAGGCTTCAACAGAGGCGATGTGGCAGATCAAGTCAATAACACGGGAGCTGCAAATACAAAGTAGAAAAAACAAGCATTAAAAGACCATATGGCAACAAGCGGTTATAATTTAAATGTCACTTTCATAACGTTAATTAAATATATAGATTCAGATGCATGTACCTGTATCCCCATTCGTTGTCATACCACGAGACGAGTTTCAAAAAGTTGTCGTTCAAAGCAATTCCAGCCTTGGCATAGAAGATGCTTGACCTGAATATAAACAAAATACGTCAATAAAATACTTGAGGAAAAGTAACTGATGTGTTTAATTCTGAAATTTTGGAAACTTTGACAAGACGTTTACCTGCTGTCACCAACAAAGTCAGTGGATACAAGATCCTCGTCAACGTATCCCAAGATACCCTTGAGCTTGCCTTCTAATTCCACCCTGTTTTCATGAAGAAAAAAAACGACATCAGCAATTTGAGAACATGTACCCCAAGAGCATGTACATCCGAGGAGAAGCATTTATAAAATCTTACTTGATGGCAGCCTTGATCTGCTCATAGGTAGCCTTCTTCTCGAGCCTTGATGTAATACCTGAAATTCAGATAACATGTAAAATGACCAAAACGCCCCTACTACTCTAATTATTTAATTAAAAGCTATTACAAGCATCAAATTATTCCGAACTATGTCAAATAAATTACATATGAAATAAAATAAAATTAAGAAAAGACTTCTAATAGTTTTTACATGTCCAAAATAATTTTGTACCACCCTACACATATGTATATAACCGAATTATACTATGCATTTATTTAATTATGTTTAAATGGATTTAAAAGGTGTAGATAATCACAAATTAATTTAGGAAAATGACCAAATAATTAAGATTCTGATTTGGAGTCAATATGAACCAAAATTTCCAGCCCATAATCCCCTCATGATCGGCCTAAAAGGATTACATATATTTTCTTTCCTTTGTTGTTTCTTTTTCTTTGCCGACAAACACACAAACCACCAAATAATTCATCTCTAATTCATACGAACTTCTGGAGAGCCAAGCATAATTTTTCTGAGTTAAATCCATTACTAGGAAGCCAAGAAAAATAATCATTCGAATTATAAAGGCCTATTTCCTTTGTTGTCGAATTTTGTTTAAAAGTAAGGTAAAATTCCATTTTAATTCGTGCGACCTCTTATAAATTTGTTTTCCATTTTTCTTGAGTTTCTTACATCATATATGATCTGTTAAAAATGATTACAAGGTGTGTTGGTGGCGTTTGTGCTCGAGGAGGATTTTTGTGTCGATTTAAGCTAAGCGAATGGGGTTATTTTCCCATCTTTCATCCGATCATTCTGAGTCTCATCTGGTATTTTTCTCATGATCTCTACATCACATAAGGTCTGTATAAAATGATAAAAACAAACCATGCAAGATCTATGAGTCGCTTGTGAATTAACGAGTTATTAAAACCTAAAAACGAAAATAATACCTATGTAATACATGCGATTTTTCTGGGTTGTATAAGTAATTTTTCTGGGTTCTATATGCATCATAACACATGATAAAAATGATGATCGAATTTGTGGAGGCTTGGATCATGCCTTGTTGATTTTAGTTATAATCGGATTATAAAATAAATAAAGAGAACAAATAAAATAAATCCAATCGATTTAGGGTTAGGGTTTTGGTGTGTAAATCTGATCATTTATTATGTTTTAAGGTTGTCATGATGATGGTTCAATGATTGGGAATTAATGCTAGGGTTTTGAGTTGTTTTTGTGATTAACGATTTGAAATAATAAGATAAAGGGTTGTTTTGTAAACTCTAAAACTCAAGGGACATTTTTTTAAGACTCAATAGATCTGGGACAATGTAGGAAAAATGTACAATGAGGGCCTTAAGTGTAAAATTGCAAGATGTGAATTTAAATATATATTTAGGGTACGAATTTTAAATAATTAAAGTAAAGGGACTAAAATTGTAAATTCTGGAAACTTGAAGTCATTTTGAGGAAATAATAATATTGAGAGTGTTTTGTGTAATTTTGAATATTTATGGGCCTAATTATGTAATTGTTATGAAATTATGATTTAAAATATATGTTTTGTAAACTTAAAGGACTAAATATGTAAATTCTGAATTCTGAGGGGTCTAATCTGTAATGTACTAAATTCTGATGATATATTCTGTAATTATGAAATATAATATGTTTGTTTGGTGTATATGGATATTGTAGGGTTTAATTTGTAAAATATGTAATTATAAGGTGGGTTTTGTAAATTATGGGGGTATAATCTGTAAATTGTGAAACTTAAGAGAATAAAATGTAATTCTGAATAAAATGAGTATATAATTCTGTAACTTAAAGTATTTTTCACTAATGACCTTGGAAATTGATGAAATTACATTTAAAACCCTAAACTTTGTGATCATGTCATAATTAACCCTAAACTTCTGTAACTTGATAAAATATTCTGTTATTCCATAATAATCTTTGAATAAGGGTCCAACCTAATCTGAAATGGTAATATCTGTTAATTCTGGAAACCTGCTAATTATGGGAACTTACTAAATCTGGAAAGTTACTAAAAATAGAAAGTACTTAAAATGGAGAGGTAAACTAAAAGTAATAATCTAAAATAGAATCTTTAGTAATTCTGTCTTCCACTTCCTTAGGTGTGAAGAAGGAGAAGTCCTGATCTTATTTCTGTGTTTGTTTGCTTATTCTGCTTTGCTAATAAGGTACAGATATTCTGCCCTTTTTCAGTAAGGGTTTTTCATTCCCTTTTCTTTCAGTTTTACATTTTCTTTATTAGGATCTCCGATACCACTGCTAGGTTCCCTTCTGTTGTGAATCTTTGTTGTGATTTGTTTTTCTTGAACCTTTTTGTTTGAACCTCTGCTATGATTCTTTCATTCTGAACCTTTTTCCTGACCTCTGATTGACCTCTTGTTCTGAACCCTGAATTTGTGAGTCTTGATTGAATCTGATCTGTGAACCTTGTTCTGAACCTTAACCTGATATATCTGTTGTAAACTTTGATTTGATTTTGGTATAAACCTTAACCTGTTAAATCCTTATCTGAACCTAACTGATTTTGAACCTTTATTAAAAGCTATTTTAAAAAGAAGCTATACCACTTGAAATGGAAGTTACTAAAAGGTTTGGAAGACCATTTTTATGAAAACTATTTTGAAAGATCATTTCAATGAAAACCATTATTAAAGGATTGATTTAAATGAACTCTTGACAGGAACTTCTGAAATGGATTATTGCTATAAACTTGTAATTATTAACCTTTGATATACTCTGTTGGACTATTGGAAATAAACCTTTTAATCTGAACTTAAGCTTTGATATTAAACTTAATCTGATAGACTCTGATTTAAACCATATTATCTTATTCTAAATTGTTGACATGACCCTTCTGCCATGAACCCTTAGATATGACTCTGTTTATTATATGACATCTGACCTTGACCAATGACCACAGTCTGATATCCGAGCCAATCACTAGGCATGAGGGTTTCATGTCCATGTCATTGATGCACCGATGGCATGACTAGCAGGAGAGTGATGACCTGTCCCGTCCCTGATTTTATCTATTATGTAGGAGAAGATTCTGGCCTACTGGGGCGCATGGATGCATCCTAGTTCTGATCTGATTTTTGTTATCTGTTATTATGTTATCTGTTATATATATCTCTGGTGATTGATGGTGTGTGCGATACACGTCTTTCACATATATCTGGGAGCTGATCACTCCGATTTGATACATGAGGTCACCCCTCATATTATCTGTTACTTGAGAGGTATCCCCTCTGGATTATTATATGATTACTCTGTTATGATATTATCTGTTATCTCTGGGCTCGTGATGGATTTCTGTATTTCCCTAAACCTGGTTTGTACATTATCCCTTTCTCATTTCTTTTCTTTTACCCTTATTCCTTTCCTATTCTTTCACTTTAATTCAGTATCTGTATAATCTGTTATTGTTTCTGTCATCTATATATCTGTTCACTGAGCTCTCGTAGCTCAGCCGCATTTCTTTTCCTGCGGCAGGTTTTAGTAGGAAGCTGGGAATGAGTGAGAGTGTACCTCTGGACTTAGAAGGCTTGGTAGCTATTCTGGATTAGAATTGGATAGAAGATATTATGTTTTAGAATTAGTTTTGAAAGTTTTCGTTGTAACCTTGTAGATTCAGTATTTCATTTGTAATCCTTTGAGATTTTTGTATTACTGTAGATGTATGCTCTGTTTTGATCTGATATGAATCCATTATTGTGATATCTTTACCCTTGTCGGGTTGGGGTGTTACAATTTATGGTATCAGAGATCACAGGCTGCGACTCGTAATACATTTACCCTTGACCTGTGAAGTCTGGACCACTAAGTTTCCACTGTAGGCGCTCGTAGGACAACCTTTGAGAATTTGCTTTAGGATTTCCCTATAGGAACTTAAATTCTGACCAGTGAGGAATGGGTAGACTATAAGTCATTTGCTTAAGTATCTTGCTTCCGCACCACTCTGATTCGTGTCTTGCTCTTGGTTAAAATCACATTCGGAAATTTAGAGCTTATGCCTTGCACCACCTAAGATTTGAAACCTAAATAAAATCTGAAGCATTGGAAATTGCGTAGTAATTATCTGACATTATTTGATCCTTGCCTTCCGATTTCCACTCCGACCTCTGAACCTTCTGTTAATCATTCTGATGCCTCTTTGGGCAATCTGAGAATCCCCATGATGATGATATACTTAATACATTCTGTTAGTTGTTTCTTGTTTCTGATAATCATCTATGAATCTTCTGACACTATTTGATTTCGTCTTAACCATCTCTATTCCCATGAGAAGTTTTGTGGTGTTTAACCACGAGTGTAAAAATGTTTCTTGTTTCTGATAATCCGTCTTTCTTATTTAACCTTGATTTTATTCTGATAAGAGATTGATTGATTGAACATTCAAAATATTGACGACTATTCCCCTATGCCTCACCTTTGGCAATTGAGACAATTTTGAAAACCTACCATGATTACCGATTGTTAAACTTTTGCTGCCACTACCTGATTTTGACCTTCACTTCCGATCTGTTTGATAAACAGTCTGATATCTTTCCGACCATCCCGAAGGCCGTTTAACCTTACTGTGTTTGACACCTTTTGTAAATTCACTACCCGTGCTGGATATAGAAGTTTATTTCCCTCCCTTGAATGATGAATCTTATTTGCCAATCAGTTTTCTTTGGAAGGATGTGATGCAAATACTATCTCTGTATGGAATTGTTACTCGACCATGATGATGCTAATAACCGATGTTCCATATGCCTCACTTTGACAGTATACGATGTCTGTATTACCGATGATTCACACCCTACCTGCCACTTGTGATATATAGCTAAATGAAACCCCAACACCTTGAACTGTTCGCGTACCTATCCCCACACTATACTGAACCATGTACTTGACTCTGACATATGACCTATCCGTCTGGTTAAGTGGCCATATACGTTCTGCGGATCTGTTTACTATTGATATACTTGATTTTGGAGATCTTTTGATTATTGATTGGCTGGCTCTTCGTAAAGCTATCATAGGCTACCGCATCTGAAATATAACAATCTGCTCCACCCTATTTTGTTATAATAACCTTGAACCGCTTAAATCTGTTAAGCTTAACACTGCTATGGAAATATGTACCCTGATCTCATTTGATTGATAAATTCTCCTGACACCCTATTAGTATCCACCCCTAGAAAGTGTTGGCATTGAAAGTCTTGTTGTACAAATTTTCTGGCATTTTCTGATGAAACTCTTGGGTTTTCCTCCCGTTGGAGAAGTAGAACTGATTCTGAACCGAACTTGGTTGACGAGCCATGATGCTATAGAAGTGAGAGATTGAAGAAACTGATGAGATATGATTTTGTTTCACCTCAGTGTCCCCTTTAAATACCCTATTAATTTATAAAGAAGAAAGAGAAAATTTTGCGTCTGCATATCAACTATCGTAAACCTAACCGTAATCTCAACCGTAATCACTTCTCATTTCCGAGTGTAAATGATTAAATTATTCTATCCTTGTGAACTCTGTATCAGACAACCTCAGTTAATGTTTGAAGGACTGAAGAAGCAACCTCAAGAACTCCTAAGATGGGAGATGACTACCTGTGAGAAGCTTCCGTAAAGTATTTCAGTTTTATTCGTAAAGATTAGTGATGTGAATTAGATATGAGGTTATCCCTGAAAAGATTCATGAAAACTGTTTTCGTACTCATTGTGACCATTATAAGTCTTAAATAATGCCAATAGTATTGGCTAATAAGAATCATGTTTTCACGAGTATCTGGACAATTGTCATAGTATGACAACATGTTTGTGCCCTGAGACGAACAAGGAAAACATGTAGACCATCTTCGTATTAAATGGAATGACCTTTGTTCTGGAAGATTAGATGTGATTGGCGTTCAAAGATTGTAGCAGACACCACTACCAAGCATCCGATGACGACAGCAATCTGAGTTGGCGAATTCCGAACTGTGCTAGCAGACTTGTCCAAGACTCGCAGTCTTGCTTCTCTATTCATTTTAGTTGTACTAAGATGAATTGAGAGCAGAAGTAGACTGCGTATGGAACTTGGGATCATGAGTTAAATGGATGAAAATTCTGAAGCGAACGTTTGTGTTTGGAAGAATAAATTCTGTGACAAATGAAGCTATGGATGACATAATTCACTTCTGCTTGACCCATCTAAATTTCTGTTACCTAATGAAATCCTTTGAATGATTTAAGTTCTCTATCAGTAATTCCGCTCTGTGTTCATTCTACGTATGTCGGATGATGGTTTTGTTATCTGAAATTTGACGAATGATGGATGATCTGATGTACCAAATTCTGATAGACATTCTGGGACTTCCGTTAACTTTTCGAGTAATTCGTTCTCTTCTTAGTTAGGGTATTGGATTCTGATGACCTCTGAGACCGTAGGAAGACTAGGTGGATTAAGATAAGTTTGTCCTGTTCACGACTTGAGATAAAGTATGACCATCATGAGGGCATATTTATATGATGCCAGTATTATGACGTCTGGCCAACGTGATAATACTTACATCATATAACGTGCACTTGTTGTGGGCATAGGATATTTCGAGAAGTGCCTTAGAGCTGTAAGAATTCTGATAACTGTTTGAGATTATCTGCATTAGTGAGACTTTAAGTTCATCCTAACTTTACGTGTAATCTGCTTTCACCGTTATGCGAACTGATACGTCTGAATTCTCGTCACGCATTCTGCTGACCTCTGAACTTCTGATAATAATCTTAAGTTTTGTTATCGATAATCTAATTCTGTACGTTCTAATCTGATCTGTCTAATCAAATTCTGTGAACGGCATATCCGTCAAAACCCTATGTATTTCTTTGTCTCTTCCGAGAGAATCTGATTTTCATCTACTACGTTGGTATGTTATTCTTCTGATCTGGATTCAGTATGTTATGTCTGTTCTGAGGACCTGAAACAATTTTGGAATCTGCAAGTTCGAGTTATGAGAAACAAATCTTTCATATGTCTGTTCACCGTAAGTTGTATTCCGTTTCGTTTCACCTCAATTCTCGTCTGAGTCTGGTATGTCTTTGTTTTCTGCTCTCTTTTCTTTCTGTTTTCTGCAAATTTCGAGGACGAAATTTTTTTGTTAGTGGGGAAGAAGTTGTAATACCTGAAATTCAGATAACATGTAAAATGACCAAAACGCCCCTACTACTCTAATTATTTAATTAAAAGCTATTACAAGCATCAAATTAATCCGAACTATGTCAAATAAATTACATATGAAATAAAATAAAATTAAGAAAAGACTTCTAATAGTTTTTACATGTCCAAAATAATTTTGTACCACCCTACACATATGTATATAACCGAATTATACTATGCATTTATTTAATTATGTTTAAATGGATTTAAAAGGTGTAGATAATCACAAATTAATTAAGGAAAATGACCAAATAATTAAGATTCTGATTTGGAGTCAATATGAACCGAAATTTCCAGCCCATAATCCCCTCATGATCGGCCTAAAAGGATTACATATATTTTCTTTCCTTTGTTGTTTCTTTTTCTTTGCCGACAAACACACAAACCACCAAATAATTCATCTCTAATTCATACAAACTTCTGGAGAGCCAAGCATAATTTTTCTGAGTTAAATCCATTACTAGGAAGCCAAGAAAAATAATCATTCGAATTATAAAGGCCTATTTCCTTTGTTGTCGAATTTTGTTTAAAAGTAAGGTAAAATTCCATTTTAATTCGTGCGACCTCTTATAAATTTGTTTTCCATTTTTCTTGAGTTTCTTACATCATATATGATCTGTTAAAAATGATTACAAGGTGTGTTGGTCGCGTTTGTGCTCGAGGAGGATTTTTGTGTCGATTTAAGCTAAGCGAATGGGGTTATTTTCCCATCTTTCATCCGATCATTCTGAGTCTCATCTGGTATTTTTCTCATGATCTCTACATCACATAAGGTCTGTATAAAATGATAAAAACAAACCATGCAAGATCTATGAGTCGCTTGTGAATTAACGAGTTATTAAAACCTAAAAACGAAAATAATACCTATGTAATACATGCGATTTTTCTGGGTTGTATAAGTAATTTTTCTGGGTTCTATATGCATCATAACACATGAGAAAAATGATGATCGAATTTGTGGAGGCTTGGATCATGCCTTGTTGATTTTAGTTATAATCAGAATATAAAATAAATAAAGAGAACAAATAAAATAAATCCAATTGATTTAGGGTTACGGTTTTGGTGTGTAAATCTGATCATTTATTATGTTTTAAGGTTGTCATGATGATGGTTCAATGATTGGGAATTAATGCTAGGGTTTTGAGTTGTTTTTGTGATTAACGATTTGAAATAATAAGATAAAGGGTTGTTTTGTAAACTCTAAAACTCAAGGGACATTTTTGTAAGACTCTATAGATCTGGGACAATGTAGGAAAAATATACAATGAGGGCCTTAAGTGTAAAATTGCAAGATGTGAATTTAAATATATATTTAGGGTACGAATTTTAAATAATTAAAGTAAAGGGACTAAAATTGTAAATTCTGGAAACTTGAAGTCATTTTGAGGAAATAATAATATTGAGAGTGTTTTGTGTAATTTTGAATATTTATGGGCCTAATTATGTAATTGTTATGAAATTATGATTTAAAATATATGTTTTGTAAACTTAAAGGACTAAATATGTAAATTCTGAATTCTGAGGGGTCTAATCTGTAATGTACTAAATTCTGATGATATATTCTGTAATTATGAAATATAATATGTTTGTTTGGTGTATATGGATATTGTAGGGTTTAATTTGTAAAATATGTAATTATAAGGTGGGTTTTGTAAATTATGGGGGTATAATCTGTAAATTGTGAAACTTAAGAGAATAAAATGTAATTCTAAATAAAATGAGTATATAATTCTGTAACTTAAAGTATTTTTCACTAATGACCTTGGAAATTGATGAAATTACATTTAAAACCCTAAACTTTGTGATCATGTCATAATTAACCCTAAACTTCTGTAACTTGATAAAATATTCTGTTATTCCATAATAATCTTTGAATAAGGGTCCAACCTAATCTGAAATGGTAATATCTGTTAATTCTGGAAACCTGCTAATTATGGGAACTTACTAAATCTGGAAAGTTACTAAAAATAGAAAGTACTTAAAATGGAGAGGTAAACTAAAAGTAATAATCTAAAATAGAATCTTTAGTAATTCTGTCTTCCTCTTCCTTAGGTGTGAAGAAGGAGAAGTCCTGATCTTATTTCTGTGTTTGTTTGCTTATTCTGCTTTGCTAATAAGGTACAGATATTCTGCCCTTTTTCAGTAAGGGTTTTTCATTCCCTTTTCTTTCAGTTTTACATTTTCTTTATTAGGATCTCCGATACCACTGCTATGTTCCCTTCTGTTGTGAATCTTTGTTGTGATTTGTTTTTCTTGAACCTTTTTGTTTGAACCTCTGCTATGATTCTTTCATTCTGAACCTTTTTCCTGAACTCTGGTTGACCTCTTGTTCTGAACCCTGAATTTGTGAGTCTTGATTGAATCTGATATGTGAACCTTGTTCTGAACCTTAACCTGATATATCTGTTGTAAACTTTGATTTGATTTTGGTATAAACCTTAACCTGTTAAATCCTTATCTGAACCTAATTGATTTTGAACCTTTATTAAAAGCTATTTTAAAAAGAAGCTATACCACTTGAAATGGAATTTACTAAAAGTTTTGGAAGACCATTTTTATGAAAACTATTTTGAAAGATCATTTCAATGAAAACCATTATTAAAGGATTGATTTAAATGAACTCTTGACAGGAACTTCTGAAATGGATTATTGCTATAAACTTGTAATTATTAAGCTTTGATATACTCTGTTGGACTATTGGAAATAAACCTTTTAATCTGAACTTAAGCTTTGATATTAAACTTAATCTGATAAACTCTGATTTAAACCTTATTATCTTATTCTAAATTGTTGACATGACCCTTCTGCCATGAACCCTTAGATATGACTCTGTTTATTATATGACATCTGACCTTGACCACAGTCTGATATCCGAGCCAATCACTAGGCATGAGGGTTTCATGTCCATGTCATTGATGCACCGATGGCATGACTCTAGGGCAGGAGAGTGATGACCTGTCCCGTCCCTGATTTTATCTGTTATATAGGAGAAGATTCTGGCCTACTGGGGCGCATGGATGCATCCTAGTTCTGATCTGATTTCTGTTATCTGTTATTATGTTATCTGTTATAAATATCTCTGGTGACTGATGGTGTGTGCGATACACGTCTTTCACATATATCTGGGAGCTGATCACTCCGATTGGATACATGAGGTCACCCCTCATATTATCTGTTACTTGAGAGGTATCCCCTCTGGATTATTATATGATTACTCTGTTATGATATTATCTGTTACCTCTGGGCTAGTGATGGATTTCTGTATTTCCCTAAACCTGGTTTGTACATTATCCCTTTCCCATTTCTTTTCTTTTACCTTTATTCCTTTCCTATTCTTTCACTTTAATTCAGTATATGTATAATCTGTATTTCGGATTTGTTTCTGTATTGTTATCTGTTATCGTTTCTGTCATCTATATATCTGTTCACTGAGCTCTCGTAGCTCAGCCGCATTTCTTTTCCTGCGGCAGGTTTTAGTAGGAAGCTGGGAATGAGTGAGAGTGTACCTCTGGACTTAGAAGGCTTGGTAGCTATTCTGGACTAGAATTGGATTGAAGATATTATGTTTTAGAATTAGTTTTGAAAGCTTTCATTGTAACCTTGTAGATTCAGTATTTCATTTGTAATCCTTTGAGATTTTATTATTACTGTAGATGTATGCTCTGTTTTGATCTGATATGAATCCATTATTGTGATATCTTTACCCTTGTCGGGTCGGGGTGTTGTTAGGAATATAAATATTCATATGAAGGTTCGGTCACCCCGAGCATCTAATTAGCATTTATATAGCTCGTAGGCTTATATATATTTGTTTAGTATTATTAGTAATATTAGTATTAGCTTAGTCGTATTTATATTCGTGGAGTGGGTCGGGGCTTTCCCCACTGTCAGCTCACTCCACAGCCCACTAGGGGCACAAATATTAGGACTATATATATAACCCTTCCCACATAAGGGAAGGGTGGAACTCTTCACACATTAATCTAATATTTCCAGATTTCTCTTTCAAGAGTCTCCCACCTCTCTCTAAAACTTCATCTCTCTAGTTCTTGCATCTAACTCAAACCATGGATCTAATCTTCCATGAATCAAGACCACCCGAATCAACCACACAATCAATATGGTTATTTCCTACAATTGGTATCAAGAGCCATGGTTAGGTCCGGATTGATTGTGTGTTGGTTTTATTTCTTTGGGGTTCGAATCATCCTTACTAAACTGCCTTGCTCATCTGCTTTTCGTATGTCATCATTTGCATGTTTTGTGGTTTTTTTTGTATTGGGCTTCACTGGTCTAGTATGAATTTCATAAGTCCATATGGGTGTTAGTCTTGTGACTTTTGCAAATGTGTCTAACAAAAATCTCTTTTGTGCTATCATTCGGTGGTAATATTTTTTTGGGTCGCTTAATATTTTTTTGGGGCTTTGATTGTTTTATCATATGCGGCTTCATGTTTATTACTAGAGCCTTGAATGTTTTATCTACTCACTGGCTGAATGTTTTAAGATAAAGATGTTTGTGTTGGACTAGAACCTTGAATGGTCACGTTGTGCTTATTTTGGATGTGTTGTGATGATTGTTCTTCTAATCTGGGTTCATTCAAGTTTTTATGATGGAGTTCTTGTATGCTGTTTGTGTCAAATGTGGTCAAGTGTGGGTATATCAAATTGTTAGTTTATGCTTATGTGTGGTCAAGACTGCTGCTGGTGTTAAAAAAATGTTCTTGAATGCGGTTTGTATGAAAGTGATAAACACAGATCCATTTTTTAAGGAAAGTACGAAAGTGACAGCTTTGACCGGTCAAATGCGGTTTGTCCTGGACTCGGTTTGTCCATACAACCACGGACTCGGTTTGTCTATTTAACCATGCACTCGGTTTGTCCTGGACTCGGTTTGTCTCTGGACTCGTTTGTCTGTTTTGGTGTCATTGGCTCACAGACTCGGTTTGTCTGTTTAACCTGGACTCGGCTTGTCATTCAGTCACCGTTATCGTGTTTGTCTGTTTTCATGGACTCGGTTTGTATATACAAGACGAGCGTTGTCAATGGTTGTCTAATTTCATGACCGGTTTTCGTACTTGTCAAATGTCAAACGTTAACGAGATGTTAAGCAAACAAAATGAAAAAGAAGAAGCAATAAACGAGAAAAACTTTCGAAAGAAAACCCACAGATCAAAACATCTAATATCAAACAAGAACTTCAACAACGACAGTCACAAGAACATTCATCTATCACAATGAAGAAGGTACAACAACTGTCACATGAACCAACCCATTTCACAAAAGATACTGATTCGAAAAGATTTACAGTTGATCGAATGAAGTCTAACCAACATAATCTATTATAACCTAACACCTAACCCAAATCATCTATCACAAATTTTTTGTATAATCCTAACAAGTCACCTACCGTTGATCTTCTCAACAAGACCTTGAAGCCGCATATCTCGTCTGATCTTGGAGCCACGTATTTGTCGTACTTCTACTTGGCCTCTATTTCGTGGTTGCGTTTTTTTTTTCGGCGGATAAGTTGTACGATTAGGGTTTGTCGTTGATTGGGATTAATGAAGTTTGGTTGACTGAGATTGGAATGGATCGAGTAATAGGATGGTTTGATGTTTATGTTGCTGCGGCCTAGTGTCAGATGATGCTTTAATGGAGATTAAAGTTCGTGTTGTTGGTGGTAGATGAGCATAAGGAAGGAGATAGGGGCGGATTAAGAATGGGATTAGGGTTTGTGTTTGTGGTGTGATGAGTGAAAAGCTATTGATATTAATACCCGAAGATTAGGGCATTGTTATGGATTTGGATCGGTATTAGCAAATGTGATTAAATGGGCTTAATGGATGTGTGGTACTAATGGGCTAATGGTACATAGTTGGCCGGTGTGTTGATTTGGAACATTGGACTAGTGGACCTATCTTCAATATCACACGGGATTATAAGTTTTTTTTTTGGTCCGAAACACTTATCAAAAATTGAATTGGGCTGAACTAAATATACTTACCAATGTACTTGTAAAATACATTGTGCTAATTTTTGGTAAATTTTTTGGTGAATAAAAGTGGTACTTTGGTCGTATAAAAGTTCACAGAGTATTCGCACATCACGGCTAGTATTTGGGTTTATGAATGTCAAATGGGATTACAGAGTTGTGGATTTAGAAGCATAGTCCTATTGATGCCTACGATTTAAGTGAGACTGCAATTTGATGTTTACGATTTGAGTTATAGTTGTCGAATTACAATTTGTTTAATTGCTATTTGTCAAGTTGCGCTTTGACTTGTTGCGACTTGACGGATTGCGATTTGACCAGTTACGATATGACGTTGCGAGTTGACACTTGCGATTTGACTTATTGTGACTTGGTTGATTGCAATCTGACTTGTTGCAATTTGACAATCTGTGACTCGACTTGTTGCGATTTGATCAAGTTGTGATTTGACTCCTGTGACTTGAATTTCGAAGATTAATATTGCACTTCACCCTTAACTGTTCATGTTGATTTCACGGTTTCTCTTGTAGATTTTAGAAAATCCCGCGAAAGATTCGATTTCTCGGTTTAAATCTCAAGAGCTGTAAAATTCCGTGAAATTAATATTGGACAAGTAGGCTAGACTTGGATGTTGACATAATGAAACTTACGGGGTTTGACTGCTTTTTCGGGATAAGTTTGTGATTCAAGATCAGCAGGAATTGGGAAATTATGGTAACTTGGTTGGATTGTTAATTCACGGGTTGGTGTACTTAGTGTCACAAACATCTCGGGGTGGATGGATGCACGATGTTTGTTGACCCTTGCTCGAGCGTATTTAAGGTGGTTAGACCTGGATGTTCAAGAAGTGGATATATACAATAAAGGATGGAAGGTTGGGTATATATCACTACCTATATTTAAAGGAGTTACGTTGTTGTGCTCAATATAGGTTCTAAATCAAAATTTGCGATTTAAGGTGATTAGACTTGGATGTTCATGAAGTGGATATATACAATTAAGGATGGAAGGTTGGGTATATATCACTACCTATATTTAAAGGAGTTACGTTGATGTGCTCAATATAGGTTCTAATTCATAATTTAGTGCAAGTTTAAGTCGCGGACTTGTTCTTTATCAAGCTTCATCAAGTGATTGTTGTTTCTCAAGCTTATAATGGGATTGTTGTTCAAGATCTTCTCAAGAGGTAGACAGGCTTAAAGACAAGAGGTGATTTGTTTGGAGACATGTTTTAACCTTTTACTCACTTTAAAGTCATATGCATTTCATCAAGCGGTTTTGGCATATTTCGAGCTTCAATGAATTGTTAATCTACTAAACCATTGATGATGAGGAAAGCAAGGGGTTACTACAAGAGAGTCTTAATCACCATCTTCGTTGCAGTAGTTTCAGTTGTCTCTTTCCATGTTTTGCGCCTGACAAATTCACAAACATCACGGACTCTCAGCTTTGGCAAAAAGGTCATTTCATGTCCTTTTTGAGGGGGAGAATTATCGCAAGTTTCCTAGAAGTTCCGTCTCCAGCGATGTGAATTTTAGCGGTTCCGGTTACAGCGGGTCAGATCGTATCGGTTCAGTCTCCAGCGGTTTGAATCTTAGCAGTGTCGGTTACAGCGGGTCAGATCGTAGCGATTCAGGATTCAGTGGTTCAGTCTACAGCAGTCTGAAACTTACTGTTGTGCAGTTAGTTCTTGAATTTATTTCTCAGATAAATCTCAAGAACCGTAAAATCCTGTACACAGTACGACATCTATTTCACATCCAAGTAGCTGGATCAGACAGCTTTGTTTGATAGGACTGACTATGAGTCATGGGCACTTCTAAGAATTTGCGCATGTTTCTTCTCTTTTTGGCTAGTCAACAGTACAAGATGATCACGAAGTTAATCAGGTATTCTTTATTTGTGATTGAAGTCGAATTTCACGAAGGCGTCTACTTATTTTATCTTGAAGTCGGGGTTGGTTGGATGCATGACCTTCAATGATAACTTGCTCGTTAAAATTTTAAGTTGAAGACTTGGGTTATCTAGTTACCAGCAGTCGGGGTAACTATCACTTAAGAGTCATGGGAGTACTCAGTGTCACACGTCAATGACGATGTCGATAATCGCAAGAGGTGTTAATGTCTCATACTTTGGTTGGGTATGGAGCTCTTAGAGATTTGCTTGGAGCATTAATTCTCAACACCGTTCTTCCAACATTAGTGCAAGCTTAAGTTACAAATTTGGGGTCTTCTACTTCAGTTTTCAGTATTGGTATATCGGGTTCTCTTCATCGAGTGGTCACTAATCTATGTTCAAGGTTGGTTAGTTGGCCAAAGGTTTTAAAAGTTGTGATGTGATCTGTAATTCTCACGAAATATTCTTAACCCAAACTGATGTTCACCAAAACCAAATCAGTCACGCCACATTCAATCTGTTACTGCCTCACGGTTTCTTCTTGATTTTGTAAAATCCCGAGAAAGAACTTATTTCTCGGTTTAAATCATAGATTTGTAAAATCCCGTGATGATGGATTATGCGCTCTTAACCATGATCGGGTTAAAACCATTATCAAAGTTCAGTTAAAGCATCATAAAGGGCTAGATTTGGGCATTAACCACAAGAAGTGACTACGGCGTTAATTCATTATTATTTATTTGAGGCTGAAGTGAAATTTCATGGGTGCGTGTACTTAGTATCTGAAGATATCGGGGAGGTTGGATGAAGATTCTTCGAGATCCTTGTTCGAGCTTTCAATACAATGACAAGGACTTGGATATCTAGTTATTTTTTCTTTCTCCCTATTACAAAATAACTATCACTTTAAGGGGTCACGTTGTAGTGCTCAGTGTCACACGAAGTTGTGGATATCCAAGAGGTGATGTATTTCTTATACTTGATGGTTGGTTGGTTGAAGAGTATAGAGTACTTAGGGATTCGATGTTGCACGAAGTCTCTGCACCGCTCTTTGTCTCGCATTAGCACAAGTTTAAGTCACAAGTTCGGGTTATGTTACTTCAGTTTCAAGTTCATCATATTGGGTTTTCTCCATCAGTGGTTACGACATCAAGCCAACAAAATGATAATGGGGTTGGTAAAGAGTTAGATGAGAGAAGTAGTAAAGAGAGAGATAATGACGTCTGCATACTTCAGTGCAGGCCTCGTTCTTCATCAAATGACGTCTGTACAAGTCAGTGCAGACCTCGCTCTTCAACGTAATGACGTCTGTACAAGTCAGTGCAGGCCTCGTTCTTCATCAGATGACGTTTGAACACAGCAGTTCAAGCCTCGCTCTTCATCAAATGACGTCTGTACACTTCAGTGCAGGCCTCGTTCTTCATCAAATGACGTCTGAATACATCAGTTCAGGCCTCGTTCTTTAAAGAAAAGAAAAGTGTACGCTTGAGTGCACTTTATCTTCAAAAGAAGAGGAATCTTCTTATTTATGGCCATTCTCATCAACAAGATTCATGCTCTTTCCGTGCTTATTCAATCTTCAAGTGGATCGGCGTATATTGGAGTATACTTTTATCACATATTCAACCAAAAATTGCAGTTGACAGGCATATGCAATTTTTGAGGGGGGGAAAGGGTGAATAAACAACATGTCAGTCTTCAAGAACCGTCAAGTGGAGCTACTTACCGTTGATGGTATTCATATTCACTAGTTCAATCATCAAAAATTGCAGTTGGCAGGCATATGCAATTTTTGAGGGGGGGAAAGGGTGAATATTAATCTACATGTTGGTTGATGATTGAGAAATGGTCATACGACTCCTGAATACGTCAGTTCAGGAGTCGTGCAAACCATGGTTCTCCAACACTACTTCTTCCGTCTATCAAGGTGTTGAAGAACATGGTCATGGAATGCTAATCGACAAAGTCTCACGGGTTGGTACAATCAGCAACAATGGGTTTCCAGTCAATGCTTCATGTACACATCATGATGATGATTCCGATTAATCGTAACCATCATGGGGGAGAGAAATGTGTACACCAAGGACGCACAACAGGTTCACGTGATCGGGCTTAATCATATATTCCGGTGTTGATAACCGCAGAGATGATCAGTGGTTCAACTTGTTACCTTGGTATTTACGTTTCACTGTTACGTCATGGGCTGATTAATCGTAACCATCAGGGGAGAGAGAATGTGTACATCAAGGACGCACAACAGGTTCACGTGATCAGGGCTTAATATCCAAGGATGGATACATACTATAGATGATCAGTGGTTCAACTTGTTACTTTGGTGTTATACGTATGACTGAAGAAGGTCGAGTCGTCAGTCTATTCTACGTTCTCTGTTGGGAGTTATCATCTTATGTGTATGCTGCGGGCTGATGGGTTACATGTAAGGTTACTGGAAGGCATTGGGTGAGATGAAGATGATTGGTATTCTGTTCCTCCACATTGGGCAATCTTGAAGAAGGTCGAGTCTTCAGTCTTCTCTACATTCAAAAATGTTGAGCTCTTTTCTTACAACTTGATATTTAACTTAATCCCATGACAGTTCTTGTTTGATGAGTTGTGGAGTTAAGTTAGATTCAAGTTGTTCTGTAGTTAAGGGTAGGTCCAACTTGATTTTAACCTAATCTCATGACAGTTCTTGTTTGATGAGTTGTGAGGTTAAGCTGAAATCAAGTTGTTACTGGGCTTAAATTTGTGGTTTAGTTTAACCTCATGACAGTTCTTGTTTGATGAGTTGTGAGGTTAAGCTAGATTTCAGTTGAGGCTCAACTTAAACTACCGAAAAGTTGCCTAAGGTTTTTGACGGAGTCACTCTAGGACGGGAGTGTTAGAAGATTAAAGACGGCATGCATTTGGTTATCAAAAGACTTCTTCATATTTCGGGCGTTCATCCAAAGTCTTCTTCCTATTATGGGTGATCGTCAGAGGTTGTCAGATTGGGGGAGAGCACTAATTAGGGGAGAGTGAAAAGCCAGAATCATTCCCTGATTGAAAGTGCTCACATTGCTCTTCAGCAAGTCAAGTGATGAATGCGGTGAAGATTCAGAATGCTGAGGAGTAATGGTTTCTGGTTCGTATCCTTGTACATATATACTTAGGCATATGTTATACCATCTTGTAAATAGATTTATAGAAATCTTGCTAATTGTAAATAGAGAAACTTAAAATCAGAAAAACCCATAAAAATTGAAAAATTAGAAAATACCAAAAATAGTTTCACCTAGGCATGTCTTCTGTTTATCGATAACATTTACGGACTTAGAAATGTCATTCAATAATGGCACGGGTCTTTAAATGAAGCTCGAGCAGAAGTTAAAATGGAGGATTAAAACATGTCTAAATGGCTTGCTATTACTTTAGATAGCAACCCACGCTTCAAACTGGGGAAAGCACGTCGCCAAAAAGACGGCTGTTCCTCCAACTGGGTGATGTTCACCTGGGCATGGATTACTTTATATCCATGTTTCCTGATTTGATGTACGTTTCAGTGCATCATTTCTTGTAAAAGAAGAGAAGTCTTCTTTGTATAACAAATAGTTTTCATTCTATGATTCTTCTGAAAATTATTTGTGAGACACTTGGTGAATATGTGTTGTATGAAATTTGTTTATACTTGGATTATGCATAAAATTTGTCACTCAATCAACGACGACAAAACCTCATGACAGTTCTTGTTTGATGAGTTGTGGGGTTAAGCGCGATTTTAGTTGAGGTTCAACTAGAATACGGGTCATTGATTGAGGGGGAGAGTGAATTCAAATTTTATATCATCAAACGGATTTATTGGTTAAATCATACTTGTTAGAAATGGTTTTGTAGTTAATGGGGAATTAGTTGAAGAGGATCTTGCTTAAATATATCAAATGACCAAGTGTGTTAGTTGCTAGAAAGTTTAGGACATTATGTGCAATTTGCTTATAGTTTCCTAGCTTCATGTATCTAGAAGGTTCATTTGTATCTCTTTGGAATCCTCGTTTAATCCCCTAAACACCTTAAGACTCAAAACCTAAAAGAAGTAAGAAAACCAGTTGTGTTTGATGTTCTTGAATACTCCTATGACATTTGTATGAACTAAGTGAATGAGTTTCAAATGTTGTTTGTCTCTGTTGCTTAATTGTTGTTGATATTGTGCATATGTTCTCAGGATTTGCTTAGGTAGATTGCTATTATGTTAGAATCATGTTCCTAAGATCCTGAATTAAATATTGAAATCTGTGTGAATTGCCATGTTCATGATCGCTAATTGCTCTTCATGCTAGATAGTGGTTTGACGTAGTTCCTGATTGGGGTTTGATTATAAGATGAACTTGGTATTGTAATGTGGCAAGCTGCTGAAGGGTAGCTATCTAGGAATAGTGTATCTGTATGTATGTATATCTGTGTTGATATTCTTATGCAGATTCCATAGCCAAAATGAATGTACCAGTTCCCATTCTAACCATCTGATCAGACGATCAAACTCTATTGATTGGCTCGAAATTCACCACGACAACAACATCGGCAGCAACAACAACAACAACACTGTCATCACCGCCACCACCATTCATCTATTTTGGTCTCGCCAAGTGGGGATCAACGACATTTGCGAAAGACTTGTTGGTGGATGGATAATTGATGTTGACTACTAACTCAGAAAAGTGGGTGATTACATCATCTCCGCAAAAAAGGTCAATATCATCTGTGTCATAACAATCACTTTGTGCAAAATGAGCAGTGAATCTCCCTCTTAGATTAAGGGGGAGCAAAGTATGTTTCATCATCAGAACATGTTAAACCTGACCACATTTTCTCCCATGTTTTCTAAATTATTTAAATCAATTGGGATCACAAATCTCAAAAGGTTTGAAATTTTTGATCGGGGGAGAGAATGTGATTTAAATATGAAACCTGATGAAAATGTGATGTTTTGGATTTAAGTGTAAGCTCTCCCATATGTGCTAAACTCTTTTATATACCAAGGCACATATTGAGGGGGAGCAAAATGTTTTGGACTTAAATGTAAGCTCTCCCATATGTGCTAAACTCTTTCGTATATCGATGCACATATTGAGGGGGAGCGAATTGACAAAAAGGATTTGGCATGCATCTTATGTGAGCACGGCTCAGACTTCACAAAAGAATTGACGAAACATATACTGTCATGAATCGAAAGGACATATCCTGGCCGGGTAATAATTTCAAGCTAGTCTAACTAGTGATGTAAGCGTGTCTCGAAAAGGATGTGTCTGAGTAGAGTGTACCGTTTCGAGAAACTTTCTATGGACTTGACCAGGACGGGTAATAATTTCAAGCTGGCCTAACCAGTGATGTAAGCGTGTCTCGAATCGGTCATGTTCACTGAAAGTGGATCAATTCAAAAAGTGCGAGTTCTACCTAACATGTGCAAATTTATAAAACAATCAACCGAGCACATGTTGAGGGGGAGCATTTGAAAAATATAAAACTCTCAAGTGTTTGCAAAAAATGTGTTTCAGAATCATGAACACTTTGAGAGATTTTTCAAAGATTTGGTTTGGCAATCGTGAAAGTACACCAAAGACCGACCATTTTAATTAATGCATGGAGTTATAAGGATGGTTAGGTTAGGCTCAAGTTCCCACAATCCTGCCAGAGCCGGAGGGATCTACCCAGGGACAATCCACTAGTTAGTGTAGAAGTCCTTAGGTATGATTAAAAAGGAGAAAAGTGTGATTAAGGGAAGAGTGCCGACTGATATGGAGCTAGTACTGGAACAAACCCAACAAGGTACTAGTAATGAAGTCTCGGTAAGCACTGAAGGGGTTGAAGAATGAAAAAGAATTGTAAAGATAAAGGGTGAAAAGAAAGAAGCCCTCCTTACAACTTAGGCAGAAACCGGGTCAATACATATGCTGTCAGAATCACTTAGTTGATTGCTGGCATTGAAGACAAAGTATCATGGACCCAGTGATACGATGCACAACCCTCCTTAGCCACTCAAGGTCCCTCAAAGGACTCTTGTTTCAATTGTCACGGAGTTCAATACATTCCTATCGTCTCTCTCACTCCGAGTTAGATGATATTGAAAAGGTGGCAGTCCTCTCCAGCCTCCGATCACCAAATCAAAACGCACAATAGAGTCTAGAGCCACGAGATGCATAATAAGATCTCATAGGGACACAAATTATTTCTACACTGGGTGTTCAACATTAAGGACACCAGTTGTAATCTTAAGAGTCCTACGCAGATCTTAGCAATCTGCCAGAACATTTATGAGGGAATTTACAAATGTAATTCTCAATGATTGAATGGAAATTCCTGCCAGGGTCAACATCAAGCAGCCCTGAAAGCAGGTCACTTCGGTAATTCTTTATGGATTACGCTTAGTGGTCGCGGCGGTTTCAAACAGTCTACAGTCGTGGAGTGATCTCCAGCGACTCACCTAATCGTTGATGTGCTACGGTTCGACCTTAAAAAGCCCTCTGTGGGTTTTCGATTAGGAACGGTCTTGGTAAGGATTAGAGAGAGTTTTCACACTATGCTGTTAACAATCTCGAAGTCCGAACCTGTAAGTACCGGACGTTTTATTGCTAACTGTCGTATGCAGGAACTTCTGGCGATTGAAGCTGATTGCTGTTGCAGCTGTTTGCAGTTGTAGCTGATTGATGCTGTAGCTGGTTGCAGTTGTAGCTGGTTGCAGTAAAGATGCCAATCCTCTACCACATGTTCACACTACATCATCATTGTTCTTCAACAAAGTCATGATCAACCAAAAGACCTTCAACACAGCTTCTGCTAACTCTGATGCTAAAGATCATGACACCAAACAGTGTGAGCATGTCGGCTCAAAGAATAACACATCACATGGAAACATACTCCTGAAAGATGACTTGTAAACAAATGTTGGATGATAAAGTCGAAGAATACTCAAAGATCATCCAAGACAAAGAAAGGTCATCTAACGTACACTGCTGAATGCACAAAGTTTCAAGACAATGAAGAATCAAAGACTACGAGCTATGACGACAACTTCAAAAGATAAAATGCTAGAATTCAAGTTATTATTTCCGGGGTGACCTCCCTTAGGGGAGATTGTTAGGAATATAAATATTCATATGAAGGCTCGGTCACCCCGAGCATCTAATTAGCATTTATATAGCTCGTAGGCTTATATATATTTGTTTAGTATTATTAGTAATATTAGTATTAGCTTAATCGTATTTATATTCGTGGAGTGGGTCGGGGCTTTCCCCACTGTCAGCTCACTCCACAGCCCACTAGGGGCACAAATATTAGGACTATATATATAACCCTTCCCACACAAGGGAAGGGTGGAACTCTTCACACATTAATCTAATATTTCCAGATTTCTCTTTCAAGAGTCTCCCACCTCTCTCTAAAACTTCATCTCTCTAGTTCTTGCATCTAACTCAAACCATGGATCTAATCTTCCATGAATCAAGACCACCCGAATCAACCACACAATCAATATGGTTATTTCCTACAGGTGTTACACTTGATCTGCTCATAGGTAATGTAGAATCTAACACTCCTGCTAGATCTTTGAGCCTATGTGGATCGGTAGGATGCCTATGTAATCACAAGCACACTACAAGAGAACCTCTGATTATAAACAAGAAAAGAAAAGAACTAATGCTATGATCCTCTATGGATCGTATAATGAACTAAAAGATGATTTTATTGAAGATTGTTAAGTTACAAAGATATCAAAACTCATAGACGGGGTGTTCCTTTTATAATCACAAGGAACCCTAACCCTAACCCGTCCTACAAGAATACGTGTAAAGAGATAAACATGATCTCTTCTATAAATAAACTTACTAAACATACGGATAACTAACAATAATATCCGCAGCAACAAACACTATCAGCAGAAACAAAATATAACTATCAGCAGCAATGAGATTCGGCAGGAACCAACACTATCGGCAGGAACCAACTTTCACTATCGGCAACAACAAGAAATATCTTATTTCCAGAATTCCCAACAATCCTCCCCTAATCTTGAGGAAATAATGTATTTCCGAAAAGATTCCCTAAGTGAGCACTCTATTCTGAAATAACTTTGAAGTCCATAGGGAGAGGATTAGACCAGCAGCAGCAACAGTAAGTAACCAGCAGCAACACTTGAAACTTCCAGCAGCAACTTCGATAGTTCAGCAGCAATAGGAAATCATCCTCAAAAGAAGATCTAAGCTGGTCACCATATCATCCTTGATCTTGACTGCTACTATGACAATATGTACATCAAATCACTTAAGTTTCATACTATTCTCATCACATCCAGGTGTGTTAACTCCTGTGAGAGGTGAATCATTGAAAATTAATGGATTTGATGTCTCTTTACCAATAGCCATCACTACTGGAGTAGCCAATGTTTAGGTGTGTAAGACCAGGGTACATTGATAACCATCTGATTTTGAGTAAACCAGCAACTGTAAACGGATTTGAGTTGTCTTTACCTGTAGCCGTTTGCTCAGGACTAGCCAATTCTTTGGTTTCAACTGAACCTTGGTGAATTGAATACCAAATATGGATACCAAATGTCTTTACCACAAACCATACTTTTGTGGACTAGCCAATTCTTTGGATCCCATAAAGGGTTACATCCATGGTGAATTGAGAACCATTTTCAACTCTCAGGAATAAACCATGGGTGAGTTGAAGTACCCTATAGCTTTGAGCAAGCTATTACAGCTATCAACGGATTTGATAATCACACCAGAGCCGTACCCTCATGGTGAGTCAACTCTTTCTTGTCTGCAAGACATGGTGAGTTGAATGCCATTTGCTGTGTAGGTGAAAACACCAACACTGTACCTGCAAGGTGTTGCTCAAAACCACTTATTAGCACACAAAATATACAAATTTTTTTTTTTTTTTTTTTTTTTTTTTTTGAACTAAAAGAAATCAGAAACACACCAAAAGAAAAAGAAAGAAAATAAGAAAAGATAGAAAGATGTACAACAACAACAATGAAAAATCCTCCCCTTAAGCTTCAACCTCCCCTGAAGCTCAGCACCTAAGAATTGAGCATTCCAATATGAACCACCAGATAGTTGAACCTTGGACCATCAAATGCTTTAGTCAACAGGTCAGCCACATTCTCATCAGAGTCGATCTTAAGCACTTGAATAAGATGCTTCTCATAAGCATCCCTTATGAAATGATGCCTAATCTCGATATGCTTTGTTCTTTGATGAAACACTGGATTTTTAACAATACAGATAGTACTTTGGTTGTCAATGAAAATTCTAGTGTTCATGAAGTTGAACCCATAATCCAACAATTGATTTTGTAACCAAAGAACCTGTCCACAGCAGCTAGCAGCAGCAACATACTCTGCCTCAGTAGAAGATGTAGCGACAATAGTCTGCTTCTTGCATTGCCAAGAAACCAACCTTCTTCCCAAAAACTGGCAACCTCCTGTAGTAGATTTTCTATCAAAATTTGCTCCAGCATAGTCACTATCACTGTAAGCTTCTAGCACAAAAGAAGAATCCTTTGGGTACCAAAGTCCCAGCTTAGGCTGTCCTTTTAAATACTTGAAGATTCTCTTAACAGCATTTAGATGGGAAGTCAAAGGGGTAACCTGATGTTTAGCACAAGCACAGACTGCAAACATGATATCAGGCCTGGAAGCTGTCAAATACATCAAAGAACCTATCATAGATCTGTATAAGTGAACATTTACAGCATCATCAGGTTCATGATTAGATTTAGGCTTTGAAGCTTCAAAAGGTGTTGTAGCAGTCCTCACATTGTCCAAGTCAAACTTCTTAAGTATGTCATGAACATACTTTTCTTGATTAATGAAGATACCATCTGGTCTCTGTTGAACCTGTAAGCCCAAGAAGAATGTCATCTGCCCCATAGCACTCATTTCAAATTCACTTTTCATCAAGTCCTCAAAATCCTTACACCAGGCTTCATTAGTGGAACCAAAAATAATATCATCTACATACACTTGTACCAAGATGATATCTTTAAAATTCTTCCTAATGAAAAGTGTTTTATCTATGGTTCCCCTTCTGTATCCATGTTTAAGTAGAAAAGCAGACAATCTGGCATACCATGCTCTTGGTGCTTGATGAAGTCCATAGAGTGCTTTCACCACTTTATAAACCAAATCAGGATGTTGTGGATCCACAAACCCCTGTGGTTGGGTAACATACACTTCCTCTTCAATACTCCCATACAGAAAAGCACTCTTTACATCCATCTGATAAACCACAAACCCCATAAATGAAGCAAAAGCCAAAAACAATCGAATAGCTTCAACTCTTGCTACTGGTGCAAACACCTCATCATAGTCAATACCCTCTTCTTGTCTATGTCCCTGAGCTACCAATCTAGCTTTATTTCGAACCACAATTCTCCTAGCATCCCGTTTATTCTTAAGTATCCATTTAGTTCCAATTGCATGTTTTCCTTCAGGCAATGGTACTAATATCCATACCTTCTGATTCTTGAACTGCTGCATTTCCTCTTGCATAGCCTCAACCCAATCAGAATTGTCAAGGGCTTGAGCTACACTACTAGGTTCAGTTTGAGATAAAAAGCAAGCATAAAGACAATGAAGATAGTCAGTGTGATTGCTTCTTAACTGTTCTTGAATATAACTTAGAAAAGCAGATTCTCCAAACTTGGATTGATTCAACCTTCTTCTTGTTTGAACAGGAGAATTTAGATCACCAAGAATCAAAGATTGAGGATGTACTGTATTAATCCTCTTGGTAACAATAGGATCTACCTCATAAGTTGTGGCTTGATTAGAAATAGAGGGATTTGCTTCACCATCATAAGAGGAATGAGTGAAAATTCCAGATCTTGACTGATGATGAGGATCACTCAGCTTAGCTGCTGAAGAAAGTGAATTTCCCAGATCAGATGGACTTGGGAATCTAGTTGGAGTCTCACTAAAACCCAACAAATCAGAAGATGGAGGAGACATAGAAGCAGCAGGATCAGTGACATCGGCAGGAACAGCAGATGTATCAGCAGTAACAGGTGAACTATCAGCAGAATTGACATCAGCAGGAACAGGAATCCCACCAGCAGAAGCCATTTCTCTTCTTACTTAAGCTTCAGCATTTCTCAATAACTCCATTGTTTCTTGTGAAAACCCAGAACCAAACTTTTCAGCAGCTCTCTTGGCTTGATATTCTTGTCTTTGAAGCCTAGCAAGGTCTTCTGCAAAACTTGAATTATCTTCAGTCTTATCAGAAGAGTCCTTGAGTTCTGTACCTGAAAAGTGGTTAGAAGGAAAAGAAGGAACAACTATTGGTCGTTCATCACACTCTGAATCAGACTCATCATCTGAGGAACCTGCATTGTTAGATGAATAAACATTTGTACCTACAGATTGATTAGCTTTATATCTTGAATAACCCAAAGAATCAGTTAAATAATCTAGGTCAAAATACCATTCATGACCTGCAACTTGTAAATTGGGTTTGTCTTCTAGAAACCTTAAATTGAGTGTTTCTTCTATCCTCTTAGCAGATAAGTTATAAACCCTATAGGCCTTACTATGAGCAGAATATCCAACTATGAACCCCTCATCTGCCTTCTCTTCAAACTTACCTAGGTGATCACTTGTGTTCAAAATAGTTACATGACATCCAAAAGGCTTAAGGTAACTTATGTTGGGAACCTTTCCAGACAAAAGCTCATAAGGAGTTTTGTTGTGGGGATTAGTAATAGATACCCTATTCAGCACATAGCAAGCAGTGCTTACTGCTTCAGTCCAAAACATGGTAGGCAACTTAGAGTCAGCTAGCATAGATCTAGCTGCTTCTATAAGAGTCCTATTTTTCCTTTCTGCAACCCCATTTTGTTGCGGGGTTCTGGCACTACTATAATCCCTTTTAATCCCCTTATTCCCACAAAACTCAATTAAACTAGTGTTCTTAAACTCAGTTTCATTATCACACCTTATAGCCTTAACTTTTCTATTTAGCTGATTTTCAATTAAGGTAATAAAATCCCTAAGCACAGAATAGGTTTCATTTTTAGTACCTAAAAAGAAAGTCCAAGAAAATCTGCTAAACTCATAAGTAATCACCAAACAATAATTCTTATGGTCTCTACTTCTGATAGAAGTTGGACCAAAAAGATCCATATGAAGCAGTTGCAGAGGCTCAGAGATGGTGCTCACAGCAGTAATGGCCTTGTATGATGCCCTGTGTTGCTTCCCTTTATTGCAGGCAACACAATTGTGTTCATTTGTAAAGGTCTTGAAAGGGAGTCCATGCACTAAGCCATTCTTTGCCAGCTTGTTGATTGTCTTGAAGTTCACATGTGCCATCCTTCTGTGCCATTTGTTTGCTTCATCCACAGAAGCCTTTGCCACCATACAAGCAAGATTACCCTCAGGGTTAACATCATTCAGATTGAAGCAATACAGGTTGTGAGTCCTTGGAACTTTGAGCACTATCTCACTATCATCAGGCATCTTGAAGTCCTTGGAGAGCACAAGACAGTCAGTCTCAGTGAAGAGAACTCCATTCTTCTTATCACATATTTGTGAAACAGAAAACAAATTGAAGTTCCTGAGTTCCTTCACATAAAGAACATTCTCAAAGTCCAGTTTAGGAGTCTTAATGGTTCCTTTCCCTGTAATCTTTCCATCACCTCCTCCAAATGTCATTGTTCCTCCATAAAAGGGTACAAAGTTATGCAACCTTTCCAAGTTCCCTGTCATACTCCTCGAACAACCACTGTCAACAATACCTACTTCTTTACTCTTAAAAGGAATGTCCTACAGAACAAAATAACATACAACAATGTTAGATACATGGGAGGCCCAAGTCATTACTGACTTAGGTCTGCCTTGTGGATCAATAAAAATTAAACCATGGAGATTGATGAGATCCACCATTGTTCTTGGACCCCTTTCCCATATATCTGTTATTGTTTCTCCAAGAACAACCTGCTGAGGACTTAACAGCAGTTCCCCATCTTGCCTTTCCCATATTAAAGGTGTCGAAATAAACAGGCCACATATTATTCTGAAAGTAAGTACTGGTAGGTCTGTAGTAAGGTCTAGAACCATTGCTTCTCCAATCAGCAGGAATGGACTTATCAGCAGGAACTGACTTGTCAGAAGCAATTGAAACTCTACTAGAGTTTATTTTTGCTGATTGAGGAATATATGGAGGAATTGCACTAACATTGTTCCATACAGACCTATTTTGACATGCATATTTACCCATCTATTTTTCATAATAGTCACAATCTTTAATAAGATGATCATAACTACGACACACAAAGCAAGATTTCTTTCTAGGGGCCTTATTCTTAACATTCTTTTTCTTATTGCAATCAGAAGAATTCAAACCAACACAATTAAAATCATCCTTAACCAAAGTAAAATCACAACCAGAACTGTTTGAAACAAAACCAAAACAAGAAACATTATTGTTTTTAACACTATCAAAAGAAACATCTTCAACTCTTTGGAATTCATCAGTTGCCTCTTTTGACTTTATTGATGCAGACTTCTCACTTGATTCACATGTGGCATAGTCATCAGTCTTGATTTCTTCAGATTTGTCACTGTTAGAACAAGAGACAAATTCGTTAGAGTCACAATCAAGATCAGGCAAGTTCTTTGCCTTTTTGCCATAAGTCATTTGTGAATCATCAAAGTCAAGGTCAAGGGCTGTGTTGATAGGGACAGGCTTAAAAACACCTCTTATAGGTGGAGGAACTGCATTCATTCCTCCTTCCTTAACAAACTTAACAGGTTTTTGATAATCTTCCTTAGGAGTAGGGTCAAAAATCCTAGGATTATATTCCCCAACATCATATCCCAACTGTAAAACCCCAAAATTAATACAATCCAAAATGTCTAAAATGCCCTCCAATTTGAATTTTGAGAACTTATGAAGATTATGTAAGTAACATCATTATACTTAATATAAAATGATTATGTCCTAAGTTATTTAATGAATTAAGCTATCAAATAAAAACCTTACATTAAAATTTATTTCACATTATAACACCTAAAACTACATGTTATAAAAATAAGTATAATTAATATAAACCTAAGTTATAATAATAAGAAGAATATAATCGTCACAAATTATGAAACCCTTATAAATCTCCAAGCATTATACGCCCCATATACCCATCTCGTTAATCAAGGATCCTCCCCTACACAGAGAATAAGCAAGTCAACTTTATATACAATTCAACTTTAAAAGAATGGCAGTTATATTTGGAAGTTTAAAAGATGAAATAGTCATCAACAAATTCCCACAAATCTCGGCTGAATAATAACACAATCAATCAATCAATTTAATTCACTTTATTGCCTTGCCATTTTGAAGACCACGCTCCCTTTTCACCTTTTGTTATATTGTCTCCTTCTTTCAAAATGATATGGCAAAACAACACTCACCCTCATCCTCCCATTTACATGCGTAAGATTTGAGAACAAACACACCCTCTCCCATTTTTTTTTCCTATTCGAAACTTTTTAGCAAAACACACAACATAAACAACATCAAATACATCCAATCCATATTCTGGTAAACAAGGCACGACAAGAAGATAATTGAAGAAGAGAAGGGAATAAAAGTTGTGGTGGTCGGGTGTAGCAGCTTTGAGTTCTATGCGTGGCTGCCTTGGTGGCTCTTGAAGCGTTGATGTGATCGCGATGTATCGGAGTTGAGGGTTGTACGTTTGGCTGTTGTACGTCGGGTTTGAGTTGATCATATATCTCACTTATACTACTGATTTCGTATTCGAATTGGTGTTCACACCGTACATGTGTTCGGTTACGTTGGAGTCTGGTTCCATAGGAGCAGGTTGTGGCCTGGTCGTGTAGAGGGTTGGTTTGTGCCCTCGTGTTCGTGGTTTCGTTTCTAAATTGTTCCATCCGACTGAGGTACACCATTCATATCGTCCTTGTATTCTTTTGATCCTGAGTCACGTGAATATACGCATGAATAAATGAAATGACATATAAGTTTCGAGTCACATAAAATGATAAATATACAAATAAAATACGTATCATGTAATCGTGAAATTCCGGAATATATATACGTCGATTCTTAATTCTGTTTTGGAGAGCTTAGGATATGTCGAGATATACTTCTTGGTTTGGTCACTATAACATTCATACGGCATACATGTTAGAACATGCAACCTAATCTTTGGTTTTGTGAAACATAATTATAAGAATGGAAAGATCAGCATACGAATAACTTATATAGGTTGGTCATGAGATTTCATAAATTAAGAATCACCATTTTTTTTTTGTTACGTCAAACTGATGTTTCATGAGTCTCATGCAAGGTCTTTATTCTAATAATTTTGTTAATATTAAAGATCTGTACTTATGAATGTATAATAATATTGAGTTACTAGTTACATAACCAGAAATTTCTATGACATGAAATAATATTGTCTAATAAGAGTTTGGTTTTAGCGTGACTTTTGTGGCATTATATATTAGCGTATCGAGGTTATTTTGGTCTCATATTGCATGCATGTTGTGTCATAATTATGGAGGTCGAAAGAGTATCAACTAGGCTAATTATCGATTTGTTATTTCGTGTGTGTTAATGGTGTCGTAATTAAAGAGATAAAACATGCAAAAGTGTTAGTCGTTTTGGTTTTGGCCTTCCGTAGTGTGTCGGGTGAGTATACATGTGAATACTTATATTTTTGGTCATCGCGGTCTAAATTAATGTCGGGTATCGTATAAATAAATTTTGAATGACGGGGTCTAAAATTATTCTTTTAATCTAAAATTATAGTATAAACCTTAAAATAATTTATTTGACATTTTAATATTAGGTTTTGATAATTTACATTCATGACCCTAAACTTTATTAAATTGACATATTTAACCCTAAACTACTATATTGGTCATTTTAACACTTAAGATCAGTTAATTGTCATATATAACTTTAAAGTATTAAGTTACTAAATATGGAAAGTTACCTAATATAGAAAGTTACTAAATATGGAAAGCTGCTAAAAATGGAAAGATAACCAAAAGGTGAAACTTAAGTAAATTTGAAGGCTTTGTAATTCGTTATCCACTTTCTTCTAGGTCCGGTGAAGCGGGAGTGATCCATCTCTCTTTGTTTGATTTGTGACCTTGCTTTTGCATTTGGACTGAGGTACAGATATTCTGACCTTCCTTGTAAGGTTTCTCATGATCTCTTTCATATTCTGATCCGTTTGGCCTTTGCTCTGAACCTTTGCTATGTTTCCTTTCGTTATGATCTCTGATATGAACCTAGGCTGTGAAAACCCTTTTAATTATGACATGGAAATGTTTTGAGAAAAAGCTATTTTGAAATGATGTTTACGAGCATGATACGATATTCCTTATATTTGGGATTTTATTAACTTTTATGAAAACTATTTTAAAGACTCTTTATGAGAAACTGTTTTGAAAGATCATTTCATGAAAAACTAATTTGAAGGATCATTTTTATGAAAACCATTATTAAAAGATTGTTTTAAATGAACTTGATAGAAACCTCTGAAAAGTACTTTTGCTATAACCCTTTGATATGGACTTGTGATTATGAACCTTTCATTTATGAACCTTTGCTTATGAACCTTTGCCTATCAACCTTTGCTTATGAGCCTTGCTTATGAACCTTGCTTATGAACCATGATTATGAACCTATGATTATGAACTTATGAAACAAGTTATTGACCTATGCAAGAAAACTAAAAACATGATTCATGATATTTGACCTTTACCCTCAGTTTGATACTACGAGCCACTCACTAGGCATGAGGGTTTCATGTCCATGTCAGTCGATGCACCGATGGCATGACTCTAGGGCAGGAGAGTGATGACCTGTCCCGTCCCTGCATGTTATGTTTACGTAGAGGCAGATTATGGCCACCTGGGGCGTATGGATGCATCCTAGATTTGTTCATGTTCATGTTATGTTATGCTATTCATGGTGACTGATGGTGTGTGCGATACACGTCTTTCACACTCTGGGAGCTAGCTACTCCAACCCATGATTGAGGACACCCCTCATATTTACAGGATACCCATGAATGAGGACACCCCTCATATTTACAGGATATTAAGAGGTCTCCCCTCTGCATGTTTACGATTATGATTATGATTATGATTCATGTTATGTTATGGGCTCGTAGTGGATTTCTGACTTCCTTTACCATGTACCCTTTTACCTTTCCTTATGATACCATGTACTCTTACCTTTCATCTTGATACCATGTATTCATGCTTCCACACTCTTTTACTCATGTAAATTATACATTATACTACTGTTGTTACGTGATATCTGTTCACTGAGCTCTAGTAGCTCAGCCGCGTTTCTTTTCCCGCGGCAGGTTTTAGTTGGAAGCTGGGTAAGAGTGAAGAGACTTTGGACCTAGAAGACTTTGAGTAGAAGCCATTAGAAGAGATGTACTTATGGATTTGATAGGCATCTTTTATTTCCCTTCGTAACCCTTTGTATTGCAAGATTTCATTTGTAACCTTTGAGAACCATTGTATTACTTTTGAATGTATGCTTTGTTTTGATCTGATATGAAACCATTAATGTGATACTTCTACCCTTGCCGGGTTGGGGTGTTACAATTATGGTATCAGAGACAGGTTGCGATTCGTAATACATTTACCCTTGGCCTGTGTAAGTTAGGACCACTAAGTTTTCCTTGTAGGCGCCCGTAGGACAACCTTTGAAAATTTGCTTTAAGATTTCCCTATAAGAACGTGAGTTTTGACCAGTGAGGAATGGGTAGACTATAAGGTATTTGTTTAGGTATCATTGCTTCCGCATCACTCTGATTCGTGCCTTGCTCTTGGTTAGATCCTGTTGATACCACTTTTGGAAAGTGAAAGCTTATGCTTTGCACCACCTAAAGATGTGAACCTGATTAAATCTTGAAGGCATTAAAGATTTCATAATAATTGCCTGACACTATTTGATCCTTATCTTCAGATTTCTTTGTTAATCATTTTGATAAAGACCCACGTTGCACTCTGATCCTTTCGTTAATCATTTTGACGCCTCTTCGGGCACTCTGAGAATCTCCATGGCGATAACGTACTGGATATGTTTTGATTGTCTTTTGCTTTTGATAAGTATCTATGAATCTTCCGACACTATTTGATTTCGTTTCACCCATCTCTGTCCTTATAAGAAGCCTTGTGGTGTTTAACCACGAGTATAAGAATGTTTCCTTTCACTTTTGAATGATAAGTTTTGCTATGCTGATCCGTCTTTCTTTGGATAGTTAACTAAAATTCTATTCTGACAAGGAATTTGTTGATTGAGCATTCAAATATTGACAAATTTCCCCTCTATGTCTCACCCTTCACGTTTGCAACAAGTTTGAAATCCCTACCATGATTACCGATTGTTAGACCCTCTGCTATCACTATTACTCTGGAGACTCGTGTGTTAATTTCGCGGTTATGAAGTTTTCCCTAGAACTCATTTCGTACACCAATGAATGAATCGTATCTTGAACATTACTTGGCACCCTGAATCTCGAATATGATTCCTGGTCGAACCACCAAAATTTTCCATCGGAGCGTGAAGTAGGATTTGACTTGATACAGAGAGATTGTCTAGTCACCAAGCGAAGGTGTCTTTCAGATGTGTCCGGTATCATGTAAATTGATTTGAGCAACCAGGAAGAGCAGCAACCGAAGACCAGGAAGTGAGTTTACCT
This sequence comes from Artemisia tridentata subsp. tridentata, assembly GCA_021014915.2. Taxonomy (NCBI): domain Eukaryota; kingdom Viridiplantae; phylum Streptophyta; class Magnoliopsida; order Asterales; family Asteraceae; genus Artemisia; species Artemisia tridentata. The sequence goes on from CP139504.1 coordinate 86,192,671, forward strand.
AAGTGTATTTCCTGGGCGTGTTTTAGTTTCGTTCGCGATAACGAAGGACGTTGACTGGAGTTGTGTATTGATTATAGGAAGCTGAACCGTATTACTGTTAGGAGCCAATATTCCTCCACCCCGAAACGACTATGTGTTTTTGTAATTCCAGAGCGCGAAGTTTCCTTCTGAAGAATTGACTTTATTCTTGGAATCTCCTTCCGTATTCGTAAACAACTACTATGACAGTTAGTGACGCTAATAGTATTAGCTAAAGCTCTGACTGTTTTGAAAATTTGATAAATGATGTTTTCTCGCGAGTACTTGGAAAAATGGTCATTGTATGACTTAATAGTACGTTCGGAAACGAGGAAGAGCATGAAAATTATCTTTGCACCTTGTTAGAAAATTCGTCGATCATTTGTGCCTTCTGAGAGATTGATATTTGTTCTTAATGGAAGATATCTCTTGAATTTCCGCAAGCCTTGAAAATTACCACCAAGTGGTCAAGATCGATAACAGAATGGAGAACTGAAAACCTTTTGAGCTTTGCAGAAGAACTCTGGATGATGTTTGCAATATGTGATACCATTGAGAAATTTCGTGAACCGAGAGGAACTGCTTAGTTGATTGAGAATGGAATTTTGGGAAAGCTAAAATAGAAAGTAGTTTCCATACCTTCAGCGGAACGAATTTTGGGGGCATTCCAGTGAGAGACTCGGTTTTACTCCCTTACAACACGGAAGGTTTTGCGTATGCATCAAGACAACTAGAAGCGCTTCAGAATAATTACTTCAATACTTGACCTGGAGTTGACAACAACGGTGGCTACCCGGAAGAGTGAAGACATTACTTACAAGGCAGAAGTATTGACGATGCAGAAGAAGAAAATTCTTGTCAAGATGGAGAACCTAGAGCTGAGGAAGACATGCAGTTACACTTCCCTATTCATCTTGGTTGTACTAAGCTGAATTGAGAGCGGAAGCAGACTGAATGATGAAGAGCATGACAGGAATTCACATTCATCCATAAATTCCAAGAAGAACTGTAGGAGACTCGACGAACCAAACACAAGTTGCTGATTTTGGTTTCACTTCCCGATTGATGGATAGACGAAGACAGATTAACCGGACTTGAAGAGATTGGATGTGTTGGATGAACGGATTTTGAAGCAGACCCTTATGATTGGAAGAATTGATCCTATGAAGGCTGAAGCTCTTGGCAACTAACTTTCATTCCGTTGACTCTCTTAAGTTTTGTAATAAGATCCTTTAATGTTTCAAGTTCCCTAGAAGTATTTCAGTTCCGTGCTCATTTTTCATATGTTCGATGATGGCTTTGTTTTGAGAGATTTTGGCGAGTTGTAGAAGATATGATGCTTGTGACGGCGTACCTCACTTCGGATAGGCACTCCGGGATTTTGATACTTTTGCGAATAGTTTTGTTTTCTCTCTTGACGATGGCATTTGATTTTGTTGACCTCTGAGACTGTAGAAGTACTAGGTGGATTAAGATAGGTGGTTTTGATTACGACTTGAGATAAAGTATGACCATCATGAGGGCATATTTATATGATGCCAGTATTATGACGTCTGGCCAACGTGATAATACTTACACCATATAACGTGCACTTGTTGTGGGCATAGGATATCTTGGGAAGTATCTAAGAAGTTAGAATTGGATCTCCGTTGGATTATCCGTGATTAGTGAGGCTTTAGGTTCATTCTACCTATGCGTATACTCTACCTTCGTTCGTTAAATATCTGAATGAGTTTAGAACCTCGTTTTGCATTCTGTTGACCTCAGTTATAAATTGTAAATTCTTGTAAAGCTCTCTTCTGTTGACACAATCAATTCGATTTGAACTTTTGTTCACATTCCATATGAGATCCTGAAAAGTCACCTACCCTCCATTTTGTTGCATGATCTTTGATCGGAACCAACCTAATTTGTCTCCTTCTGAGGATTTTTGAACCCACCTCGTTTTGATTTGAGTCATGAGAACTATTTTGGTCTGAAGATCCTTTTAGAAGAACCTCCTCGGGCGTGAGAATGTTGTGATGATCTTTTACGATTTGCTACGACTTCGTTTAACTTTGCGACTTCAATTTTCGAGGACGAAAATTTTTTTAAGAGGGGAAGAGTTGTAAAACCCCAAAATTAATACAATCCAAAATGTCTAAAATGCCCTCCAATTTGAATTTTGAGAACTTATGAAGATTATGTAAGTAACATCATTATACTTAATATAAAATGATTATGTCCTAAGTTATTTAATGAATTAAGCTATCAAATAAAAACCTTACATTAAAATTTATTTCACATTATAACACCTAAAACTACATGTTATAAAAATAAGTATAATTAATATAAACCTAAGTTATAATAATAAGAAGAATATAATCGTCACAAATTATGAAACCCTTATAAATCTCCAAGCATTATACGCCCCATATACCCATCTCGTTAATCAAGGATCCTCCCCTACACAGAGAATAAGCAAGTCAACTTTATATACAATTCAACTTTAAAAGAATGGCAGTTATATTTGGAAGTTTAAAAGATGAAATAGTCATCAACAAATTCCCACAAATCTCGGCTGAATAATAACACAATCAATCAATCAATTTAATTCACTTTATTGCCTTGCCATTTTGAAGACCACGCTCCCTTTTCACCTTTTGTTATATTGTCTCCTTCTTTCAAAATGATATGGCAAAACAACACTCACCCTCATCCTCCCATTTACATGCGTAAGATTTGAGAACAAACACACCCTCTCCCATTTTTTTTTCCTATTCGAAACTTTTTAGCAAAACACACAACATAAACAACATCAAATACATCCAATCCATATTCTGGTAAACAAGGCACGACAAGAAGATAATTGAAGAAGAGAAGGGAATAAAAGTTGTGGTGGTCGGGTGTAGCAGCTTTGAGTTCTATGCGTGGCTGCCTTGGTGGCTCTTGAAGCGTTGATGTGATCGCGATGTATCGGAGTTGAGGGTTGTACGTTTGGCTGTTGTACGTCGGGTTTGAGTTGATCATATATCTCACTTATACTACTGATTTCGTATTCGAATTGGTGTTCACACCGTACATGTGTTCGGTTACGTTGGAGTCTGGTTCCATAGGAGCAGGTTGTGGCCTGGTCGTGTAGAGGGTTGGTTTGTGCCCTCGTGTTCGTGGTTTCGTTTCTAAATTGTTCCATCCGACTGAGGTACACCATTCATATCGTCCTTGTATTCTTTTGATCCTGAGTCACGTGAATATACGCATGAATAAATGAAATGACATATAAGTTTCGAGTCACATAAAATGATAAATATACAAATAAAATACGTATCATGTAATCGTGAAATTCCGGAATATATATACGTCGATTCTTAATTCTGTTTTGGAGAGCTTAGGATATGTCGAGATATACTTCTTGGTTTGGTCACTATAACATTCATACGGCATACATGTTAGAACATGCAACCTAATCTTTGGTTTTGTGAAACATAATTATAAGAATGGAAAGATCAGCATACGAATAACTTATATAGGTTGGTCATGAGATTTCATAAATTAAGAATCACCATTTTTTTTGTTACGTCAAACTGATGTTTCATGAGTCTCATGCAAGGTCTTTATTCTAATAATTTTGTTAATATTAAAGATCTGTACTTATGAATGTATAATAATATTGAGTTACTAGTTACATAACCAGAAATTTCTATGACATGAAATAATATTGTCTAATAAGAGTTTGGTTTTAGCGTGACTTTTGTGGCATTATATATTAGCGTATCGAGGTTATTTTGGTCTCATATTGCATGCATGTTGTGTCATAATTATGGAGGTCGAAAGAGTATCAACTAGGCTAATTATCGATTTGTTATTTCGTGTGTGTTAATGGTGTCGTAATTAAAGAGATAAAACATGCAAAAGTGTTAGTCGTTTTGGTTTTGGCCTTCCGTAGTGTGTCGGGTGAGTATACATGTGAATACTTATATTTTTGGTCATCGCGGTCTAAATTAATGTCGGGTATCGTATAAATAAATTTTGAATGACGGGGTCTAAAATTATTCTTTTAATCTAAAATTATAGTATAAACCTTAAAATAATTTATTTGACATTTTAATATTAGGTTTTGATAATTTACATTCATGACCCTAAACTTTATTAAATTGACATATTTAACCCTAAACTACTATATTGGTCATTTTAACACTTAAGATCAGTTAATTGTCATATATAACTTTAAAGTATTAAGTTACTAAATATGGAAAGTTACCTAATATAGAAAGTTACTAAATATGGAAAGCTGCTAAAAATGGAAAGATAACCAAAAGGTGAAACTTAAGTAAATTTGAAGGCTTTGTAATTCGTTATCCACTTTCTTCTAGGTCCGGTGAAGCGGGAGTGATCCATCTCTCTTTGTTTGATTTGTGACCTTGCTTTTGCATTTGGACTGAGGTACAGATATTCTGACCTTCCTTGTAAGGTTTCTCATGATCTCTTTCATATTCTGATCCGTTTGGCCTTTGCTCTGAACCTTTGCTATGTTTCCTTTCGTTATGATCTCTGATATGAACCTAGGCTGTGAAAACCCTTTTAATTATGACATGGAAATGTTTTGAGAAAAAGCTATTTTGAAATGATGTTTACGAGCATGATACGATATTCCTTATATTTGGGATTTTATTAACTTTTATGAAAACTATTTTAAAGACTCTTTATGAGAAACTGTTTTGAAAGATCATTTCATGAAAAACTAATTTGAAGGATCATTTTTATGAAAACCATTATTAAAAGATTGTTTTAAATGAACTTGATAGAAACCTCTGAAAAGTACTTTTGCTATAACCCTTTGATATGGACTTGTGATTATGAACCTTTCATTTATGAACCTTTGCTTATGAACCTTTGCCTATCAACCTTTGCTTATGAGCCTTGCTTATGAACCTTGCTTATGAACCATGATTATGAACCTATGATTATGAACTTATGAAACAAGTTATTGACCTATGCAAGAAAACTAAAAACATGATTCATGATATTTGACCTTTACCCTCAGTTTGATACTACGAGCCACTCACTAGGCATGAGGGTTTCATGTCCATGTCAGTCGATGCACCGATGGCATGACTCTAGGGCAGGAGAGTGATGACCTGTCCCGTCCCTGCATGTTATGTTTACGTAGAGGCAGATTATGGCCACCTGGGGCGTATGGATGCATCCTAGATTTGTTCATGTTCATGTTATGTTATGCTATTCATGGTGACTGATGGTGTGTGCGATACACGTCTTTCACACTCTGGGAGCTAGCTACTCCAACCCATGATTGAGGACACCCCTCATATTTACAGGATACCCATGAATGAGGACACCCCTCATATTTACAGGATATTAAGAGGTCTCCCCTCTGCATGTTTACGATTATGATTATGATTATGATTCATGTTATGTTATGGGCTCGTAGTGGATTTCTGACTTCCTTTACCATGTACCCTTTTACCTTTCCTTATGATACCATGTACTCTTACCTTTCATCTTGATACCATGTATTCATGCTTCCACACTCTTTTACTCATGTAAATTATACATTATACTACTGTTGTTACGTGATATCTGTTCACTGAGCTCTAGTAGCTCAGCCGCGTTTCTTTTCCCGCGGCAGGTTTTAGTTGGAAGCTGGGTAAGAGTGAAGAGACTTTGGACCTAGAAGACTTTGAGTAGAAGCCATTAGAAGAGATGTACTTATGGATTTGATAGGCATCTTTTATTTCCCTTCGTAACCCTTTGTATTGCAAGATTTCATTTGTAACCTTTGAGAACCATTGTATTACTTTTGAATGTATGCTTTGTTTTGATCTGATATGAAACCATTAATGTGATACTTCTACCCTTGCCGGGTTGGGGTGTTACAATTATGGTATCAGAGACAGGTTGCGATTCGTAATACATTTACCCTTGGCCTGTGTAAGTTAGGACCACTAAGTTTTCCTTGTAGGCGCCCGTAGGACAACCTTTGAAAATTTGCTTTAAGATTTCCCTATAAGAACGTGAGTTTTGACCAGTGAGGAATGGGTAGACTATAAGGTATTTGTTTAGGTATCATTGCTTCCGCATCACTCTGATTCGTGCCTTGCTCTTGGTTAGATCCTGTTGATACCACTTTTGGAAAGTGAAAGCTTATGCTTTGCACCACCTAAAGATGTGAACCTGATTAAATCTTGAAGGCATTAAAGATTTCATAATAATTGCCTGACACTATTTGATCCTTATCTTCAGATTTCTTTGTTAATCATTTTGATAAAGACCCACGTTGCACTCTGATCCTTTCGTTAATCATTTTGACGCCTCTTCGGGCACTCTGAGAATCTCCATGGCGATAACGTACTGGATATGTTTTGATTGTCTTTTGCTTTTGATAAGTATCTATGAATCTTCCGACACTATTTGATTTCGTTTCACCCATCTCTGTCCTTATAAGAAGCCTTGTGGTGTTTAACCACGAGTATAAGAATGTTTCCTTTCACTTTTGAATGATAAGTTTTGCTATGCTGATCCGTCTTTCTTTGGATAGTTAACTAAAATTCTATTCTGACAAGGAATTTGTTGATTGAGCATTCAAATATTGACAAATTTCCCCTCTATGTCTCACCCTTCACGTTTGCAACAAGTTTGAAATCCCTACCATGATTACCGATTGTTAGACCCTCTGCTATCACTATTACTCTGGAGACTCGTGTGTTAATTTCGCGGTTATGAAGTTTTCCCTAGAACTCATTTCGTACACCAATGAATGAATCGTATCTTGAACATTACTTGGCACCCTGAATCTCGAATATGATTCCTGGTCGAACCACCAAAATTTTCCATCGGAGCGTGAAGTAGGATTTGACTTGATACAGAGAGATTGTCTAGTCACCAAGCGAAGGTGTCTTTCAGATGTGTCCGGTATCATGTAAATTGATTTGAGCAACCAGGAAGAGCAGCAACCGAAGACCAGGAAGTGAGTTTACCTAAGTGTATTTCCTGGGCGTGTTTTAGTTTCGTTCGCGATAACGAAGGACGTTGACTGGAGTTGTGTATTGATTATAGGAAGCTGAACCGTATTACTGTTAGGAGCCAATATTCCTCCACCCCGAAACGACTATGTGTTTTTGTAATTCCAGAGCGCGAAGTTTCCTTCTGAAGAATTGACTTTATTCTTGGAATCTCCTTCCGTATTCGTAAACAACTACTATGACAGTTAGTGACGCTAATAGTATTAGCTAAAGCTCTGACTGTTTTGAAAATTTGATAAATGATGTTTTCTCGCGAGTACTTGGAAAAATGGTCATTGTATGACTTAATAGTACGTTCGGAAACGAGGAAGAGCATGAAAATTATCTTTGCACCTTGTTAGAAAATTCGTCGATCATTTGTGCCTTCTGAGAGATTGATATTTGTTCTTAATGGAAGATATCTCTTGAATTTCCGCAAGCCTTGAAAATTACCACCAAGTGGTCAAGATCGATAACAGAATGGAGAACTGAAAACCTTTTGAGCTTTGCAGAAGAACTCTGGATGATGTTTGCAATATGTGATACCATTGAGAAATTTCGTGAACCGAGAGGAACTGCTTAGTTGATTGAGAATGGAATTTTGGGAAAGCTAAAATAGAAAGTAGTTTCCATACCTTCAGCGGAACGAATTTTGGGGGCATTCCAGTGAGAGACTCGGTTTTACTCCCTTACAACACGGAAGGTTTTGCGTATGCATCAAGACAACTAGAAGCGCTTCAGAATAATTACTTCAATACTTGACCTGGAGTTGACAACAACGGTGGCTACCCGGAAGAGTGAAGACATTACTTACAAGGCAGAAGTATTGACGATGCAGAAGAAGAAAATTCTTGTCAAGATGGAGAACCTAGAGCTGAGGAAGACATGCAGTTACACTTCCCTATTCATCTTGGTTGTACTAAGCTGAATTGAGAGCGGAAGCAGACTGAATGATGAAGAGCATGACAGGAATTCACATTCATCCATAAATTCCAAGAAGAACTGTAGGAGACTCGACGAACCAAACACAAGTTGCTGATTTTGGTTTCACTTCCCGATTGATGGATAGACGAAGACAGATTAACCGGACTTGAAGAGATTGGATGTGTTGGATGAACGGATTTTGAAGCAGACCCTTATGATTGGAAGAATTGATCCTATGAAGGCTGAAGCTCTTGGCAACTAACTTTCATTCCGTTGACTCTCTTAAGTTTTGTAATAAGATCCTTTAATGTTTCAAGTTCCCTAGAAGTATTTCAGTTCCGTGCTCATTTTTCATATGTTCGATGATGGCTTTGTTTTGAGAGATTTTGGCGAGTTGTAGAAGATATGATGCTTGTGACGGCGTACCTCACTTCGGATAGGCACTCCGGGATTTTGATACTTTTGCGAATAGTTTTGTTTTCTCTCTTGACGATGGCATTTGATTTTGTTGACCTCTGAGACTGTAGAAGTACTAGGTGGATTAAGATAGGTGGTTTTGATTACGACTTGAGATAAAGTATGACCATCATGAGGGCATATTTATATGATGCCAGTATTATGACGTCTGGCCAACGTGATAATACTTACACCATATAACGTGCACTTGTTGTGGGCATAGGATATCTTGGGAAGTATCTAAGAAGTTAGAATTGGATCTCCGTTGGATTATCCGTGATTAGTGAGGCTTTAGGTTCATTCTACCTATGCGTATACTCTACCTTCGTTCGTTAAATATCTGAATGAGTTTAGAACCTCGTTTTGCATTCTGTTGACCTCAGTTATAAATTGTAAATTCTTGTAAAGCTCTCTTCTGTTGACACAATCAATTCGATTTGAACTTTTGTTCACATTCCATATGAGATCCTGAAAAGTCACCTACCCTCCATTTTGTTGCATGATCTTTGATCGGAACCAACCTAATTTGTCTCCTTCTGAGGATTTTTGAACCCACCTCGTTTTGATTTGAGTCATGAGAACTATTTTGGTCTGAAGATCCTTTTAGAAGAACCTCCTCGGGCGTGAGAATGTTGTGATGATCTTTTACGATTTGCTACGACTTCGTTTAACTTTGCGACTTCAATTTTCGAGGACGAAAATTTTTTTAAGAGGGGAAGAGTTGTAAAACCCCAAAATTAATACAATCCAAAATGTCTAAAATGCCCTCCAATTTGAATTTTGAGAACTTATGAAGATTATGTAAGTAACATCATTATACTTAATATAAAATGATTATGTCCTAAGTTATTTAATGAATTAAGCTATCAAATAAAAACCTTACATTAAAATTTATTTCACATTATAACACCTAAAACTACATGTTATAAAAATAAGTATAATTAATATAAACCTAAGTTATAATAATAAGAAGAATATAATCGTCACAAATTATGAAACCCTTATAAATCTCCAAGCATTATACGCCCCATATACCCATCTCGTTAATCAAGGATCCTCCCCTACACAGAGAATAAGCAAGTCAACTTTATATACAATTCAACTTTAAAAGAATGGCAGTTATATTTGGAAGTTTAAAAGATGAAATAGTCATCAACAAATTCCCACAAATCTCGGCTGAATAATAACACAATCAATCAATCAATTTAATTCACTTTATTGCCTTGCCATTTTGAAGACCACGCTCCCTTTTCACCTTTTGTTATATTGTCTCCTTCTTTCAAAATGATATGGCAAAACAACACTCACCCTCATCCTCCCATTTACATGCGTAAGATTTGAGAACAAACACACCCTCTCCCATTTTTTTTTCCTATTCGAAACTTTTTAGCAAAACACACAACATAAACAACATCAAATACATCCAATCCATATTCTGGTAAACAAGGCACGACAAGAAGATAATTGAAGAAGAGAAGGGAATAAAAGTTGTGGTGGTCGGGTGTAGCAGCTTTGAGTTCTATGCGTGGCTGCCTTGGTGGCTCTTGAAGCGTTGATGTGATCGCGATGTATCGGAGTTGAGGGTTGTACGTTTGGCTGTTGTACGTCGGGTTTGAGTTGATCATATATCTCACTTATACTACTGATTTCGTATTCGAATTGGTGTTCACACCGTACATGTGTTCGGTTACGTTGGAGTCTGGTTCCATAGGAGCAGGTTGTGGCCTGGTCGTGTAGAGGGTTGGTTTGTGCCCTCGTGTTCGTGGTTTCGTTTCTAAATTGTTCCATCCGACTGAGGTACACCATTCATATCGTCCTTGTATTCTTTTGATCCTGAGTCACGTGAATATACGCATGAATAAATGAAATGACATATAAGTTTCGAGTCACATAAAATGATAAATATACAAATAAAATACGTATCATGTAATCGTGAAATTCCGGAATATATATACGTCGATTCTTAATTCTGTTTTGGAGAGCTTAGGATATGTCGAGATATACTTCTTGGTTTGGTCACTATAACATTCATACGGCATACATGTTAGAACATGCAACCTAATCTTTGGTTTTGTGAAACATAATTATAAGAATGGAAAGATCAGCATACGAATAACTTATATAGGTTGGTCATGAGATTTCATAAATTAAGAATCACCATTTTTTTTGTTACGTCAAACTGATGTTTCATGAGTCTCATGCAAGGTCTTTATTCTAATAATTTTGTTAATATTAAAGATCTGTACTTATGAATGTATAATAATATTGAGTTACTAGTTACATAACCAGAAATTTCTATGACATGAAATAATATTGTCTAATAAGAGTTTGGTTTTAGCGTGACTTTTGTGGCATTATATATTAGCGTATCGAGGTTATTTTGGTCTCATATTGCATGCATGTTGTGTCATAATTATGGAGGTCGAAAGAGTATCAACTAGGCTAATTATCGATTTGTTATTTCGTGTGTGTTAATGGTGTCGTAATTAAAGAGATAAAACATGCAAAAGTGTTAGTCGTTTTGGTTTTGGCCTTCCGTAGTGTGTCGGGTGAGTATACATGTGAATACTTATATTTTTGGTCATCGCGGTCTAAATTAATGTCGGGTATCGTATAAATAAATTTTGAATGACGGGGTCTAAAATTATTCTTTTAATCTAAAATTATAGTATAAACCTTAAAATAATTTATTTGACATTTTAATATTAGGTTTTGATAATTTACATTCATGACCCTAAACTTTATTAAATTGACATATTTAACCCTAAACTACTATATTGGTCATTTTAACACTTAAGATCAGTTAATTGTCATATATAACTTTAAAGTATTAAGTTACTAAATATGGAAAGTTACCTAATATAGAAAGTTACTAAATATGGAAAGCTGCTAAAAATGGAAAGATAACCAAAAGGTGAAACTTAAGTAAATTTGAAGGCTTTGTAATTCGTTATCCACTTTCTTCTAGGTCCGGTGAAGCGGGAGTGATCCATCTCTCTTTGTTTGATTTGTGACCTTGCTTTTGCATTTGGACTGAGGTACAGATATTCTGACCTTCCTTGTAAGGTTTCTCATGATCTCTTTCATATTCTGATCCGTTTGGCCTTTGCTCTGAACCTTTGCTATGTTTCCTTTCGTTATGATCTCTGATATGAACCTAGGCTGTGAAAACCCTTTTAATTATGACATGGAAATGTTTTGAGAAAAAGCTATTTTGAAATGATGTTTACGAGCATGATACGATATTCCTTATATTTGGGATTTTATTAACTTTTATGAAAACTATTTTAAAGACTCTTTATGAGAAACTGTTTTGAAAGATCATTTCATGAAAAACTAATTTGAAGGATCATTTTTATGAAAACCATTATTAAAAGATTGTTTTAAATGAACTTGATAGAAACCTCTGAAAAGTACTTTTGCTATAACCCTTTGATATGGACTTGTGATTATGAACCTTTCATTTATGAACCTTTGCTTATGAACCTTTGCCTATCAACCTTTGCTTATGAGCCTTGCTTATGAACCTTGCTTATGAACCATGATTATGAACCTATGATTATGAACTTATGAAACAAGTTATTGACCTATGCAAGAAAACTAAAAACATGATTCATGATATTTGACCTTTACCCTCAGTTTGATACTACGAGCCACTCACTAGGCATGAGGGTTTCATGTCCATGTCAGTCGATGCACCGATGGCATGACTCTAGGGCAGGAGAGTGATGACCTGTCCCGTCCCTGCATGTTATGTTTACGTAGAGGCAGATTATGGCCACCTGGGGCGTATGGATGCATCCTAGATTTGTTCATGTTCATGTTATGTTATGCTATTCATGGTGACTGATGGTGTGTGCGATACACGTCTTTCACACTCTGGGAGCTAGCTACTCCAACCCATGATTGAGGACACCCCTCATATTTACAGGATACCCATGAATGAGGACACCCCTCATATTTACAGGATATTAAAGGTCTCCCCTCTGCATGTTTACGATTATGATTATGATTATGATTCATGTTATGTTATGGGCTCGTAGTGGATTTCTGACTTCCTTTACCATGTACCCTTTTACCTTTCCTTATGATACCATGTACTCTTACCTTTCATCTTGATACCATGTATTCATGCTTCCACACTCTTTTACTCATGTAAATTATACATTATACTACTGTTGTTACGTGATATCTGTTCACTGAGCTCTAGTAGCTCAGCCGCGTTTCTTTTCCCGCGGCAGGTTTTAGTTGGAAGCTGGGTAAGAGTGAAGAGACTTTGGACCTAGAAGACTTTGAGTAGAAGCCATTAGAAGAGATGTACTTATGGATTTGATAGGCATCTTTTATTTCCCTTCGTAACCCTTTGTATTGCAAGATTTCATTTGTAACCTTTGAGAACCATTGTATTACTTTTGAATGTATGCTTTGTTTTGATCTGATATGAAACCATTAATGTGATACTTCTACCCTTGCCGGGTTGGGGTGTTACACCAACCCTTTCTTACGCCAACCAGACTGAGTACCATAGTTAACAAGATATTTTTCTGATTGTTGCCATGAGTTTATCCTAGCCACTTCACTATCCGATTTAGCCTTTAAATCCTGATTTTCTAATTTGATCTTAGCAACTTGAGATTCAGAATATTTAAGACAGTTTTTGGAGTTCTCTAAATCTCTTTCCAAAACCCTTATTTTTTGTTCATATGCAATCTGATTAGCTTCATGCCAAGCCTTTTGTTTCTCCACTGTTTTAAGAGCCTTTTTATAAGCTTGAATATCTACAAATAATTTATTATATTCAGGCTCCATTTCATCAAATTCCCTTTTTAACTCATTATATTTAATTTCACTATCCTTTTGCAATTTATTATACTTAATTTCACAATCAAAAGGACATTTCAGTACCTGAGTTGGATAACCCATCAAACCATATTCTCCAGCCACATGTGTCTCAGCTCCATTTCCAGCAATCATCCCATAGATCCGTGAAGCTCCAGTCACCTCATGTTGTTCCCAATCCAGCATTGCATCCACAGACACTAGAGCTTTATCTTCCTCTGGTTCCAATTCTTTCATTCTGAATGCCGAATACCTTGATCTATCATCAACTTTCTTGTCTTGGCATTCTCTGGCAAAGTGTCCTATCTGACCACACTTGAAGCACTTTACCTTCCTCCTGTCAAACCTTGCACCTTCCCTTCCATTGAGATTAAGCTTCCTTCTAGACTGCTGCTCAAACCTGTTAACCTTTAATGACAGCATAGCCAACTGCCATTTGATATCCATCTCCTCCAAGTCGAATTGATCAATTTGATCAAAATCATCATACATCAACTGCTGTTGTGGAGTACTTTCAGCAACAAATGAATGAAGAATTTCCTCAACAACATTGTCGTTCCTTGATTGAGATCTTGATGCTACGGGAGAATAGGAAACAGATGAAGATGAGGGATTTGGGCTATCACCATGAGAGACCTTATGAGCACTTGGAGCACTAACAAATGCAGTATGAGTAGGTGTATGAGATAAATAAGTAGAAACCCCTTTGATGTCAATCTCTAGGGTCTTGAGCTTGTTGTACAGATCATCAAAGCTTAAGTAGTCCAATCCTCCTTTGGCTTTCAGGGTTATAGAAACTTGAGACCAGGATGAAGGTAAAGCCCTCAGAAACTTTGTGTTGCAGTCTTCATTGTCCGGTCGAGCCTGCAACTGATTAAGTTGGCTGAGGATTTTGTGAAATCGATCATACCCTTTGTGAATACCTTCTTCCTCAGAGATCTTAAACTCCTGAAATTGCTGTTTAAGCATTGATTTCCTCATCTTTTTGGACTCCTCATTCCCACCGAATCTAGCTTTTACATTAAGCCAGATTTCTCTGGCATCATCCAGGTGATGAAAATCTCCCATGTGATCCTCTGGGAGTGCCTGAAGCAAGAGAGTTCTTGCTTTAGTTTCCCTTTGCACAGCCAGCTGCTCCTCAACTGTTGCAGGAGCGAGAATGATGATTCCCCCATTCTTATCTCTTCCAATCCTCTTTTTGCTATTCCCCTTGAGGATAACATTCCAAAGATGGTGATCACTGTTGGAGATCCAATACTCCATCTTCATCGCCCAGACTTCATACTCCTCCTTCTTAAGATATGGGAACTTAGCATTACTGTTGGACACAGTGGTTGTAACAATTTGTTGTTGAACTTTTGTAGGTTCAGGTTCTTCATTGTTAATGGCAGCGAATTCAGGGTTTTCAAAATTAGGGTTTTCAAATCCAGGGTTTTCATCGCCCATTGTGAAAGGGTTTAGAGAGATTGTTTTGAGAACTTTTGTTTCCTGATCATAGATCCTCACGAGGCTCTGATACCACTTGTAGAATCTAACACTCCTGCTAGATCTTTGAGCCTATGTGGATCGGTAGGATGCCTATGTAATCACAAGCACACTACAAGAGAACCTCTGATTATAAACAAGAAAAGAAAAGAACTAATGCTATGATCCTCTATGGATCGTATAATGAACTAAAAGATGATTTTATTGAAGATTGTTAAGTTACAAAGATATCAAAACTCATAGACGGGGTGTTCCTTTTATAATCACAAGGAACCCTAACCCTAACCCGTCCTACAAGAATACGTGTAAAGAGATAAACATGATCTCTTCTATAAATAAACTTACTAAACATACGGATAACTAACAATAATATCCGCAGCAACAAACTGTAGGTCACGTTTAGATCTCAAACACACACACGTTAAGGCTAAATGATGTACGTACTACTATCTATATATTTAGCTACGTATGGAATAAACAATAAGCTAATAAGCTAAACTAGAGAAGAGAACTAAGAAGAGAAGAATATGAATGGTAGGCTTTTCAATTAGATCAAACGTTACACGAACATAGCTTCCGCACATTACATGAAAAACCGACAATAAGTAAGCACCCCATGCCTTGTATTTATAGGCAATGGGAGGAGAATCATTCTAGGAATATTCCCATGCATGTTACTAACATGGACTTACTAATGTGACCGGTCCATGGATTACTAATGGACCGGTCCATAATTACAAACAATATAATCCTATTAAACTTGCAACATTATAAATGAACAAGACTTGTAAATAATTAAAACGTGTTCCTAACAATCTCCCCCTAAGTCTTGATCATCAATGTTGCCCGACGTCTTCTTTGCTTCTTAGGCTTCCGACGTCTTTATAATCTTTGGTTCTTTGTTCTTGTGTAATGATGATATGATGTTGTCTCTATCTGCCAATCTCCAACGTCTTCTCGTCTTCTCCATCATGCTCATATATCTTTGACTTGTTATCTGCAACATGTTCTCATTTTTCAATCTTAAACTTGTGAAAGGTTGAGATGCTTGAACTTTTGATTTTACTATAGCTTGTGTTGAACTTTTGTAATAACTGAGTCATTAAGAGAACATTTCTACAAAATATAAGCATGATGGAGTCTTGATGGTCGAACTCCAGCTCCTCAGCAGCAGCAGCAGCAACAGCACGTACCAACCGGTACTTACAGGCTCAGACTTGAGATCATCAACAGCATAGTGTGAAGACTTTCTCAAATCCTAACCCAGACCGTTCTGAACCGGATTCCCCCGAAAGGGATTACACGGACACACCGAAGTGCACCCACGATTCAGTGAGTCGCTGGAGATCACCCCACGACTGTAGACCATTTGGGGCAAACACTAAGCGTAACCCACAAGGAGTTACCGAAGTGACCTGCTATCAGAATTGTTTGATGTTGTTCTGGCGGGATTTCCATTCAATCATTGATAATCACAAATGTGACTTTTCTCATGAATGTTCTTGGCAGATTGCTAAGATCTGCGAAGGACACTTTTCCTAATTTACACCTGATGCCCATGATGTAGAACACCAGAGTAATTCTAAGTGTACCTAAGAGATCTTTTGATGAATCTCATGGCTCTAGACTCAATAAGTGCACATTTGTTTGGTCATCGGAGGCGTGGAGCAGATTGCCTCCTTTTCAATATCAACAATCTCGTAATGAGATGTCGATAGATTATGAAGGGTTCTCCGTGTGAATGAAACAAATGTCTTTTGAGAGACACTTGAGTGGCTTAGAAGGTTTTTTAGTGCGTCACTGGGTCCATGACGTCTTTGGTCTTCAATACCGGTGATGCTCATCAACCAGTAGATTATGAATTGAACCCGGTGTCTGCCCTAAGGTTGAACAAATGGAGGGCTATTTCTTTTCACCCTTTTCTTTGCTTTTCTTTTTAATTCTTCAACCCCTTCTTTCTCCGTACATTCATTTTCTCCTTTTTTATATCATACCTAGGACTTTCTAGTCTAAGCTATTGGTATTGTCCTTGGGTAGATCTCTCCGGCTCTGGCGGATCATAGGACGGTTTTCCCTAACCTTAGTCACCTTATAACTCCATGACTATCCTAATGATGCCATACAACCAAAACCTTTGAAAATCTCTCAAATTGTCGATAATTGTAAAGACATTTTGTTGACACCTTGAGAGTTTGATGATTTTCAGAAATACTCCCCCTTAACATGTGCGCATAAGTAATAAATTTGAAATTTGCACATGCCGGAAAGAGTTGGCACTTTTGAATTGATTGACTTTCAATGAACCTGATCGTCGCGAGACACGCTTACATCACCAGTTAGACTGGCTTGAAATTATTACCCGTCCAGATCAGATTCAAAGATTATCGCTCGAAATCGGTACATTCTACTCAGACACGTCCTTTGCGAGACACGCTTACATCACCAGATAAACTGGCTTGAAATTATTACCCGTCCGGGACATGTCCTTTCGACTACTGACTTTCCAATTCGTCAATTCGAGGGTCAATTCTGAGTTTGAGCACACGAGATTCCAGCAAATGAGACATCATATTTTAATCATCTGTTTCTTCTCCCCCTCAAAAATAGCATACTCATGATGTTTTTGGAAAAACGTTTATGATTAAAATATGCTGTTTTTGAGTTTTAGGGAAGAAGTTTCAAGAACTTTGATACTTCTTTTTGAACAAAGATTATATTTTTCAAATACTCCCCCTGGACGAGGGAATACTTGTCCTTATGAGCAGAATGTTTGGAAAAACGTTAGAAAACATTCTGGTTTTAATTCTGCTCATAAGTAAGAAGCTTTCGCTCCTTTTTCAGGATTGAGGCACTGAAACGTACCTCAGGGTCCTTTCTTTGGGGTCCGGGTTGTACAATGCAACATTTCTGTTAGATGATTCCTTTCAACGTGTTGTTATGTATTCTGTTGATGAAGAAACTGATTTTCTTGAAAACAAGATTGAGGGTCGATCCAATTCACAAACAAAGTTTTCAAAAGTACATTATGATTATAATGCCCGACCTCATTTGAGCAAATCATTTGTTCCTCCTAAGGATCATCCAGAACAAAAGTTAACATACGCAAACATAAGTGCTCCCTCGTCTATAACTTCTGTCCCTACGACTGGTGTACAATTCAAAGATTGTTTGACAGAGGATCTTGTTGATCCACAAATGCCTAAAGAATGTCGGGTTCTTCGATATTTTCAGACATTTATGGATGACATTTCTCGTTTGGAGAGTGAAATTGAGTTCAGTTCTCAAATTCCTATCTCGTCTTTTCTTTCTCCTGTTCAGAAAGAAAAGAAGGAGATTCTTCAAAAGAAAATTCTTCCTCATGTCAGAAATCTGAAAAAGGGTGCAACAAGATGGGAAGAGGAGTTATATACGGAATTAGCATCTATGAAATCCATTTTCAAAGCTAAAGATGACAAGGTTCAACGTCAAAAACTTCAAAAGAAATTTTTAGCAAACGAAAATGATCGACTCTTGGAAAAAGTCTTGTGTTATGACGTAGTCTCTGTGATTATGAATTCGCTCTATGAATCTGGTAATGCTTTAATTGTGAATGATCATGCTGTGGATATTAAGATGTTGCATATGGAGATTGATAATCTGATACATGAGAATGAGAATCTTCGACAAATCAATGGTGATGTGGAAAACAAAGCTTTTAATCTTCAAAAAAGGTTGGACTGGTGTCAAAAACGAAGTCTTGAATTTGAACTCAAATTTCAAAATCTCATGGGATCTCTATCATTTCAAAACAGTCATGAACAAAACAAAGAAACAAAGGCTTTCTTAAAAGTTAAACTGTTTCAAAATGAAAAAGACCTGGATGAAGTTATTCAAAACAGAAATGACACAGTCTACCTAAACAGGAAATTAGATTCACAAAATCAAGAGTTCCAACACATCATTATTGATTTGAAGAAGAAGATCAGAGTTTTAGACAAGAACAAAACAAACATTCATAAGATTGCTCCAGGAATGTATGTAGTGGACAAAGAACATACCCAAGCATCTGACACAACCACTGATTCAGCTACTTGTACTTCCACAGGACTAGAAACCACCTCTAAGATCAACCATTCCAAGACTCACAAGAAACAGAGGAAGAATAGAGTCAAGAAATCTAGGAAGGAAGTATCTAAGTCTGAAGAAGTCCAAGAAAGTAGTTTGAATAAGACAAATGTAACATCAGGAATAGAATTGCACTTATCTGAGTCTAGTTCTAAGAATGATGTAACAGATGATAACTCTTTAAATATTAATGAAGATGTTTTGGTTGATGCTACTTGTGTTTTTTGTCGTCATAGCATACTATCTGGTGATCATACAAAATGTGTTGCTAAAACTTTGCTGACTAAGAGAAAGAAACGAACTAGTGGCGCTTCCTCTAGGCTTAAAACCATTGCGAAATCCATTTTAGGGATGCCTCCACTAGATGTTTCTGAGGAGAAAATAGAAAAGCCCCAATCCAAGACCAAAAAGTCACCTAGTGCATACCTTAGGAAAAAGGCAAGACTAGTTGGACCTGGCAACGCTGGTTACAGAACACTTTTGATTTTAAATGGTTACCTAAAATACTAACATCTTGTGTAACTAACCCAGCGGATCCAACCGTTATCAATTCTCCACCTGTTTCCGATGTGTGTGATGCAGGTGATTCAAATCGTCCTCTGGATTGTTGATAGCGGGTGCTCCCGACATATGACCGGCAATCTCAAACTTCTTCAGAACTTTATTGCAAAGTTTATCGGAACGGTCAGATTCGGGAATGATCACTTCGCTGCAATTATGGGCTATGGGGATTATATTAATGGGAACATCGAAATCAGCCGTGTGTATTATGTTGAAGGTCTCGGTCATAATTTGTTCTCCGTGGGACAATTCTGCGATGGAGACTTGGAAGTAGCATTCAGGGAGAAAACATGCTTTATTCGTGATCTTCAAGGGAACGACCTTATGAAAGGGAAACGCGGAACAAGTCTGTATTCTATCTCCTTTGACGGCATGACAGCTTCTTCTCCTATTTGTTTACTCTCCAAGGCTCATCCCACGAAAGCTTGGTTATGGCACAAAAGATTGTCTCATCTCAATTTTAAAACCATGACTGATCTTGCCAAGAAGAAATTAGTTGACGGTCTACCAAAGTTCAGATATGCCAAGGATCACTTGTGTTCTGCTTGTGAACAAGGGAAAAGTCATCGTGCCCATTTTCCTCCCAAAACAGAACACAGCACAGACCATGTCCTACAACTGCTTCATATGGATTTGTGTGGTCCGATGCGCGTTCAGAGTATTAACGGGAAGAAGTATATTCTGGTAATAGTAGATGATTACTCAAGATGGACTTGGGTCTATTTCCTTCGAACTAAAGATCAAGTTCCGTCTATCCTCATCACGTTTCTCACAAAAATTCAAGTTCAAGTCCGCAACACCGTCCGAATCATCAGAACAGACAATGGGACTGAATTTAAGAATCAAATCATTCGGGATTTCACAGAGAAACATGGGATTGTTCATCAGACTTCTATAGCTCGCACTCCGGAACAAAATGGTGTAGTTGAAAGACGAAACCGGACGCTCGTGGAAGCAGCTCGAACTATGTTGATCAATGCTCAATTACCGGATTATCTTTGGGCTGAAGCTGTCAACACTGCTTGTTATACTCAGAACCGTGCAATGATCACGAAAAGACACACCAAAACACCATATGAGATTATACAAGGGAGAAAACCAAACATCAACCATTTTCACGTCTTTGGAGCTTTGTGTTATCCGAAGAATGATAAGGATGATCTTGGTAAACTTAAGGCTAAAGCAGATATTGGGATCTTTGTTGGATACTGTGAGAACTCCAAGGGATATCGTATTTGGAATCGTCGGACTGGGGATATTCAAGAAAACATACACGCTAATTTTGATGAACTCACCGAAATGGCTTCTGAGCAAGACCGCTTAGAACCCGCACACAACCGTCTGAACTTTCCTGAATCTTCATCTGCACCCCTACCTTTTAACAGGAAGGATCTGGAAGATTTGTTTGCACCAATGTTTGATGACGTTCGTGTTACTAATGCATCAGATGCTTCCACCAGTTCCGCTGCTCAACAACTTCCATATCAAGCACCTGATCCATCAGCATCTACATCTACAGTAGTTGTTGCTGATGCACCACAACCTGGCTCTGATACCACTTGTAGGTCACGTTTAGATCTCAAACACACACACGTTAAGGCTAAATGATGTACGTACTACTATCTATATATTAAGCTACGTATGGAATAAACAATAAGCTAATAAGCTAAACTAGAGAAGAGAACTAAGAAGAGAAGAATAAGAATGGTAGGCTTTTCAATTAGATCAAACGTTACACGAACATAGCTTCCGCACATTACATGAAAAACCGACAATAAGTAAGCACCCCATGCCTTGTATTTATAGGCAATGGGAGGGGAATCATTCTAGGAATATTCCCATGCATGTTACTAACATGGACTTACTAATGTGACCGGTCCATGGATTACTAATGGACCGGTCCATAATTACAAACAATATAATCCTATTAAACTTGCAACATTATAAATGAACAAGACTTGTAAATAATTAAAACGTGTTCCTAACACAAACACTATCAGCAGAAACAAAATATAACTATCAGCAGCAATGAGATTCGGCAGGAACCAACTTTCACTATCGGCAGCAACAAGAAATATCTTATTTCCAGAATTCCCAACAGGTAACCACTGCACAAAGCACCGAACAAGTAAGTGTCTTACCCATTGATAAGCACCTTCCTGAGTTCCATCCAAAACAGTTACCCAATCATCATTTGACTTGAGGCTGCTCTTAACTTTTAGAAAATCTTTGACCTATATAAACACCAATTCTATTAGGAATTAATACCAAATAAAAATCACAAGTAGTACAGAATCTGCAGCTGTTTAGAGGTAGAAGAGAATCTGCAGCTGCTTTAGGATCCTTTGCAAATGCACTCAAACCTGGTTTCAACTAGAAGATAGACATATCAATTAATACATTGATCTCCTTCCAAAGCCATTACAATCTTTCCACTGCTAAACTCCATCAACTGCACAAAAAGTCCCATGGTCATGCCTGCACGTTCACAATGTTTTCTAAGTATAAACATAACTAAAAACATAGGTGTTCAACAAAAGGAAACCATTTATTTTACCTATGAACAGAAAAGAACAACACTCGGGGGTCCTTCCAAAACATCTTCTAGGTTCCGTTTCCGTGATGTAGATCCCAATCAACGATCAGGATCTTGTTAATACCCAATTCCTAAAACATAAGAGTAAAAAGAATTAATTATTGTCTCTTAACAAACACTAAACACATTAATGTTATAAAAGCACTCAAATAGGTCTTACTTTTTTGTGAAGGAGCAATTGTGTTGCAATAGCAACATTGTTGTGTAAGCAACACAACTGTAAAAATGTATCGTTAGCACACACAACACAACTGTAAAAATGTAGAAGAACAATCTAGGTTTTGGTCATTTCAGTAATCTGTGTGAAATTGGAATACTACAAGGTAAATATGCAACTATATGAGTTGATAAATAGTCTGCAAATCCCAATGAATTTAGTATACATGGAGTGTGTTTCTAATAGCATAGCATTTGATTGATCAATTACCGCTTTTGATTCCTTCAATAAGGTCCTCACCACCCACCAAATTAGCTCCTGCAGCTCTAGCCTCATCTACAGCTGGTCCTTCAGCAAACACAGCCACCTTAAGAGCCTGCATGTGACAAATTATGTGAGGTAATCCAACTACAATGGCAGCATTAAAGATGCATTAATATTAATACGCTAATCAGGCATGGATGGTGTAACTTTCCACTACCATGTTGAGAAAAAAAATAAGAGTAAAACTTGACGCCGAATTGGAAATGTCAAATGTAGATAAGCACTTGCATATATATATTATAAAAGACAGATACCTTCTTGGTTACTGATTTAAGACACAATCCAAAAGCGTCGGTTACCGGCTTCCTGGGGCGTCTAGTAATGCTGGTACGGCTTTTTCTAATAATGTTCCAATTCATATCCATGTGAATCAATTCCAAAGGTTCCAAGTCCATTCTAGCACGACACAGATTCTACGTCATAAATTAGTACGGTGCAAAGACAGAGATGCCTGTACACTGAAACGTAGTAAATGCAAAAACATTAATATCACATAAAAAACACCAAGCAGTTAAAAAAGTATTCTAAAGAATAATGACTTAACATAAATCAAGATAAGATTCCACAACCACGTATCGGGACAATGTTACAGTCACTATACTAAAAAAAATAATAATAAATAAATAAATAAATAAATAAATAAAAATAAAAATAAAGGAGAGAGGAGCAAATGGTATAGTAATTTATAGATCTAGACAATTGAAGAATCCTTAAACATAGATCTAGAAACCTCTAACGACATCAAATACCAGAGAAGGGCATAAATGTAATTCTGATAAGATTATTATCAGATCCATAAAAAACAGGTGTTGTTCTTCAAAATAAAATAGATGTCATTTTATGAATCGGTTTATAAAAAAACATCAATCTCGTTTTTGATATAGTAAATGCCACGTCATCCAAGATTCTTCTTCATCATGATGAATCGAAGATAGAGAAAAATGAATGAAATGATACCTGTAGTTGAAACTGAAACTGGATCTCAATATTAACCACTCAACTCCTGTTTGGCAGAATGAATGTGATGTGTTTGTTACTCACGAAATGATGTATTGTTTACTTGTTGATGAATTGTTACTTGTTGATGAATGAATGAATGAAAATGGTGGACAGAGAGAAATTTTTATTAAATTAATGAATGAGTGAATGGGGAGATTTGGGGAAAGGGTGAAAATTTTGGGGAGATTTGGCTAGGTTTTTTTTTTTTTTTTTTTTTTTTTTTTTTTTTTTTTTTTTTTTTTTTTTTTTTTGAGAGAATGTGATTTTGGGGGAATTTGGGGAAAGGGTGAAAATTTTGGTGAAGCGCAAAACCTCCCGCTAAAATTTTGGGAAAACTTTTGATGAATTGTGAGTATATAGATCATTTATTTATTATACCGATCTATTTAGTTTCTTTTATAGATCGGTTGTTTTGTTAATAACCGATCTATTAAATTTTGAAACTAATTAGATCGGTTATTAACAAAACAACCGATCTATATATGATATTTCCCCTCTTTTTTCCTTTCATAGACCGGTTTTTAAGGTAACCGATCTATATGAACTGATCTATATGGCCTTTTGTGTAGTAGTGATGACTACTTTGAAAAGCTTTTAATTTGCATGCATGGCAAAATTAAAGCCAAAAGGGCTAATACATTTAACTTACAACATCAGCCATTTAAATGAGGAGACTAAAGGTACGAATATGAGACACTAGCCATGAACAATCAATCTTGTACAGAAGCTCATGACCCATTTTATAGTATTTGACACACTAATAAGCTTTCTACAATTATTAAGTACAATTCTTATGTCAAAAGAAAAATATGAAGAACTGTATAACTCCGATATGATTCGCCACCATTAACAGTGATTAGATTTCATTCATTATGTTCTCATTTAGTTAACTACTAAAACAGAGTTACGTGACATTCGGTCATTTTCTACTGTATATCGAATTAAGTGACTGTTTCATGGCATGAATAATAATGAATGAGATGAAGAAAACTCGATATTACGATCAGTAAATGAAACCTGAATGTGGATCGAAGAGTATACCTCCGAGTCAAACAAGAAAATTCGAGACAGAAACGAACACGATTACACGAACACTAAACCAAAAACCAACACTATATTTTGTTGGAAAATTTTATGTTTTAATATATTTTCATGTGTTGAAATATTATATTTAACATAAATTAAACAATGTGAATAGATATTTTAATTGGAAGTAGGAAAGTGTGTTTTTGTTTAATGTTTAACAATGTGGGTTTGTCCCACTGGTGCATATTGGTTCCAGGTTTGACACCTGGTTCCACACTTGGTTGAGTTCCAAAAGTGACACCTGTTACTGCACTTGCAAGGTTAACAAGTGTCTTCCACTAACACTCATGACCTTTAAAATGGTGATCAACTTACACACTTGATCCATCTCTCTAACATCAGAAAACACACACATACATTATAGCTCTGGATCAGTTTCCAGACTTCCATTCCTTCCATCTCCTACTTGAAGGTATATTTCTGGGTGCTAGGATAACTCCGGCAGTATCAACTGCTTAGGCTGTTGTACCCTGGGAAACTGACGGGTTCACTTGGGTGGCCCGAAATCAGTTTTAAGGGCCCTTGGTTTAACCATATCCTCAGCCAGTGTGCCCTTTTATTTTCGTTTTCCTTTCCAGTATATGTAATTTAGTTTCTGTTCTTGCATTTTCTTTAGTTGTATTTAGTTTCTCGTTTCTATTATTGTAATTCGAATTTACTTTTAATAAAATTTAGCATTTTAAGAATGGTGTTCCTACAATCTTAAAACTGATTTTGCTTCTTCACTATTCTGTTTTGTTCGAATTACAAAAATCGTTTTCAAAAACATTAGATTTCCTTTACTTTGCCTTATTTACAACTTTGTGTAAAGTTATTAGTTCTGTTATTTCTGTTCTTTATATTTATATTTCTGGAAATCATTGCATGCAAGTTTTGTGTTAAACTTTGCATTTGGTTTTTAGTAAACCAACTTTTCTGATTGTTTCTATTTCTTTCAGAAATGGCTACTGATATTAACTTCTCTACTAGTGGAACTACTGCTTCCTTCACTACTCCTACTGTTGGGGCTTCGATTTCTCAATCTGTGGGACATACTGTCTCTACTCCCATGGGACCTTTGGTGGTTACCCAAGCTGCCCAAACTGTTGCTAACCACTGTGAAAAACCAGAAAAATTTTCTGGTAATAACTTCAAGAGGTGGCAACAAAAGATGTTGTTCTACTTGACTACCTTGAATCTTGCGAGATTCCTGACTGAGAAAGCCCCTGAAATTCCAGAAGGCTCTGCTGATTCTCAGTCACTTAGTGCTCTTGATGCATGGAAGCATTCTGAATATTTATGCCGAAACTATGTGTTGAATGGCCTTGTTGATTCACTGTATAATGTGTATTGTAAGATCAAGACTGCCAAAGAACTTTGGGAGTCTTTGGATCGAAAATACAAAACTGAAGATGCCGGAGCTAAGAAGTTCATTGTGGCAAGATTCTTGGACTACAAAATGGTTGATTCAAAATCTGTTGTGAATCAAGTTGAAGAATTACAAATCATTATCAGTGAAGTCTTATCAGAAGGAATGGTTCTTGGTGAAACATTTCAAGTTGCTTCCATTATTGAAAAATTGCCTACAAACTGGTTAGAATACAAGAATTACCTTAAGCACAAGTGATGAGACGAAAAGTGTACCGCTTTTAGGGGGTCATTTAAGCCCTAATTCGTGATTATTTAATCAAATATTGCCCTAAATCGTTCCTTTTGTCATTTTAGGTACTTTGGAGAAGAAATCTGGAAAAGGAAGCATTTTCGACGTTTTTGGAGCGAAAAGTGAAGAAAACGGCAAAGTCTCCAAAATCAAGCTGGAAACAGAGCTTGACGGCGTCACGCTTTGTAGGTGACGGCGTCACGTACTGGCAAAATGATGAATATGAATTTACACGTGACGCGCCAGAAGGTTTTGTGGAATTAAAGGGTGACGGCGTCACGTGTTAATGGATGTAGGCCGTCAAGTGTTAAGTTAAAGAGAGACGGGCCAGAGGATTTTTGAAGGTGACGGCGTCAGGATCATAGACCTGACGACGTCAGATGATATAGAGTGACGGCGTCAAAGTATTCTTACACGAGAAGGAACCTTAGTGAAACCGCCACAAGTTAATCAAGACAATCACAACTTACGCGCGGAGTAGCTGTCACTGTTTTGGCCATAAAATCTTCATACGAACTCGGATTTGGGTGATTCAAAAGGCCACGCGAAGAGGACGAAAAGATCTACAATTTGGTGAAGAAAAGTTGGTCTTGACGCCGTCAAGGTTAGTCTGACGCCGTCAAGACGGGCCGGGCAGAAAAGTGCTTATAAATACAACCTTATAACTTCATTATTTGTAAGCCCTAAACCCTAAGTCCGATTCTAGGGTTTAGGTAGGTGTTTTTCCAGCAACTTAGAAGGTCTTAATCACTCCATAAACATCTTGTAATGGTGTGTTGATTCTATCTTAATTATGTCTTCCATTATTATTGTTGCTTGTTCTTCATTGATTATGTTTTACTAAATCACCTAGTGTCTACTTATGATTGTGTGAAACTTGTATATAATTAATTAGATCTTATTGATTCCTTGTTGATGTATGTGTCTATCGTCATCAATAAAGGTGTGACACTTCAATAGATCTAATTGGTTTAGCTTATAATTCTTGTTTCCTATTGTCTCTTGTTTGATTGGGTGATATCGATGTTAGGCTTAAGAAAACTGGCTAACCTCCTATACGGTAACTTGCTTGAACGTCTTAAGAAACATGAACCAAGGTGTACTAAGGTTAATTGGTTGTATTTAATGCATAAGCGAATTCTAGTGATCCCATGTTAGGAGCTTCTTAGCCGGCTCGACATAGGAGTGAAGTAGGAGCTTATAGAGTTGGGGAAGATCGTACACACCCCCACGATTGGTATTAAGGAATACAACCCGTCAATTAAAACAAGGTGTGACAATTCAATAGGTAGAATTGGATAGCTAGCAAGGAGTAACATATCATAGGTAGACATGCTTCACTTCCCTTGTAGAACCCTAGTTTACTTTCCTGCACATTAGTTTAATTAGTAGCTTTTGGGTTAGTTGATTAGCAACTAATTTCGCCCACTCCTTCAAACCAGAGATTTTACTTGCTTTTCATAAAATATAAAAATACAAAAAGAATCATCCCTCACCTCTAGACCTAGTAGATAAATTTCAATCCTAACGAACACTATTCTTTGAGTTGAACGATCAATCCCCCGGTACTTGCCACTTCACTATACTACATCGGTCAGGTACACTGCCTGGTGGGGATTGCAAACTTCTCAAGATCCCTTGAGAGGTAAAACCTGTTGTAAGGTCGCAAAACCACGCATCAAGTTTTTGGCGCCGCTGCCGGGGAGTAGTTATTGCTTAGGTTGAAATTTATTTTTATTAGGTCTACTCATTAGATTCATATCTAGTGAGATTTTTATTTTCTTTTTTATTAGCTTTCTAGTAGTCTATCTTTTCTTTGTGTCTTTGTTCGTAAAAAAAAAAAAAAAAAAAAAAAAAAAAAAAAAAAAAAACTTTCCATTGACTCTTCCGTTCACCATTATGGAGTACGCGAATCCACCATACTACCGACCACGAAATCCATTCGCCCCTAATGACATCTTGATGTTCAACCAATATCGAGATGAACCCATATATGATGCATGGACTCGTTTTAAAAACTTACTCCGAATAGTCCCTCATCATAGTTTCGATTTAGCATCCCTAACCCAAATCTTTTACGATCGTGTCGACCGATATGACCAAATGTGCATTAACGATTTTGCCAATGAGGACCTTAGGGAATTAAATGCTGAAGAAGCATGGGATACCATAGAAGATTGTGCCCAATATTATTATAGAGTAGACAACCCAACAAACGTTAGTACAAGTCAATTGACCACAAATTTCAAGGATCATGAAACAAGTTTGTTTGGGGATGAGGGTAGAGTTGAGCCACCTAGTTGCATGTCATGGTTAGGCACTACCATAATACAGGATGAACACATAGGTGATCTTGACACAAGGAATGATGAGGTAAGTAACATAAGCCCGCTAAATACCCTACAAGTCCTACCATCATTTGAGGCACACACACCGCCCGTGACTTACCCAGAGGAAGTAGAAGAGACTTTAGGAATCCCAATGGATGTAGAACCCTTGGACCTAGCACCACTAGAGGATATAGGTTTGAATACTTGTAATGATAACCTTACTCTTAGTTCTAAGGAATTTCCTAGTGTCGATGAACCGGAACCTCAATCTTTACACAACTTTTCATCCTTAGATTTACATCTAGGAGACAAAAGAGGAACCGACCCACCCATCAACCAATATTATCCGGGTAGTTTTAGGATGAAGGAAGCCATTCACTCACCCCCTTCACCTCACGTGGCATATTTCCACCCTAAGGGTGTGTATCGCTACTTTCACCCGCACTTAATCCTAAGTGTAGGGAAAACCTCCCCTATTTCTGTTAAATAAGGGTAGAGTCAGGCTCGTGACTCGAACAAAAACAAGCGCTTCTTGGGAGGCAACCCATGTTTTTAATTGTTTGATGTTTTTATTTTATTTGTTTGTTTGTGTCATATATGCTTAATCATAATTGTTAAATTTTCATGTTTCGAATAATTTGTGAAAATGCTTTATTTTGTTCTTAACTTCGTCTTAATTGCATATAAAGGTATTTTACAAAAAGATAAGTGTAGGGAAGTTTATATTTTGTTAAAAAGAAAAAAATTCAAACATGGAAAATTCACAATTCATGATTAGCATATATTCTATCTTGTTTGTGTGTCAATACTTGTGGACATGATTTATGAGTTCCTATTTGTAATTCATCCCGCAAGTATCCTATCCTTTTATTGTTTTGTTTTGTTTTTATTTCTAAGTCTGGAATTACATCTAGTTGTGGTTTTTCTTTGTTCGGTTTGATGCTTTGGTTTTTGTGTTTGATGATTACAGGTTATATTGGAAAAGAAGATGTACGTGCAACACATCAAGAGGATGATTATATTTCTGGAGTGGAGCTTATCATGTTCATTCTCTTGGAGGGAGATTTAACCATATTATCACATCATCCATACCGAGCGAATCAGGGGAGTATTAGTTTCTTCCATTCTCATTTATTTTTACTTTTACATCTTTTATTTAGAACATTGGGGACAATGTTTGGATTAAGTGTAGGGAGGGTAAATTAGGATGCCTTAGAAACTACAACTTCGCTTGATTTTTGTTTTGTTTAATAGTGAATGTTAATAAAGCCAAGAGAAATATTGGTTAGGGCAATTTTAGCACCAAATTTAAAATTTTTTACAACATATAGGAGTGAAACTTTGATTTTAATAAGCGTCTCATGGATAGGGAATTGTATGACTAGCACAAAAACCATACCACTCAAAAAAATTTCCACCCCAAATATGTGAGGTTCGCCTTTAGATCTTTAGGAAAAAGCATTCATTGTTGGTGCTTATGAGTGTACCGGTAGTTTATAGATTCTAGAACTTGCGTTTGTGATGCATACCGAGACCGCTAGTGAGACTACATTCGTGTAGTTAGGATTGACTACATGATAAGAGGCATTAGGATTAACCCATTGTTTTACACCTGTGTTTTTGTTATAATTACTTTGGCTACATTGGTCAAGTAATTCTCCCACACCCTTTGCGTTGTACCCATTTTTTGGTACACGATACCCCTAGTACACCCCTCAGAGCCTATCTTTTCATTTCGACCTTTAAGCATTTTACTTAAAGGAAGAATTTGTTTACACCCTACTTAAATGTACACCCAAATCGCCTTAGCCTACCTTGTGTGCACTCATCTTTAGTGCATTATTGTGACAACATTTGTTTAAACCTTAGTTAATTATCTAATTGATTACATGGTTGCTAAGTCGAGTCATATC
The DNA here is from genome assembly GCA_021014915.2 of Artemisia tridentata subsp. tridentata. Lineage (NCBI taxonomy): Eukaryota > Viridiplantae > Streptophyta > Magnoliopsida > Asterales > Asteraceae > Artemisia > Artemisia tridentata. The sequence goes on from CP139504.1 coordinate 86,223,100, forward strand.
CTTGTACATATTGTTTTGGGACGATTGGGACTTATGGGTAAAGTACTAGTGTAATGGAGTAATGGGGAAGAACATCATTTATTACCCCCATATGTACGTTAATATTTTAAAGTACTCCAAATGTTTCGATTATCTTGATTCGAGTCATTAGAATAATTTTATGTAAAGTATGTAAAAGTTCAAGTGTAGGGATGGTACAAAGAATCCCTAGTGATGTATTGTTTTGGATGGTAGGGCAAGATGTATGCAAAAAAAAAAAAAAAAAAAAAAAAAAAAAAAAAAAAAAAAAAAAAAAAAAAAGTGAAGAAAAAGCATACGGACTATCATCCGCCTCTATCTTTTATTTATGTTTTGTTTTATTCTATGTTTATTAGTTCGTGATTAGTTTAAGTTGAGTCGAGTCTTGGCTTAGCAACGCCTCATTCTACATGTAATTGACCAAGATGATTGACTTGCCACTAGTAAAAATATCCTTATCCAACAAACCGTGTTTTCCTTATCCCTACACCTAACGTTATAACCCTTTGTAAAGACCTCTTTGATAGTTTATCCTAGGTGCTTACGCCAAATGTGGTGGAGGTTTTGATCCTTTCCCAAGCCTATGGTAATCTATTTGCTATGACAGGTAATGAGTGATATTTCTCCATTTTCATATATAAATTTACAACACCCGAGAGATGAGAGTATCCAAACACTTAATGTGAGGTGCTAGTGTATAATTTCCGTGCTTGTTTTGACTAAGGTGGAACGATCATTTGTTGTAATTACTTTTATATTAATGTTAAATGACCCCTAACTTGTATTTTGATTGGTGGAAAAGCTCATTTGCTTGAGGACAAGCAAATCCCAAGTGTAGGGATATTTGATGAGACGAAAAGTGTACCGCTTTTAGGGGGTTATTTAAGCCCTAATTCGTGATTATTTAATCAAATATTGCCCTAAATCGTTCCTTTTGTCATTTTAGGTACTTTGGAGAAGAAATCTGGAAAAGGAAGCATTTTGGACGTTTTTGGAGCGAAAAGTGAAGAAAACGGCAAAGTCTCCAAAATCAAGCTGGAAACAGAGCTTGACGACGTCACGCTTTGTAGGTGACGGCATCACGTACTGGAAAAATGATGAATATGAATTTACACGTGACGCGCCAGAAGGTTTTGTGGAATTAAAGGGTGACGACGTCACGTGTTAATGGATGTAGGCCGTCAAGTGTTAAGTTAAAGAGAGACGGGCCAGAGGATTTTTGAAGGTGACGGCGTCAGGATCATAGACCTGACGACGTCAGATGATATAGAGTGACGGCGTCAAAGTTTTCTTACACGAGAAGGAACCTTAGTGAAACCGCCACAAGTTAATCAAGACAATCACAACTTACGCGCGGAGTAGCTGTCACTGTTTTGGCCATAAAATCTTCATACGAACTCGGATTTGGGTGATTCAAAAGGCCACGCGAAGAGGACGAAAAGATCTACAATTTGGTGAAGAAAAGTTGGTCTTGACGCCGTCAAGGTTAGTCTGACGCCGTCAAGACGGGCCGGGCAGAAAAGTGCTTATAAATACAACCTTATAACTTCAATATTGGTAAGCCCTAAACCCTAAGTCCGATTCTAGGGTTTAGGTAGGTGTTTTTCCAGCAACTTAGAAGGTCTTAATCACTCCATAAACATCTTGTAATGGTGTGTTGATTCTATCTTAATTATGTCTTCCATTATTATTGTTGCTTGTTCTTCATTGATTATGTTTTACTAAATCACCTAGTGTCTACTTATGATTGTGTGAAACTTGTATATAATTAATTAGATCTTATTGATTCCTTGTTGATGTATGTGTCTATCTTCATCAATAAAGGTGTGACACTTCAATAGATCTTATTGGTTTAGCTTATAATTCTTGTTTCCTATTGTCTCTTGTTTGATTGGGTGATATCGATGTTAGGCTTAAGAAAACTGGCTAACCTCCTATACGGTAACTTGCTTGAACGTCTTAAGAAACATGAACCAAGGTGTACTAAGGTTAATTGGTTGTATTTAATGCATAAGCGAATTCTAGTGATCCCATGTTAGGAGCTTCTTAGCCGGCTCGACATAGGAGTGAAGTAGGAGCTTATAGAGTTGGGGAAGATCGTACACACCCCCACGATTGGTATTAAGGAATACAACCCGTCAATTAAAACAAGGTGTGACAATTCAATAGGTAGAATTGGATAGCTAGCAAGGAGTAACATATCATAGGTAGACATGCTTCACTTCCCTTGTAGAACCCTAGTTTACTTTCCTGCACATTAGTTTAATTAGTAGCTTTTGGGTTAGTTGATTAGCAACTAATTCCGCCCACTCCTTCAAACCAGAGATTTTACTTGCTTTTCATAAAATATAAAAATACAAAAAGAATCATTCCTCACCTCTAGACCTAGTAGATAAATTTCAATCCTAACAAACACTATTCTTTGAGTTGAACGATCAATCCCCCGGTACTTGCCACTTCACTATACTACATCGGTCAGGTACACTGCCTGGTGGGGATTGCAAACTTCTCAAGATCCCTTGAGAGGTAAAACCTGTTGTAAGGTCGCAAAACCACGCATCAACAATCGAAAGGAAATGACTGTTGAAGAACTTGTGGTTCGTCTTCGAATTGAGGAAGAGAATAGGTTGGCACAAAATGGTGGTCATATTGAAGGACTTGTGAAAGCCAACATTGTTGAACATGGTCAAAGTTCTCGGGGTAAAGGCAATAAGAGCAAGGGAAATAGGAAGAACAAAGGAAAATCTTTGAATTTGGGTCCCAAAAGTGGTGGTGTGGAAAAGAAAGTTAGTGCCTTCAAGGGGAAGTGTTACAATTGTGGTGAAGTTGGACACCGAGCTGATCAATGCAAGAATCCTAGAAAGGAAAGGGCTAATATGATTGATGATGATATGCCTCTTGTAGCTATGATTTCTGATCTCACGGCTATGATGGAAGAGGTGAATCTGGCCTCCAATGAGTCCAAAGGATGGTGGGCTGATACGGGTGCTACCCGTCATGTGTGTCCGGATAAGACTATGTTTCACACTTTCAAGGAGTTATCCGGTGATGATAAGCTTTACATGGGGAACACCGCTACAGCGGATATCAAGGGTGAAGGTGATGTGATCCTCAAATGGAGTTCGGGGAAGGAGCTCACTTTGAGCAAGGTGTTGTATGTGCCCGATTTGTGCAAGAGTCTTATGTCGGGTTGGTTGCTCAACAAGGCTGGTTTTCGTCTTGTGTTTGAAAGTGATAAGTTAGTGTTGACCAGGCGTGGTTTGTATGTTGGTAAGGGCTATGCCCAAAATGGAATGTTCAAACTCAATGTAACTGTTGTTAAGAAAATGAATAAAAATGCTTCTACTTCCGCTTATTTGATTGAGTCTTCTAATATTTGGCATGCTCGTCTTGGTCATGTTAATTTTAATTCAATGCGTCGTTTGATTAAATTAGATTGTATACCATCTTTTAACATTGAATCAAATTATAAATGTCCAACTTGTGTTGAAGCTAAACAAACCACAACTTCTTTCAAATCTATTGAGCGAAACACCGAACCCCTTGATCTAATTCACACCGATGTATGTGATTTTAGAACGGTTCCCACACGTGGTGGTAACAAATATTTCATCACTTTTATTGATGATTGTACTAAATATTGCTATGTATACTTGCTTAAGAGCAAGGATGAGGCAATAGACAAGTTTGTCTTGTACAAAAGTGAAGTTGAGAATCAACTTAACGAGAAAATTAAAAGATTAAGGAGCGATAGAGGGGGTGAATATGTTTCTCCCTTTGCTGAAATTTGTGCTCAAAATGGAATTATCCATGAACTAACAGCCCCTTATTCCCCACAACAAAAGGGCATTGCTGAAAGAAAGAATAGAACTCTAAAAGAGATGATGAATGCCATGTTAATAAGCTCGGGTTTAGGCCAAGATATGTGGGGTGATGTCGTTTTATCGGCTAACTATCTTTTGAACAAAATTCCTTTCAAGAATAAGGATGCTACACCTTATGAGTTATGGTTTAATAGAAAACCATCCTATAAATTCTTGAAAGTGTGGGGGTGTTTGGCAAAAGTGGTGGTGCCACCACCAAAGGTTCAAAAGATAGGACCAAAGACTGTTGATTGTGTATTTATAGGATATGCGCAGCATGGTAGTGATTGTGAATCCTCAAAACTTGCTGAACATAGTAGTGCATATCGGTTTCTTGTACATGAGTCTAAGAACCCTGAAATACACAAAAATAGCATACTGGAGTCGAGGAATGCATCATTCTTTGAGGATGTGTTTCCTCGTTTGGATAAAGGAAAAGCTACTACATCAACTCCAGTTGATAAAATTGTTCAAGATGAACATCAAGAACAATTAATCTGAGGATGAAGAAGTGGAATCGAGATGAAGCAAAAGGCAAAGGATTGAAAAATCTTTTGGGCCTGATTTTGTCTCTTATATGGTTATGGGTGAGCCCCAAACCTACCAAGAAGCGGTCACTTCTCAAGAAGCGCCTCAATGGAAAGAAGCCATCAAGAGTGAAATTGATTCTATCTTGCAGAATCATACATGGGAACTTGTTAATCTTCCTCCTGGTTGTAAACCACTTGGATATCGTTGGATATTCAAGAAGAAGATGAAATCTGATGGCTCGGTTGATAAGTACAAGGCAAGGCTTGTAATCAAAGGATATAGACAAAAGAAAGATCTAGATTACTTTGATACATATGCGCCTGTAACTCGTGTAACCTCAATAAGGTTGGTGCTAGCAATTGCAGCTCTGAGAAACTTGGAAATACATCAAATGGATGTAAAAACCGCCTTTCTCAATGGGGAGCTTGATGAAGAAATTTACATGGAACAACCTGAAGGTTTTTCCGCTCCTGGCCAGGAGGACAAGGTGTGTAAACTTGTCAAATCTTTGTATGGATTTAAACAAGCTCCGAAGCAATGGCACCAGAAATTTGACCAAGTCATGCTTGACCATGGTTTTAAAATCAATGAGTGTGACAAGTGTGTCTATGTGAAGGACACATCAAGAGGTTATGTGATGCTTTGCCTATATGTCGATGACATACTCGTTGTGGGTAGTAATGATGATATGATCAACTCTACCAAAGATATGTTGAAAGCGAGATTTGACATGAAGGACATGGGTTTAGCTGATGTCATTCTTGGGATGAAGATTCTTCGAACCCAAGATGGTCTAGTGTTAATTCAATCTCATTATGTGGACATGATCCTTGAGAAATACTGTCCTGAGGACACGGGAATAGCTAGGTCTCCAATTGATACCACAAAACATCTATCTAAGAATAGAGGTGAATCTGTTGCTCAATTGGAGTACTCAAGGGTCATTGGTAGTCTCATGTATCTCATGACGAGTACGAGACCTGACTTAGCGTATTCTGTGAGCAGACTAAGTCGATATACTAGTAATCCTAGTTTTAAACATTGGAAGGCTATTACTAGGCTGCTAAGGTTTGTGAGATACACAAGAAAATGTGGCCTGCATTATGGTCGAGATCCAGCTGTGTTGGAAGGATACAGTGATGCTAACTGGATATCTAATATAAAAGACTCCAAATCTACAAGTGGGTATGTGTTTACCCTTGGAGGAGCGGCTATAGCTTGGAAGTCATCCAAACAAACGCTTATAGCTAGATCCACGATGGAATCTGAGTTTATAGCGTTGGATAAAGCTGGAGAAGAAGTAGAATGGCTACGACATTTCTTGGAATATGTTCCAAGATGGCCAAAGCCTGTGACGGTTGTTTGCATACATTGTGATTCCCAATCAGCTATTGGTAGAGCTAAAAATACAATGTATAATGGCAAATCAAGGCATATTCATCGCAGACATAATACAATACGACAACTGCTCACAACAGGGGTTATCACTATTAACTATGTGAAGTCAAAGGATAACATTGCGGATCCGCTGACAAAAGGCTTAAGCAATGAGGCAGTATACAAGTTGTCAAGGGGAATGGGACTAAATCCCATTGAGTAAATTTGTACGAAGGAAAACCTAACCTAGAAGATTGGAGATCCCATGATCTAGGTTCAATAGGACAACCTAATTGTACGAATAGAAGTGGTCACTGTGGGGGAGGACCCCTAAATAACCAAAAAAGGGAGTTTGCAATCACTATGGGGGAGTACCCTACATATACAAGTGAGTTGCAAGTTTCCTAGTCCATTCCTAATCATAACAGTGATATTGAAGAGGTTAAGCATATAGCTTTTAATGATTGTGCGCAATCACCTATGTTAGAGAGAAGTGGGGTCGCTTCTAATGGAATTGTGGGGGCGCAATTCCTAGAGCTCTCGCAGAACCAGGATAGTGTTCCATGACCATAACGGACACGAAAGTGAGGGGTTATCCAGACTAGGGAAAGTATTGTGTGATGTGTAATAATGTCTACGTAAAAAGGGGTTAGTTCAAAGACATCAAGTTCTACTAACCGCTAGGAGACTATGTACACTCACAAAGGAAAGTTCAAAGGGTAAAACCTAGTTCTCCTACAATACTCGACTGTTGGAAATATATCTTGAATAGGAGACCTAATATCTATTCATGTGGGGGATTGTTGGAAAATTTTATGTTTTAATATATTTTCATGTGTTGAAATATTATATTTAACATAAATTAAACAATGTGAATAGATATTTTAATTGGAAGTAGGAAAGTGTGTTTTTGTTTAATGTTTAACAATGTGGGTTTGTCCCACTGGTGCATATTGGTTCCAGGTTTGACACCTGGTTCCACACTTGGTTGAGTTCCAAAAGTGACACCTGTTACTGCACTTGCAAGGTTAACAAGTGTCTTCCACTAACACTCATGACCTTTAAAATGGTGATCAACTTACACACTTGATCCATCTCTCTAACATCAGAAAACACACACATACATTATAGCTCTGGATCAGTTTCCAGACTTCCATTCCTTCCATCTCCTACTTGAAGGTATATTTCTGGGTGCTAGGATAACTCCGGCAGTATCAACTGCTTAGGCTGTTGTACCCTGGGAAACTGACGGGTTCACTTGGGTGGCCCAAAATTAGTTTTAAGGGCCCTTGGTTTAACCATATCCTCAGCCAGTGTGCCCTTTTATTTTCGTTTTCCTTTCCAGTATATGTAATTTAGTTTCTGTTCTTGCATTTTCTTTAGTTGTATTTAGTTTCTGGTTTCTGTTATTGTAATTCGAATTTACTTTTAATAAAATTTAACATTTTAAGAATGGTGTTCCTACACTATATTTAACGTAAATCTGCTCGAAACTCAAACCCAAACACGGACACGAACTCCAGCGAACACTAACTGATCATAACCCGAGCAGACTCCAACTCAAACCACCAGAACTCTAACACTTGACTGATCGTTTGACACAGGAGTCGTTTAAATATGCTTAGGGTGTGAATGCGAGTATGTGAGTTTTAGTATGAACAAAACTAGAGCTGTCATATTTAGTTTAGTTTTGTTTTGTAAATTGTGACTTTGACAATATGAAAGGTAACTATTAATATAGTGGTGTGATAAGATCGTTCACACCCCTCGATAAAACGAAACTTCATTAGGAAGTTAGGGGCCATTTGGTTTGATGATATAAATCACAATTGATATGAGTTTGATAGTAGAGGTGGGCCTCTCAACAATGAAAGATTCATACATGCTCCTTTGCCTCTTTTGATGTATATCCAATATATGAATTTCACCATACCAATTACCATGAAACAAACAATATATATCATTCTCATACTCATTCCTTCATTCCCATAGGCTCAAACCAAACGCACCCTAAGTACATCTTGATCATATGTATTCGGGAGAATTGCGTATATATCCCTCCTAAAACACATAATTGCGTATATATCCAAGCCAAACTCATAATTGCGTATATATCCTTTCCAAACACTAAATTTGCCATGTATATCCAAATTATTATTTTATGTATTTTTAAATCCCAAAAATACTTGATAATTATAATTTAGATAGAAAATGACTATCATACCCTTGTGTTAAACATACGATCAATCATAGTTATCTGTTAGTTGTAATTCTTTTTTCTCAACAAACATCATCTACAACTGCAAACCCTAATATGTCCTCAGGTAATTCACCTCTTTTTAGCCTTATTTTTGTTCATAGATACAATCTATCATACCTAAATGTTGTTTTAACTTGCTATTGATAATCACCATTACACGCTTTAGTTAAAAGAAGAAAAATATGTTTGCTGTGAAGAAAAAAACATGATTCTGGAGAAAAGAAAATTGTTAATCATAACTTTAGTGCTTCCTCTTTATTATTTGCACACAACTTGGTTACTTTGCCAAATAAATTGTGTCATGTATATTCAAAAGTTATGGCTGCTATTGCTTTTAAAGAAGAGATAGGTTTGCCAACTTTGGTCCTTTAACTAGGATGCCTTTGTGAAGTGTAATTGGCTAATTGGAGTATTTAAAACTTAATACCCAACCCCTTTGAGTGATAGTCAGTGTCACTAAGCATGCCTTTTAATAGGTTAGTTACTCATATATCAACAACTATATAACACAAGTTTTACTATGTTGCATATATTAAATGGGTGAGTAGTTCACATGCATGAGTTCAATAGAGTATTTACTATTCAATTTTCATTTAGCTACCGATTCCACTTGCGTATATATGATGTTTTCCATCTTATTATGTATATTATCTTACAGATAGCCATCATTAGATTCTTTTGTTGTTGTAAAAAGTGGCAGGCAATGATGATATTGTTAATATTCCTGTTCATGACTCATCGATACCAATATTGGAGAACGTGGTTCACTCACCAATTGTCGACTATGTTTATATGATTTTATTAAAGCTCGTACTTTTTACTCTTTCTAGTTCGTAATATCGTTTATGTACTTATTTTTACTTCTAGGCAAGTATCATCCAAGTACAAGCTAAAACTAAGATACAAAGGCTTCTTTAAGATGGTTAAGAACTCAAATAGGAGAAAATATTGTTTTGGCTCCCAAAAATGTATCTATATGGACACATGCTCATTCGACTTCAATGAACTGAATGAAGAAGTCTTGAAGCGTTATCCATCACACAGCGATCAAGTTTTCTCAATTCTTTTTGTTGACAAGTACGCCCAAGAGCAATCTTTTATTGAGCTTAATTCTGATGAGAGCTTCAAGGTTATGCTTGGTATGTACGAAAAAGAAAAAGAAATAACAATTTATGTGACCACAAATAAGAATCTTGGGAAAAGTAATACTCAACAAAGGTATCACCAATATTTGTATGTATCTTACTGCAAAGTATGTATTCTTCACATATCTAATAATATTTTGGTGCAGTGGTCAACATGAAGTTATTGAAGAACCACAAGGTGAAGGTAATTCAGATTATTATCCAAGCGATGAAAGCTACTTCAGCCATAATAGCAGTGATGATGATAATGATGATGATAACGATGAGGAGATATCGAATTGTGAAATTGAAAGTTACTCAAAAACTTACTCAAACAGAAAGAAAAGTTCAAGGATGAAAATAAAAACAAGATTCCCAAACGTGATTGCTTTTAGAACAGCTATGAATCATCATGCAATCACAAATGAGTTTAGTTACTACACTGAGAAAAGCGATTTTGAACGATTCACAGCAAGGTGTGAACATGAATAATGCCCATGGAGAATTCACGCTTCTCTTTTGGAAGATAAGGTTACATTTGAAGTAAGTATATAACTACATAAAATTACATCATATAACATGCATGTTTTGTTTAAGTGAATGAATTTTTACTCATGCAGGTTAGAAAATTGGTAGAAAAATATACATGTACTCGAAGTAACATGGGTGGCAATAAGCATGCCACTCAAGCATGGATTGCTAGCGTAGTTACCGACAAGTTAAAATCTGATGGGAATGCAACTGTAGGAGAGCTTAGGAAATGGTTAATGAAAAAGTACAATGTTAACATACCATACCACAAAGTCTTTAGAGGGAAGGAACAAGCCTATTCTGAAATGTATGGTAAGTGGGAAGACTCTTTTCTACAAATGGATGAGTTCAAAGAGGAACTACAAAAGAGGAACCCGGGAAGTGTTGTTGATATTGATTCTAAGATAATTGATGAAAAAAAGTGTTTAACGTTCTTTTATGGGAGAATTGCATATATATCCCTCCCAAAATACATAACTGCGTATATATCCAAGCCAAACTCATAATTGTGTATATATCCTTTCCAAACATTAAATTTGCCATGTATATCCAAATTATGACATTCCACTCATTTAAACCCAACATAAATTGTTGATCCCAACTTATTATAAACCGAACCAAAATCTAACATCTGAATCAAGTATTCTAGCATTTAAACTAACCCAACATATCAAAATAACATGTGTTTTAGCAACTAAACCAACAAATACTTCTAGAAATAACTGTCTTTTTGAGCTTTTCTATCTCGACCCCAACTCGGTAGAGCCTTCTTGAGCTTTTGTATTCTTTCGTCTTCTACTGTAACAGAAAACAATCATTATCATTCGAATCAATATTAAGAGAAAAAGTCCAGATAGAAACAATCCATGTGATGTTTATATACTTTTTATCAATGCTGCGACAACGTTTGTAATATAAGTTTTATATAATCAGTTATATCTAATGTATTAAGTTTTTTATTTTATTTTTTTATTGTGTTTAATAAGTTTGTAATTTGTATTTGTGATCGCGGGATGAAGATTGTTGATGACGTTATTTAATTACTTTTAATTGAGTTTCAGTGAAACAATGAAAATGATATTTATGTTTTATCGTGATAGTATTTCGTACTCGGTTAATTCGTGGTATTAGATGGTTAAAAAGCATGTCATGTAAGAACGACGGTTTGATGATAGAGCCGATAATTTAAAAATATATTTGTTAATGAAGAAGATTTAAGGGAATAGTATGTTTTATCATAATAGGCAAACTTTGAGGGTTACTTTTGTTATTTTGCAAATTTTACTTGTAATTTTGAGGCATTTTAAAGTTGGGGGGTTTTATGTGGTATTGGTAAATTTATGTTAATTACAGATTTGATGTTTCTGCATGGGAAGACGAACGAACTGTATGAATTAATACTCGATTTAATTTTTGGAATGATTAACTCTATTCAGTTACAATATATTGAGTTAGTTATTAGTTTAGTTTCATTATTCCCATTTAAGTTTCATCAACAAACCAACATTTCTTACCTAACCAATATCAACTGATCAACAAAAAAATGTCTTAAACTCCTCTAATCAATGAACTGCAAGATATGTGTGGGTCTGATAAGCTACACAACTGTTTCAAGTTCCTGTTCAGTCAAGAAGTTACTGAAGATGAAGGGATGCTCATGTAGCTGGAGGATCGATGCAACGAGCTGCGTAGAAAGATTGATAAGCGCACCGAGAGAATGAGTGAGGTTTTTCCTCTTAATTTTGATGAGGAAGAATCTGCTGATGATACTTATGAGTGCCTTCATGAGGTTCAAGTGATGGAGCGCCGTTTGCTGGAGTCGCTTACGGCCATTTTGGTTGAAGTGCGTGCCGTTGTAACCAAGAAGCTGAATGATATTGCCATCATGGAGAAGTACGATTAGGGCTACAGTCGAATAGTTGTTTAGGGTTTTTTGGGTTGGTCAATCGTGTAGGTAGTTTGGTTGGGTTTAGATGTGTTTTACTTGGTTGATGCTTGATGTTATGATTGACATGTAAGATGTACTTATCTACCTATATAATGAATAAGATTTATGGTTTAAGGTCACAATCTTGTTGTTGGTGTTGTAGCTTTTTTTTTTTTTTTTTTAATATAATTCATTTATAATCAGTTGACTTATTTTTTCTCTCACACACAGGAATAAAACATACATAAAAAACGCATATTGTTGCAATAGGTGTGTATAGCGATTTTAGGGGTTTCAGTTTGAAGTAACATAAATGCAATCAAACAATAAACAATCAAATTAAACGCTATCTTTAAGGGCCTGATTGTTTTATCATCACTACGAACATTGATTTGGGCGTTGATTAAGTCGTTCAGGTATTAGTTTTTTATTTGTATGCTAATTCGATTTTGTACATGGGATTTGTATTTGAGCGTTATTAGTTTAATGGGTGTGATTAAAAATTTGTGGATTTGTTTTAATTTGATTACTTGATGACGTTTTTGTGTTTCGGATGGATTATTGGGGTTTGTTTGATGCTTATTTTCTGTTTATATACGTTTAAAGAGTGTTTGGGATTATGTTTTAATATAGGAAATACGCAAATCTGAGAGTGTTTTTTCCTATAGTCGACTGTGCTTATAACATTTGTTTGAAATTGAAATTAGCAAGTTGTGAATAAGATCTTCGACATAATAAGCTTCGGGTCATTGTCGATCATGAATAGGGCATCTCAACTTAAGATTAACCAAAGCATCTCAAATTTATAGATGCACGATTCAAAAAAGTTAAGTTTATCGGCCGTTTCATATCTTGATAAGGTTAAAAACTTATAAAGTAATATTTGCGAACTAAGATAAGTTTTTACTACTGCCAACTTATTTTGCTTATGCTGCTACATATTTCTACTGCCAATGAAATTTTAAAAGCTGAAAGTTGTGAGTTTCTACTGTCCATATTAGTTAATACTGTTGCCAGTGAAAATTAGTACTGCCAGTTCATGGATTTCATGTTTGTACTGCTTATTATAGCAGTTAGTACCAAATTGATTTGATTGCTGTTTGGATTAACATTAATAGAGTAAGTGGATTTGGTTGTTTATCTGAGTTCATTAGCAGCTTTCCGGCTTTATCTGCTTATAGTGCTAGAATCGTAACTTTTTATATTTTTATTTGGGATGTCAATAAGTGATCACGAATAAGCATTTTAGAGGTATTTGAGATTGAATAGTGATTAGATGGCATATTTTAAACTTTTATGTATACTGAAATCATCTTACACACATTTATTGAAATAGACAAAACTGCTTATCTGCTTATAAATAGGAAACATTCAATATTTAGTATTCAACATTTTCCTTAAACCTGTAAGATGTCAATACGAATATTCACCTAATCATGCTTATCACTATCACTTCTATACGCATCATCCAATTCTTCATGTGATGAGTTATTGGTAGGATATAAACACTGCAACGGTATAGCATTTGTTGCTGTTTGGTTTGATAACGACCATACCAAACTCATGTTTTTCCTTTTTTGGTACTTGGCTTTGAAATTACATGCTCTCAACATTTTGGTGGTTCTGGCAAGTTGTAAATCCGGGTTATCTTCCACCTGCCTTTTTTCTTCCTTCAGCACCTTTGTTATTTCTCGCTTGTCGTTTTCAGGGTGTGCACCTCCATTTTCAGCCTATAATGCAAAGAGGTGGTGGTGTTGGTTCATTAGTTGGTGGTGGTGGTGTTGGTTGGTAGTTTGATGGTGGAGGTGGTGGTGTTGGTTGATGGTTTGTTGGTGGAGGTGGTGGAGCTTGAGTTGATTGTTGGTTTGGGTTTGGCGGAGACATGATGGAGGCAAGCAATGTGGATTGTAAATCCATTGCTTCATTTAGATGGGAATCCACCATGTTTGAAAAGGCGTAGAGGCGATCAAGTTCCTCATTAATTTCGCCTTGAGTTTGTGGTTGGTTGATCCATATTGACTCATCAATGGCTTGAAGGGTAGAAGTTGGTGAGAAAAGTTGAGGTTGAGGTTGTTGTGGTGGAGCTTGATCACGGTAAAGAGGACCATGAATGTCCCTATAGATGGGATGGAAAAGTAGTGGTTCTTGTTGGGAAGGTTGAGCCTCAAAAGGCATTGGTGGTGGATTGGTAGACCTAGGTGGAAGGTCTTCCAAGGTTTCTAGATAGGGATGTGGTGAGGTTGGTGGAGTTGCAAATAACTTAATAGGTTGAAGTTTGGGTAAATGGGGAGGTGATGGTGATCTTGTCACTTGAGATGGTGCGGGTGGTGATATGGTAGCCATTGGTGTTTTAGAAGGTGGTGGAGTGGTGATTATGATATGGGGTGGTGTTGGAGTTGATAAAGTAAGGAAGTTCTCATTTGTAATGGGAGATGAGATGTTCAAAGGTGATGATTCTTCGGATGAAGAGTTGAGATTGACAAAACAGCAAGGTCTAACACTCATTCTTGTTGTTCTTCTTTGTTTTCTGGATGTTGAGGAGTTGTTTGATTTGGTCATTGTGAGGGAGAAGGTTGCTTAGAAATGCAGAAATATTGCTTAGAAATGATGGTGAAGATGTGAGAAATGATCAAACAAAAGCTCCTAATTTATAGACTCCAAGGTTTATGGAAGAGTGTGTTTAGATGTGATGTTGATCCATAGAAATATGTTGGTTCCTAATGATTTGGAGAAAGAAAAGAAGCTAGTCATATCATCAAAGTCAATTCATTGAGATGGAGTTGAGTAAAATGAAGAAGATGTGCAGTAAATGCAAAGGGTGAGTGGGAAATCTAATGATGTGATTGATCCACGGATTGCAAGGAACCATTTGAGGGATCCTTGCTTGTTAGAGAAAGGTAACTTGAGTGGAATTTTGAAATTTCAAAATTTGGTGGGAAATTGTATTCCTATTTGTCTAAGGTTGCTAAGATGATCCTAATGTGATGAAATATCAGTAAAGAAATCCTAAGAACTAGAATAAATTATCTAAAGTGCGGGATTAAACGAAGAATTTCAAAAAAAATAGCTGTTGGACGGCGGAACCAAACGACTATACAGGCGGATCCCTATTTTTGCTTCCGCCAAATCCGTAGGGTGAATTTTGGCGGCACCAAAAAATTGGACAGACGGAACCCTCTTTTTGGTTCCGTCATATCCGCCGAGCAAAAATTCGAGATAGTGGGCCTTTTTAAAGGCCCGAAACCCGTTCAAATCCTGAAATTTTTCCTAAAACATGTGTAATTAATTAGTTGTGATTGATTAATAACAAAAACACAGGTAATAACACATGTAATCATATAGATCAAATCAAGGCTAATGAACTTACTATTAATAGAAGTTAAGCCAAACATTGGCTTAAAAGTAGAAAATTGATAACATCAAAGTGTTATCGCCCTGCATGATCATGTTAGTTCAAATAGTTGTTCAACGATAAGATAGTATCCTAAAATCATAACAATTCATCACATCATTGTTTAAAACCTATTGTACCAAACACTCATTAACCTCTCACTGCTTGTCAAGTTTCTTGTTTGTTTGAACTCTTCACTTTGTTGTTCAATTGGTGGAAGTTGGCTCATATACTCCGGAGGTGGAATCCTAGAGTTTGGGAGTCCGTCATCCTCGCTCATGGATGATGATGATGAGGAGGTTGGTGGATGAGGACGTTTTCCTTTCAATGTGGCTACTCTCTTGTCACTTAAGGGTACAAATGTGTGAGGAATGAGGGAGTAGTCAGGTAACAAACCTCTAGCATTAGGAGGGATAGGTGCAAATGCTCTAAGAAGATGGGTGAGAAGCATCTCGTATGGCATAGCAGTCGTTCCTAACACGGGTATGTCGGCCATCCTTTTGGCCACATAGTAAGCAAGATTGAAAGGTTGATGAGTGGACACGCAATAAAGCATGTAGCAAAGGCTAGCGTTGATGTGGTCTCTATTCCCTATGGTGCACAAGACATTGGCCCTAAGAATTTCTTCCCATTTCTTAAATTGTGGCCTAAGCTCGTTTAGCTCCATGCCAAATGGGTCTCGATCGACCTGATGACCTTGTCGGGTGGTCCTAGTGTGGGCGGTCCTAGGGAGGAAGAGGTGATCACGGATAGTCTCTTTTGGTGTCAAAGGTGTGTCGTATGGAGGCATACGATCGACAATGGAATCAAGGGTTGACAAGGACCATTTGTCCGAATAAAGGCAAGTGCCTTGACCCGAAATTCCAAGAACTTCAGCAATTTGGTTCAAAAGAATGTTGAATTGGGATTGATTGACTTTAAAATGAATAGAGATGAGACCATAATCATTTGTGCTAAGAACTACACTAGCATAAAACTCTAAAATAAATCTAGGACATATTGGCTCGTCAATGTCCAAGAGGCAATCAAATTGAATGTCGGCTAGTTCTTGGCGAATATTTGTTCCTTCTAGAAAGGAAGGGTCTATGGTTCTACCCTCGTGGACATATCTCTTTTCTAAGGCCTTAAATATTTTGACTTGTTCCGTTGAAAGTCCCTTAGTCTTATGGTGTTTTGGGAGATACTTAAGGGTGTCTTTGTGATCGTAGAAAGTTGCGGGAGGCATGTTTGATCCTAAATACAAAAATTACATACTTTAGTTAAAATTAACAAAAGTTCAGATATGATGTTCTAGTGTGTGCCTACATGGGGGCAATGTGGAGGTGCGGTTATCTCGACTCCTTTTAATGCATGAAAATTTTGTTTAACAAATTTTGTAACAAAACGAGAGATAACCCAAACGCTCCTATTTCAATGTAGCTTCGATTGAATGTACCCAAAAATACATATTAGTTATGTATTCCCTTTAGCATTCAAGAGACATTATGCAAATGATGTTTAAAACATAACATTTTCATTTGTATGAACAATGTGCAAAACCATTTTTTCCTAACGGTGAGAAGATTTTTATAAAAATTTCTCATGGGGTTTTAAGTGAATTATGATAATGTCCTATGAGATGCAATTCCTAACTATGAAAAACATGATTTGTTATGTAATTTGTTGAATATGCTTCATGATTAATAAAAAAATATGCATAATCCCCAAGTTTTGGTTTTGTGCAAGAAACTGAAATCCTAGACTCAGATCAGGAATGTAAATAGAGTTAGGATACTTACAGTGTTAGTTAAAACACAAATTTGTTGAAGATGATGACCTAAGATCTGCTATGGGTCGAGTTCTAGTTTCTTGTGTGCTTTTTGGGGAATGTGAGAAGGAGTAAAGGAGTGTTTGTTTAATATACTTAAAAACTGGCCTAGGAACCCACGGATAGGGCGGAACCAAAAACTGGAATCTGCCCTTGTTGTCGAAGGGTTCCGTGGGTGCAGTTTTGGTTTTTGGTTATTTTCGTGTTTGGTTAATCTAAGGTTCAAGCTAAGGTTTTAACTACACATTAGGTTCCATTAATCCTAAACCAAGTCTAAGAAGGTTAAAGGGTTCTCTCTTAAGAGGTTTTGTGAGGATATCGGCAATGTTGTCTTCTGAGGATACTTTCTCAATTGAGATGTTTCCTTTTTGAACATTGTCGCGTAGAAAGTGATGACGAATCTCTATGTGTTTGGTTCTAGCATGTTGAACTGGATTATTGCTAAGGTCGATAGCTCCTTTGTTGTCGCAGAGAATAGGAACGTCGTTGAGTTGAATTCCATACTCGACGAGAGCTTGTTTCATCCAGAGAGCTTGTTGGCAAGCTTTTCCTGCTGATACGTACTCAGCTTCGGTTGTTGAGATTGCTCGAGCCGTTTGTTTCTTTGAGAACCATGCGGTAAGACAATGTCCAATAAAAGTACAAATACCACTTGTACTCTTTCTATCGACATAGTCACCGACATGGTCTGAGTCGGCATACACTATGGTTTCAATTCCCGTTCCTTTGGGATACCATAATCCTAAGTGTGTAGTACCTTTAATGTATCTAAAAATCCGTTTTACGGCTTCAAGATGGGATGTTTTAGGATCTTCTTGAAAGCGATCGCATAGACAAACACTAAACATAATGTTGGGTCTACTAGCCGTGAGATAGAGTAGACTACCAATCATTCCTCTATATTTAGTGCTATCTAAGGATTCACCTTCTTCATCCTTGGAGAGTTTAGTTTCCGAAGACATAGGAGTTTTCATAGGTTTGGAATCTTCAAGACCAAATTTCTTAAGCATATCTTTGATGTACTTAGATTGGTTGAAGAATATCCCATCTTCTAATTGTTTAATTTGGAGTCCTAAGAAAAAGTTTAGTTCTCCCATCATACTCATTTCAAACTCGCCATGCATGATTTTTGAGAAATCGTCGCATAACTCTTGACAAGTTGATCCGAATATGATGTCATCCACATATATTTGAACTATGATAATATGTGATCCTTTTTTCTTAGTGAAAAGAGTGTTGTCTACTAGTCCCATGATATACTTATGTTCAACTAGGAAAGTCTTAAGTCGATCATACCATGCTTTTGGTGCTTGCTTAAGTCCATATAAAGTTTTTTTAAGTTTGTAGACATGATTTGGTTTTTCAAAGTCGGAAAAGCCGGGAGGTTGTGCTACATACACTTCCTCATTAATAAAACCATTAAGAAATGCACTTTTAACATCCATTTGGAAAAGTTTAAAGTCATGTGCACATGCATATGCAAGTAGTATTCTAATTGACTCGACCCTAGCAACCGGAGCAAATGTTTCATCGTAGTCTATACCTTCTTGTTGATTATAGCCTTGAGCTATTAGCCTAGCTTTGTTTCTAGACACTACACCATTTTCATCCATTTTATTTCTAAAAACCCATTTTGTTCCAATTATGGTTTGACATTTAGGTTGAGAGATCAATGTCCAAACATCATTTCTAACAAATTGGTTTAATTCTTCTTGCATTGCTATAACCCAAGATTCATCTTTTATGGCCTCATTTATATTTTTGGGTTCAATTGTTGAAATGAAACAAAAGAAATTACTTTGATTTTGAACTTTTGATCTTAAGGTTCTTTCATTAATTTCTCCTATGACATTATCTAATTGATGACTTCTAGATTCTTTGATATTGACTATTTCCTTATTTAAATGTTCATCTTCCTTATCATTATCTAGATTTTCTTGATTTTCAACCATTTGACTTTCAACTAAGTCATCATCTACCAAAGGTGATGTCTTAGAGGGAAGTGGACTTTCGTCAAATGTTACGTTCAACGATTCCTCGACTCTTAAGGTTTCTTTGTTCAAAACGATATAGACTTTACTAATTTGTGAGTATCCAAGGAACACACCTTCATAAGAATTTGGGTCAGATTTGGTGAGATAATCCTTAGTGTTTAGAATGAAGCACTTTCTTCCAAAAACTCTAAAGTATCCTAAAGTAGGCTTTTTGCCTCTATAAAGTTCATATGGTGTTTTGTTCAAAAATGGTCTTATTAAGACTCTATTTAAGATGTATGTGGAAGTGTCAACGGCATAACACCAAAACTTTTGTGGAATGTTTTGTTCATTTAGCATTGTTCTACTCATTTCTTGAAGTGTTCTGTTTTGACGTTCTACTACACCGTTTGATTGAGGAGTACGCAGAGCTGAAAAGTAATGTGTTATGCCATTAGCATCACAAAAAGCTCCAAATTGAGTTTCATTATCAAATTCACGACCGTGGTCGGTTCTAATTGACACAATGCTATTTCTTATTTGATTTTGAATTTTCTTACTTAGAATTTCAAATTTATCAAATGCTTCATTTTTAGTTTTCAAAAATTTAGTCCAAGTATATCTTGAATAATCATCCACTATGACCAAAGTGTAGAAGTTTCCTCCATAACGTTGTATAGCGGATGGACCAAACAAATCCATATGCAATAGTTCTAAACACCTAGATGTGGACACCATGTTTTAAGCCTTATGGCTATTATAAACTTGTTTCCCAATTTTGCAAGCATCACAAAAGTGTTGGTCGTATTTCAACTTGGGTAGGTTCCTAACTAGTTTCTTAGATGATAGAGATTGGATTAGTCTCATATTGGCGTGACCTAGGCGTCTATGCCAAAGAGTTGAGTTGTCGTCTAGAGAGGTAAGACAAAGTTTGTCTTTAGATGTTTTATCTAATTTCATAACGTATACGTTATTTTTCAAAACACCTTTACCTACGGTTATATCGTCTTTAAGTATTTTACTTTTTGGAAAGGGACGTTTGGGAATAATAGTCCTAGGTCTTTGTTGAACAGTTTTGGTTCTAAACTCATTTTTAGCTTTTCCTATTCCTATAGTAACAACTGGTTTATGTTTGTTTATAGTTGAACTAGAACTAGGTTTCCTTGTGACTTTAACAAACTCAGTACGAGCCGAAGTGCAAGCTTTCTGTTCAGCAACAGTACCCGCGGATCCCTTCTCCACTACTGGCGGAACCAAGGATTTGGTTTCATCGGATCCGTGGGTCTCTGAAACTGTTGGAACTGTTTCTTGTACTTTTACGGCTAGTTTCTTACAACTACTTACGTCTCCTAATTTCATAAAACCTAGTCCAGTTTTATCATGAGGTAGTTATTGAATTTTCATTATCTCATCTACTAAACTAATATTTTTATCAAACCTTTTAAACTTAGAGGTTTGTTTGATAAGTGTATCCTGTGTGTTCTTAAGCTTTTCTAATTCTAGTTTAATCTCTTCACATGAAACACATGCTTCGTTAATAGCTTTACCTTTTTCTAATCTTTTAATTTTTTCCTTTAATTCATAAACTTCATTTTCTAGAAATTCCTTTTTGGTTTTCAAAAACTTATTTTTGTTTATGACTTTAAGACTAAGTTCACAGAGATTGTTATATTCCTTTGCAAGGTATCATCATCAATAGAAGAATATGACAAGTCAGAATGTACCTCTTCTGAGTCATGAGCTATGAGAGCAACTTCGTCGTTCTTAGGCTCATCGTCATCACCTTTACTATCACTCCAAGCCTCACTAACAAAAGCTCTTTGAGTCTTGTTTTTGGGCGGCTTAGGACATTCTCCTATTAGGTGACTAGTATCTCCGCATCTAAAGCACTTTCTTTCTCCTTTTCCTTTCTTTTCATCATGGTCTTTCCGGAAGGATTTCTTTTCTTCTCGAGGTTGTCTTACGAACTTTCCTCGTCTCCTAAAGAACTTCTTGAAATCTCTTACAGCCATGGCATACTCTTCATCTTCGCTACCTGAACTAGACTCTTTATTATCACTTGAATTTACCCTAGCTTTTAAGGCAATGGACTTGATCTTTTCCTTTTTGCCTTTAACTATCTCTGAATCTTTTTCCATCACCATCTCATGAACTTTGAGATTTCCTATAAGCTCGTCAAGTGACATGCTTGAAAGATCCTTGGATTCTTCAATGGCCATCACCTTTGCTCTCCACTTCGGATGAAGCGCTCTAAGAAATTTCCTGACAAAGTTCTTACTAGAAAAAGAATCGTCAAGTGCTTTAAGAGAAGTAATGATAGTATTAAACCTAGCAAATGCACTATCAATGGTTTCATCTTCAGGGATAACAAAATGTTCATATTGTTGAACAAGAAAATCAATTTTGTTATCATTTACTTGTGAGTTCCCTTGATGAGTGATAATTAAAGATTGCCAAATATCTTTAGCGGTTTTACACATAAATACTCTTTCATATTCTTTCCTCGGTAAAGCATTATAAAGCATCATTTTAGCTTCATTATTTTTGGCAATCAACTTCTTTTGCTCATCACTGTGATGAGTAAGAGAAGTATCCTCATCCCGACCACTTGATATATCTTTTATTATGGCCTTATGGTCACCTTCTACAATAATGTACCATAGATCTATATCCTTTGACTTCACATAAGTTTCAAAGCGGTTTTTCCAATATATAAAACTATTTGGTTCAAATAGTGGTGGTCTTAATTGCATAGATTGCCCATCTTTGAAGTTTTCAAAATCCATTAATCGTTTCAAGTTTTAAAATACAATATATTTTGAAAGTCTTGAGTAACGTAGCTCTGATGCCAATTGTGGAAAACTAGAAGGGGGGTTGAATAGTTTTACCGTTTTAAAATTCTTTTGCTTTGAATACTTAACGTGATTTCAAAGTTATGCAAACAATAAACAATATATAACAAGTAAATAGAGAAAGAAACAATCAAACCACAACACGGATGTTTATAGTGGTTCGGTCTACAAGGACTCTCTTCCTTGCCTTACTCCACTCCTCGAGCCTCTAACTCGAGAGTTTTTCTTCACTAAGAAACAAGCTCCCTTCTCGGCGGAGAAAACCTTTATACACGTCGCTTACACTTTTTCCGGTACAAAGCTAGATACCGAGTTCTTTTACAAGGGCACAACCACTCCCGACACTCTATGTATTTTAAGGACTAAAATACTAACCGAACTCTACTGAGGTATATGAATGATTGGTACTACAATGATGTGTGAAAAACAACTAATTCACACAGTGACTAATCTAACAAGTCTTGCAATGCTTAGTTGAAGCTTGTAATGCTTTGATCTCTTTGCTACAAAAGAAAGATCACTAAGAATGTAATATGTAATATAAATGGGTTAGTAATGAATTAAAGAATGAATGAATGTTGTTTATGCTAAAAGTGATGAGAAAACATGAATGAGCAGCTTGCTATTTATAGGCAAACTGAGCAAACAACCCACGGATTTGGCGGATCCAAATTGAGGGATCCGTCCGTGTATCCCTTTGGTTCCGCCAGACCCTAACAGCAAATCTTCCAAAATCTTTCCCAAATCTTGCCAAGATATTACCATATCTAATTTTTTGTGTGAAGATCTGACCATGATATTCTTAAGATCTTTAAGATATCTTAAAGATATCAATATGATGTATGCCATGATGTCATCGTACAATTTCCATTTTAAGTGGTAAAATGTAAATATATGTAACATGTATGTACCATGTATGAACTAGTGATCATGTATGTAGCATGTTATGAGTTTTAAAAGCTTGTAACTATATATGTAAAAGACTTAACTTATATTTATGCTTTGCTAAAGATAAAATTTATAATTGTCATTAACAAAATATAGCAAAAATTGTAAAATATAAATAACGTTTTTAGACGATATTTGTATTAACAGTATTCTTCTACTCGCTTACTTAGTACTGTTGTGGATTATTTTGTACTGCTAAGATAAGTTTTTACTACTGCCAACTTATCTTGCTTATGCTGCTACATATTTCTACTGCCAACGAAATTTTAAGAGCTGAAAGTTATGAGTTTCTACTGTCCATATTAGTTAATACTGTTGCCAGTGAAAATTAGTACTGCCAGTTCATGGATTTCATGTTTGTACTGCTTATTATAGCAGTTAGTACTGCTTGTTGGAACTGGTATATATCGTTAGTACTGCTGGCATGTTCTTTGGTTATTGAATCTGGATTTTAGTACTGTTATAGCAACCTTATTCATTTTCATATGAATGTGGGACATAACGATAGATGCTGTTACCACAATGCATGTATGGAGCAACTCAGGTATAAAATACATATAAAAGCTGATTACCTCATATCAGATTTAAGAGCTTTGAGTGCAGGGATTTCAGGATCATCGAAAATTATTGTGGAAGAGCTGCTTGACAAATAAACCTTGTCTGGTAGGATAAAAATAAAGGTAATGTGTTATGTCGATACTTTATTTTATGGGTAACATTTGGTAATAATGGTTAGATTACGTACTGTTGTAATATTTGACATTCAGTGATGTCAATACAATCGGGCACAGGCCAGCATGCTTTGTCTTTTTTCTATAAGCACATCTCCCAAGATTCCCCACAGCGTCACTCGGACTGATTGCCCACTCTATCCAAAACTTTTAAATTGATTTGCAGTCCATGATATAGTTTAAACGATACACGTAATATATAATAAGTACGCATGAATATTTATTGCAGCATACTAACCTTTGATTTGCCAGGTAAAAATCAAGGGTTCGAGAGCCTGTCTTTTGCTGAGTTGTCCTACCCACATTCGTCACGTAACCGGCTACATCTGTAAGGTAATGATCTACATATCAGAATGAATGCATATCAATAATAACAAAAGGCAACGAAAGTATTGTTAAAACAAAAACTTACCAACCAAGTACTAGTTATCTGTACTTTCCAAGTTTGCCAAATCTTGAAGCTCAAAACGGTACCTATCAAAACCTCCATCTTTGACAGTCACTTTCTTCGCAGTTGTTGCCCCATCAAATTCGAGCATGAAGGCATCCCTTTGCATAATATGGTATTCATCCTTATTGGGCTTGAGTGCTTGACCACAAAGTATTTAATAGAATAAACCAACCCTTCTTTCAACCTGACAAAATTATGAGCAATGTGGTTCCTTGCAGTACAATGAATTGAACTACCTTGCAAAACAGTCAAACAACATTAGAACCGAAGGTATGTACCAAAGACTGAATCATGCAAAACAGTGAAACAAAAAGGTTATTTATCAAATGCTAATTTTGAGCATGTTTTACTCTGGCATCAGAGACTACAAAGTCTGTGCTGAGATAGCGTCCGGTGACTGCATTGACATCCCACATCCTGCAAACCATCACCACGATGGTCCCAGTCACACCCAAATCAAGGTCGTCCAGAAACAACAGACGGTTTGGTTCGGCAACTTCTTTGCCCATGTTCGGTGAAGACTGCTTGGACATGTTGAAGTGGAATGCAATAATTATGATGGAAGGTTAAGGAATTGTGGAAGATTAACCAAAGCATATGTAATTTATAGAAGGACGATTCTTAATTGTTGTAATTACTACATGATGATCAATATTCTTCTCCCATGTAACATATACAATCTTTAAATATAGATGGACGATTCTTAATTGTTGTAATTACTACACTATTGTTAGGCTACACTATCATAAAATGCAGTTTTACTTCGCACGGGTTGTAATTACTCTTCCCACATTTTCACTCCAAAAATCATGACATTAATACAAAATTGGGGTCATTAATGCTCCCCAATGTTTTTTTGAACCTAATCTTTATATATATATGATAATAATTTGGATATACATGGCAAATTTAATGTTTGGAAAGGATATATAGGCAATTATGAGTTTGGCTTGGATATATACGCAATTATGTGTTTTGGGAGGGATATATACGCAATTCTCCCTATATATTCCCACGTGTCCAGCTCATTTTGAAACTCCCATAGTATTTTCTTTACTTATTTAGTTATACATTAGACAATAATTTAATTTAGTAATATATATTTACTTTTAACTTTGTTAAGTTATAATCTAAGACTTATCGAATAAACACTTTAGGTACATTAAGTCTAGCATCTAGAATACTTAATACGAGTACTTGATGTTATGTTTTTCAAAATTTCGGGTCATTATAGGTATATCTCTATTAGGCGTGTCTTTGTGTTTCACCCTATTCTTTTTATTTCTTTCAATCCTTTATTGTTAGGTTTTGTGGATAGATTATCAAAAAACCAACATACAGTTATCATGTTACGAGCCTTTAATAGCACTTCTCTATAGACTTCATGTTATATAATTACTAGCCGAGAATCCGTGATGTGCAGTGAGATGTTTTACGATGACATTTTATATCGATTTCGTACTTTAAATTATCAAAATTTGTAGTTGATAGTTTAATATGTTAACAGTTGTATGTTTTAACGTATGAAAATATATAGTTGATTAGTCTAATATGTTGAGTTGTATGTTTTAATTAAATCAACATCCTTCTCAACTTTGGTTCACTATGTATCAAGATGGTTAAGAACACTTGGGTATGAATCCAACCAACCACCCCATGATTCAAAATAAGAATGTCAGCTTACAAATACCAAATCATAGAAGGTCAGATTGAACCCAATAGTGGTCAATCAGATTAAGTACAACAACAACAAGACTGGATCTGTATGATCAGTCAAATGATTACAAGACAATAAGATAGATGAGCTCCCAAGACAAGTGAAAGTATTCCACCAGAAGAAAAGAAGAGAGCCGTTGAGCTCTAAGCAGGAGAGGGGCTTTTATAGCCAAACATCTTTGAGAGAATGACAACTCCAGACCCTGCACAAAGCAAACATGACAAACACAGAACAAACATGAAGAGTTAGAGAAAAAACAAGTTTCTGAAATGACAGAAACAACCCATGAAAGTTTGGAAGACATTTTAACACCCTCCCTCAAACTTTCACACCAAACATGTCCAGCATACTCAGCTGATCACACAAGTGCAAATGGCTTTTGCTGCCAAGAGCCTTTGTTAAGATATCAGCAATCTGGTGAGAAGTATGGATCTTCTCAGTTTTGATAACACCAGCAGCCACTTTTTCTCTAACAAGGTGAACATCAATTTCAAAGTGCTTGGTTTTTTCATGAAAGACAGGGTTTCCAGCAATTTGAATAGCTGAACTGTTGTCACAGTACAACACCACAGGTAAAGAGGTCTTAACACCCATATCACCAAGCAGATTATTTAACCAAATGACCTCACAGGTACAAGAGGCCATGCTTCTGTATTCAGCCTCAGCAGAGGATCTAGACAAAGTGGTTTGTTTCTTGCTTTTCCAAGTGACCAATGAGTCACCCAGAAAAACACAATAGCTAGATACAGACTTCCTGGTAACAGGACATCTAGCCCAGTCAGAATCAGCATAAGCCCTAAGCTTAAGATTTCCAGTTTTGTTGATTTGCACACCATTACCAGGTGAGCCTTTCAAGTATCTTAAAACCCTTAATGCAGCATCTAAGTGAGACTCAAGAGGAGCATGCATGTATTGGCTTAAACAATGAAGAGCATAAGAAATGTCAGGTCTGGTATGAGTCAAGTAAATCAACTTACCAACCAGTTTTTGATAGTTCCCAATATTTTTCAAAGCTTTGTCATCAACAGATTCAATGTGATTAAGGTGGTGTTTTCAGGCAAAGGTGTGTCAACAGGTTTGGCAGCAAGCAAACCATATTCATGCAAGAGTTCTAACCAATACTTCCTTTGACTGAGACAAACACCATTTTCATTTTCCAAAACTTCAATCCCAAGAAAGTATTTTAACTTTCCTAAGTCTTTGATTTGGAATTTAGTTTTCAAGAAAACTTTGAACTTCTCAATTTCAATAATGTCATTGCCAGTTATGACAATGTCATCAACATACACAAGTAAAGCCAAAAACACATTCCCAGATTTCTTAGTGAACAAAGAATAATCATATTTAGACTGCACAAAACCATGTTCATTCAGAGTGGAAGTAAGTTTAGCATTCCATTGCCTGGGAGCCTGTTTAAGGCCATACAGGGACTTATTAAGCTTCACAACCTTAGATTTATGATTATCAAACCCAGGGGGCAGAGTCATATACACATCCTCAGTTAACTCACCATATAGAAAAGCATTGTTGACATCAAGTTGAAACAGACTCCAATTATTACATATAGCAACATTGATCATGCATCTAACAGTGGACATTTTAACAACAGGACTGAAAATTTCCATATAGTCAAATCCCTCCCTCTGGCTGAAGCCCTTGGCAACAAGCCTGGCTTTGTATTTATCAATCTCTCCAGTGGACTTATATTTAATTTTCCACAACCATTTACTGCCAACAGGTTTTCTTCCTTTTGGAAGATCACATTCAGTCCAAGTATTGTTCCTTTGTAAGGCAGTAATCTCATCATTCATAGCCTGAACCCAATTAATGTTTTTAGCAGCCTCATCATAGGAAGAGGGTTCAACAGACTTGTTTAAAGTAGTGGAGAAGCAGTAATTAACAGGGCTAAGATTGGAGTAACAAACATATTTTTCAAGCCCATATTTAACACTGCTATTGACAACATAGTCATTAAACTTGGCAAGAGGCTTAGCGTTTCTACTAGACCTCCTAGGAGCAGGCTGCACAGGACTTGGGTTCTGAGTGGGATTGACTTGAGCTGTGTCAGGACTGGAAGGGACATTTCCCTCAGACAGAGTGTTATCACCCATGGATGTTGCAGTGCCATCAATCTCACCATCAGTAGAAGTATGTATACTTCTAGGGCATGAAGAGGCACCACCATCATCATTGGGTGTGGTATTATTACCTCTCCTTTCATCATTGGGAATATGATTAAAGTGTTTCTCATTAAAAAAAATTGATCATTCAATGTAGGATCTGAGATCTGATCAGTTTGCAACTTGGAATTCATTTTGAATGGAAAAATAGTTTCATAGAATTGAACATCTCTGGAATAGAAAATGATTTTAGAGTCAATGCTATAAACTTTGTAAGCCTTTTTTGTAGTAGAGAAACCAATCAGAACACATTTTTCAGACCTAGCAGAAAACTTATCAGAATTGTTGAGAATAGAGGAGAAACACAGACAACCAAAACTTCTCAGATGAGACAGATTTGGTTTTTTACCATACACAAGCTCAAAAGGAGATTTCCCACTCAGAACAGAAGATGGCAACCTGTTAATCAGATAGGCAGCAGTTAAGATGCATTCAGGCCACATGCTCAAAGGAATACCACTTTGAAACAACAAACTTCTAGCAACATTTAACAGATGTCTGTGCTTTCTCTCAGCAATGCCATTTTGCTGAGGAGTATAAGCACAAGAGGTTTGATGAACAATACCAAGGCTGCTAAACAGATTACTCATTTTGTTGTTTATAAATTCAGTGCCATTATCAGATCTCACAGTTTTAATTCCACACTTAAATTGATTGTGAATCAGATTGACATAATTAACAAACAAGTTATAGACTTCATCTTTAGTTTTGACAAGATAAATCCAAACAGCCCTGGTATAGTCATCCACAATGGTCAAAAAATATCTAAATCCTTCTCTGCTAGTGACCTTGTAAGGCCCCCAAAGGTCTATATGCACAAGGTCACCAATGGTAGAGGTCTTATGATCACTCAAGGGGAAGGGTTCTCTTGTCTGTTTGGCCTTGTGACAGATGTCACAAGGAGACACATGAGAATCCTTGGTGTATTTAAGATCAGGTTGAAGCAAACTCACAGCTTGGTCAGAGGGATGACCAAGTCTGTTGTGCCATAAGGATTTAGAGGCATAACAGAACACAGAAACATTACCTATAGTTTGATTTTTGGTATTAAGAGGAGAGGGAGAATCAAACAAATATAGGCCACCATTTTCACTACCAGTCCCCATGATTTTGTTTTGAGTCAAATCCTGAATGTGACATTTAGATTCATCAAAACCAACAAACATTCTGCTATCCTTGATAAGTTTGTGCACAGATAACAGACTAACACAATATTCAGGGACAACCAACACATCATACAAGATGACCTTATCAGAAAGTTTTAGATTACCAATATATTTGATTTTTGCAAGAGTACCATTGGGATGACCCACAGTAAGATTTAAATCAGAAATATCAATAATGCCAAACATATTTAGGGTATTAACAGTCATGTGTTGGTTTGCTCCTGAATCTATAATCCACCCAATACTCACCTTGCACAAAGCAGTATTGTTGTTATAAAACTTGTGAAAGTTTATATTAAAGAAGACATTATTGTTCATAAAACTGGATATACCTGCCATGTTGGCCTGCATACTGCTAGCAGGCATATCATTGATAAGACTCATTAATTTTATCATCTGGTCATTGGTAAAGGTCATTGAGGGTCCATTTTCCATAGATGGGGTGCTAGAATTAGCATTATAAGAAGTTTTGTGATTGGTTTGTTTAGGACCAGGATTCTTGATGTAACCAGGGGGATACCCAACAATTTCAAAGCATCTGTCAGCAGTGTGACCAATTTTTCCACAGTTATTGCAAAGCAAGTTAGGATTAGGACCCCTGTAATTGCTGTTATTATGATTCCCAGTATTCACAAACTTCTTACTGTCAGCACCAGAACCTTTTTTATGCTCAAATCTCTTATTCCCATTATTAGACCAATTTGTTTTAGAAACAAAGCCAACAACTGGATTTTTAGAATTAGAACCAGTAGAAGAAGAGGCAATGCCTCTGTGAGACTCTTCTCTGGAGACAATGACAAAAGCATCTTTAACATCTGGGAGAGATTCTCTGGAGAGAATGCTACTACTGATAGGCTGATAGATTTCATTAAGACCCATGAGAAATTGCATAAGTTTCATAAGTTGATTATGTTTTAGAACATCTTCTCTAGCAGTACAGGAACACTTAGGCAATTTGGTCATAATGTCAAATTCTCTCCATAAGGAGTTAAGCTTATGATAATATTCAGACACAGATAGTTCTCCTTGTTTGAAGTTATTAATTTTTTGCATAAGACTCAGAATCACAGAACCATCAAGTTTATCATAAGTTTCTTTAAGTTCAGCCCACACTTCAGCAGCATTTTCAGAAAAGATTTGACCAAGATATAAATCTTCAGAAACAGAATTCAAAATCCAAGACAAAACAATAGAGTTGCATCTGTCCCACTGATTAGACAGAACATCACTTGAAGCATAAGAGGACTTGATGCATGTACCATTAATAAAGCCAGTTTTATTCCTAGTGTTAATGGCCAATTTCATAGCAGTGGACCAGACCCTATAGTTCTCAGTGCCAGTCAGTTTAACAGAAACAATAGAGCTAGTACTGATATCATTAGAATGAAGATGCAAGGGATTACCCAAGTCAAGATTACTAATAAGATCCTCAGGCCTACCACTAACACCAGCAGACATACTGAAAACACACAGAGCAGAAGAACAGCCAGAAACAGATAATCAAACAAGCAGAAAGCAATAACCAAAAAGATAAACAGCACTAAACAGGATAGGGACAGGCATAAACAAATCCAAAGCAAGAAACAGACAGAAAGCAGCAAACAACAAGCAAGAAACAAGCTAAGCAGAAGAAAAAGGAAAAACTCACACCCAAGATGTAACAAAGACTCAGTCAATTGGACTGGGGTTGGCCAGAGCAGGTTTCCACACCATTCAAGATGGAGGGTCAAGGTGTTAACCGAACCCGTTTGCACCCAATTAACTAAAGACTTGTTAATCTTAAAGGAAGAAAGTAGCTTACAGAGCTTTTGAGAAGAAGATCGCGGAAAAGCCTCACAATACTCTTAATTAAGAGGTATTATAAGGTAAACAGGTCCCAATTAGCGACAGAAACCACTTGAACCACAAACGCCCAAATCAGAAAAATTAGGGTTTCAATAACCAAACCCTAATTCTCCAGATCTTTACTTCAATCAGCAATTAACCCAACGATAACGTTGAATTAACAATGATACACCCAGGGAAGACACCAATTTCAGAAACCCCCAAAATTGATTGAAAACCCTAGATCTTGAAATCACCAATTCGACAGAGCCGTAGCTCTGATACCATGTAAAAATGGTTAAGAACACTTGGGTATGAATCCAACCAACCACCCCTTGATTCAAAATAAGAATGTCAGCTTACAAATACCAAATCATAGAAGGTCAGATTGAACCCAATAGTGGTCAATCAGATTAAGTACAACAACAACAAGACTGGATCTGTATGATCAGTCAAATGATTACAAGACAATAAGATAGATGAGCTCCCAAGACAAGTGAAAGTATTCCACCAGAAGAAAAGAAGAGAGCCGTTGAGCTCTAAGCAGGAGAGGGGCTTTTATAGCCAAACATGTTTGAGAGAATGACAACTCCAGACCCTGCACAAAGCAAGCATAACAAACACAGAACAAACATGAAGAGTTAGAGAAAAAAACAAGTTTTTGAAATGACAGAAACAACCCATGAAAGTTTGGAAGACATTTTAACACCCTTCTCAACTTTGGTTCACTATGTATCAAGATCTTAAGAAAAAAACATAACTGCATTTAATATGCAGATCGAAAAGTCTTTGATTTCACAAAAATAACACATTACCAAGTTGCATACTTCAAATGATTCTATAAAGAAAATTTAGAACACCATTTGATAGAAACACACAACAAAGCAAGTAACTAAATAACCATTTAAAAAAAGTAAATACAAGCATACCCAACAACTACATAACAAAATTACACAAAGTAATTAAGTAATCTAAATCTTCAACTAAATACATGTCCAAGACATCTCCTATCTCACATCGATGATATTACCATTCGATATCACTCTCTTCTTCAACTATTAACATTCCATAAGGTTGACAAATTGATAGCCTTGGAACTCTAAAAAGAACAGAGCATGCATTCGATTAGTTGATATTATTATTATTAACCTATTTGTATTAGTTGATCATAGCAAAAATCGTTAGTGTTAATACCATATATCATAACTTCATCTCCACTCAAGTAGTCACTACCGGAACCTCATTTCACAACTCTACCACCATAATGCACACATATATCAACAGGTTGACATATACTCTAAAAAGCAGATTCCAAATATTATTGAAAACGTTAATAAATGTACTTAACATATGCAACAAGTTTATATAAACATGACGACTACTTACTTGAAAGCTCTAACTCTTCGACTTTCCAAGTTACGTGAAAATCTAGTCGGCATTATAACAATTTTGATACATTGAGAGATGTAAACCAGTTATGAATAAATAGCAACAACCCTTTACATTAACATTTGTTGTAACTGTTTTCAGATAGGTAGTTTTTTACAATTCGATAAGTCCCCACCCATATAGTAGTAACTTCTACCACATGTTAAATAACCAACATATATACATGTATTTTTTTTAGTACTTAAGTAACCTACATACAATAACATTAGTCCCACTCATATAGTAATAACCATGATTTTAAAAGGCGCGCTAAGGCGTGAGGCGTGACCTCCACATTATGAAATAGAACAAGGCGTCGACTCTAGGCTTGGCGTGAGATGAGGAGGGAAAGGCGCGACAAGGAGTGAGGCGTGTCGAGTTTTTTTTTTTTTTTTTTCAACTCCGATAATTTTTTTTTTTTTTAATTATTCAACTCCGATAATTTTTTTTTCTTTTTTTTAATTTTTTTTTTCTTTTTAAATGAAGAATATTACATGTAAAGATAGTTTCTTAACCTTATTCATTATGTACAAAGTTTTTTGTAAACTCGATATGTATGAAATATGATATAAATATATAAATATTTTCATATTTTGTTTCGCTTTATGTCACGCCTCAAAAACGTAAAAACTTCACTTTGACCGCTAAAGCGTGAAGTTTGGTCATGCAGCCACGTCACGGCTCACACTATTTATAACCTTGCTAATAACTTGACATGTAGATGGGGGACTCGAAACAAGTCTATTTATCAAACCTAGCTATTAAAGGTCTTCATTTGTAAGGCTCAACTATTTATAACCTTGCTAATAACTTCCACGACACTATTTATAACCTTGCTAATAACTTCCACGACAGTCTCTTGTCTGGGTTGATATTCGCTACGTAGCTTCTGGATGTGGTAAGTATTTTTAAGTTATTATGACATAATAAACTTATATAATTTTATAAGTCTCAAAATAAGACGAAAAAATGAGCTTATGAAAAATAAGTTGAAACCACGTAAGCTCATAATATATAGAGAAAAAAAAAGCTTAAAAAAAAAACCTTCCGGATGATGAATGTTTGCAAATTTAGGCAAAAAAAAATACTCCGTATTAGATTAAATTTAACACTTTTATGGATTATAAAAGTTGTCAATTTTAAGGATTTGTTTTAGCTTTAGGGGATCTTTGGGATTGCAAATGTAGATAATCACTTTTTTGAATGGGTTGCCAAACACTATTTTTTCTGGTATCTGCCAAAATGTGCTAATTAGAAAGTTTCCCGCCCTGATCCAATTCCAAACAAACACCCTCTTAATTCATGGTACTTAGGGGGCTGTTTGGGCTAGCTTGCTTAAGTGTTTATAGAAAGGCTTGGCTTTAATAGAAAGACTTATGAAGCTCAAATAAGTTAGTATAAAGCTAAAAGCCTAAAACGTATTTGGGTAAAAAAGTGGCTTATTTACTGAAAAAAGTTAACCCAAACGCCCCGTTAATGGAAAAAAAATGTTGGATACCTTGCTGACCTCTGTATATGCTATCTTGGATTTTTTATATGATGTTCGTAAATTCTATGCAGCATCTTGTCATTGTGTGGCATTGGGTGTTGATGGACGTTACTTCACATGGAAAAAAAATGAGGCAAGTTTCAAGCATTTATCAGATTGACCAGTGACACTAGCCGGAAAATTTGTATATACACGATACACCCCTCCAGCTTTTCTAATATCACAATTGCCTCTTCAAACTACTAAAGACATCACATCTAGGTTTGATAAAAATTACTAGTATTTAACTAATAACTAACATATTATCAGCTCATCTAACATAGTTTGAAACTTTATTATATTTTTGAATAATGAGTCTTTTTATTTGGGAACTTATATTAGAATATACATACAAGTCTATTTACCAAACCTAGCTATTAAAGGTCTTCATTTGTAAGGCTCAATTACCCTGGACCATTTAGATGGGGGACTCGACACCGTAGTTAGGAGTTAGGACCTAGTCGTGTTGGTAATTTGTTGATTTAGTTGAAGCATAGATAGACTTGCTATTATCATATGCATACGTTGCATGCAAATAATTAATTATTCTTATATTTACTTTTTTCTTTGCAAACACTTAAATCAAAGCATTTTACAAGTAAACCTGGGCTAATAAACAAAGCTCATTCTTCTTATGCATGGTAAACCCAGGCTTAGCCTCATAGTCTATATCTTCGATCTTCATACCAACTGGTAATTTCCAATCAAACAAGTATATAAGATTAGCGAGCAAGAGTTCAGCCATTAGAACTCCCAGCAAAATTCCAGGGCAGATTCTTCGACCAGCTCCAAACGGGATCAACTCGAAATCATTCCCTCTAAAGTCAATATCGCTACCAAAAAACCTCTCTGGTAAGAACTCTATGGGGTTCTCCCACGATTTAGGGTCTCTTCCGACAGCAAATGCGTTTACATGAACCAGTGTTTTTTGCTTGATTTTATAGCCATGTAAAATGGTATCGTTCTTTGGTTCTCGAGGTACGAGAAGAGGAGCTGGAGGGTATAATCTCATTGTCTCTTTGAGTACTGTTGCCTTCAAATATATGAATTGTGCAAGAGCATTTTCATCTATTGCACCATTCTTGCCAACCACATTTCTCACTTCTTCTTGTACTTTTCTCATCACTTTTGGGTTCTTCATTAAGGCCGTCATTGGCCAAACCACTGTAGCCGCACTAGCATCTCTTCCGGCTACGAGCACATCCTAAAGCATAGCATAGGAAACAATAAGATAGATAAGCTAGAGATTGATTTTTAGACTTTTTCTCTAAGAAAACATGGTAATAAGCACATCACAAACACATTTTAGTTGACAATTTTGTCCTCACACCATAAGAAATGACAAAAAAAAAAAAAAAAAAAAAAAAAAAAAAAAAAAAGGTGATATAGTGATTACCGTGAGCATAGCTTTTATGTGATTGTTAGTGAGCTCAATGGGATTGGAGACTTGATCTTTCTTGAGTTGAATTAAGATGTCAATAATGTCTTGGTCTTCCTGATCATGAGAATTTGTGTTCTCCTCGTTGACAAGGCGTTCATCAGTTAAACTTTGGTAAAACGAATCTAAATCTTGAAAGCACTTCTCAAGCCGATCCATCTTGCCCATTAACCTATCAATCAAACTAGCAAAAGGCAAACCAGGCCAAAGATCCACAACAAAGAAATCTGTTATCATCGACTGAAGTTCGCCAATGAGTCGAACAATCTCCCTACGTTCATGTCCATCTTCATACCTCTTGCCAAAACCTACTCTCATTACAATAGTACTCGTCACATTTATCATAATTTCTGTCAAGTTTATATGCTTAGAAGAACTTGCTAGTTTGTGTATCTTCTTCATAGTAAGTGAGACCTCATCTTCACGGATGTACCTAGAAGATTGTACCCTTTTAGGACTTAATAGATGAATGGCAACAGTCTTTCTCATGTCTCTCCAATAATCATTATAGGGCGAGAAAATTACGTCAAGTGAGAACTTTCGTTGGGAAACTGATGATGGCCTATTACAAAAGATAACATCTTGAGTTTTATAAACTTCTTTCGCTAGACTTGACGAAGAAACAACAATAGATGGGATCGAACCAAAGCGGAGAAATACGATTGGACCGTAAGATTTAGAGAGGTTCCATAAATAAGTATGGAGGCATGAACTATCAATTTGGTGCAAATTTCCAATGATCGAAGGGAAGTCCTAGAGGGCCTGGTGGATTGAATCTTGATTTCTTTTTGATGATTTTGGAAAGAATGTAGAGGATGGGAAACAACAAAAAGATGTAGAGAAAAATCATTGCCATGATTTAAAACATTCTACCAACATACTAGTAGTTATGGATATATGTAGACTCCAATGCATGTTAGAGGATCATGCGTTATAGCCGTAGAATTAAGAATGTAACATGACATATTTTGGTATATTTCGTTTTTCAGTTATGAATAACGTGTTTTTGTCCATTTCAAAATTTGGAGCAAAATAATTAAAGTGATGGATATATATGATTGAATGACATTTCGTGTACGCGGAAGGAAAAACTTGGAAGTATGCATTCAAACCATCCAAATTCTATATTCTTATTTGTAGAGGTGCCAAAATGGTTAGGTCGGGTCTGGTCGGGGTCTTAGTGTTGAATGGGTCTGGGTTTAGATAAGTCACTTGGAAGGATGGGTGTAGAAGAGTTTGGGTCAAACGGGTCTCGGGTCGGGTCAGGTTTATTTTGGGCATTTCATGTTTTTTTTTTTTTTTTTTTTTTTTTTTTTTCATTATTGTAAACAATTCAATATCTGTTTTTGTACGTTTTCGTCCGTTTTTATACGTTTTCGACTGATTTTATGCATTTTCATACGTTTTTATCCGTTTTCGTCCGTTTTTATACATTTTAATCCTTTTTTATACGTTTTCATCCATTTTATACGTTTTCTTCCATTTTTTATATGCTATCTTACGTATTCATACGTTTATATTCACTTTTATCTCTTTTTATACGTTTTCATCCGTTTTTATACATTTTCAGCCGTTTTATACATTTTTATAAGTTTTCATACGTTTTCATTCGTTTTTATATGTTTTCAACCGTTTTTATATGTTTTCACCCATTTTTATACGTTTTCATTCGTTTTTCTTACATTTTCATATGTTTTAATCCGTTTTTTAATGTTCTTATACGTTTTTGTATAGTTTTGTACCTTTTTGTATGTTTTTATGCATTTTATACGTTTTGTACGTTTTCTTACATTCTCATACATTTTTATCCGTTATTAACAATTTTTATCTGTTTTCATACGTACAAAAACGGACTAAAACCTATAAAAACGGATGACAACGTAAGAAAACTAACGAAAACGTATAAAGACGGATGAAAACGTATAAAACGGATAAAAACGTATGAAAACGTAAGAAAACGGGCGAAAACGTATAAAACGGATGAAAACGTAAAGACACATAAAAACGTAAAAAAACGTAAAGACACATAAAAACGTACAAAAAAGTTTAAAAAAAATAATAAAAAAAAATAAATAAAAAACTATAAAAAAATGGATTTCTTCATTTAGTACGTAGAGTCATAGAGCATCATTGGCTTTATTTTAATAGTATACCCTTGTGGTTATAATAGTAGACCTATCAGACTCATTTAATTATTTTAATAAAACCCAACTAAACCCATATAGACTTATGGATATAATTTAACAAAACCCAACTAAACTCATCTTGTTAAAAATATTTATCCAACTTACCCAAATTTAACAATTGGGTCTTAAATTGCCACCTCTACTTATTTGGTCGTCTATAATGTGACATGAAATATCACAATGATGTAGCAATAAAAAAAAATTATAAAAAATGGTATAAGTATATGGAAAATGTTAAAAATAGCCTTTAGCGCTACGCTTAAGAAATTATGACATACATAAATTGTTTATAACTTCAGAAAAATGGTACAAGAAGAACGTGCTATTATCTTGAGCTTTTTAGGCTGAGGATACGTCTTATTAATATCAAATGGATTGCAAGCGTATTTCCCACCAAAACATTGGGGTTAAATACCGGTCTTCGAAAGCGGAGGTTAAAGGTTCGAATCTAACGGAGAGAAAATTAATCTTCTTGTGGCTACGGAGGTTCACAGCGCCGACTCCGAGCTATCCAAAAGAGTAGTCGCTCTGCGATTAGTCGGCTCGAAATGTTGAGTCAGAAACTCGGGTAAATAAAAAATAAAAAATAAAAAAAAAAATGAGGTTAAACTAAAGTCCCGTTTGAGCAAGTGTAGTTTCACTTTCTAACAATAACAACAATACGTAATCCCACCGGAGCGGGGTGTGGGGATGTAAAATGTAAACAAATCATACATCTATGTCGGGAAAAACTCGAGAGTAAGGACAACTGTTTTTAGAAAGACTTTCGATAAATGCACCTGTGAGGTGAGAGTGCGCAAATATATGTGGAAAAAAGAAATTGTTTGACCACATGCAAATCGTGAAGGATTTATTTTCGCTGTTGTTACTTATAGCAATTTACATGTAAACATGGGCTAAAAGACAAAGCTCATTCTTCTTATGCATGGTTATCCCAGGCTTAGCCTCATAGTCTATATCTTCGAGCTTCATACCGGCTGGTAATTTCCAATCAAACAAGTATATAAGATTAGCGAGCAAGAGTTCAGCCATTAGAACTCCCAACGAAATTCCAGGACAGATTCTTCGACCAGCTCCAAAGGGGATCAACTCAAAATCATTCCCTCTAAAGTCAATATCGCTACCCAAAAACCTCTCTGGTAAGAACTCTTCAGGGTTCTCCCAAGATTCAGGGTCTCTTCCGATGGCAAATGCGTTTACATGAACTAGTGTTTTTTGCTTGATTTCATAGCCATGTAAAATGGTATCTTTCTTTGTTTCTCGAGGTACAAGAAGAGGAGCTGGAGGGTATAATCTCATTATCTCTTTGACTATCGCCTTCAAATATATGAGTTGTGCAAGATCATTTTCATCTATTGCACCTTTCTTGCCAGCCACGTTTCTCACTTCATTTTGTGCTTTTCTCATCACTTTCGGGTTCTTTATTAAGGCCGTCATTGCCCAAACCACTGTAGCCGCACTAGTATCTGTTCCGGCTGCGAGCACATCCTAAAAGCATAGCATATGAAACAATAAGACAGATAAGCTAGAGATTGATTTTAGACTTTTTCGCTAAGATAACATGGTAATAAACACATCACAAACACATTTTAGTTGACAATTTTGTCCTCACACCACAAGAAATGACAAAAAAAAAGGGTGATAAATAAAGAGATCTAAAGCATATAGTGATTACCGTGAGCATAGCTTTTATGTGATTGTTAGTGAGCTCAATTGGATTCGAGACTTGATCTTTCTTGAGTTGAATTAAAATGTCAATAATGTCTTGGTCTTCCTGATTTTGAGAATTTGTGTTCTCATCGTTGACGAGGTGTTCATCAATTAAACTTTGGTAAAACGAATCTAAATCTTTAAAGCACTTCTCAAGCCGATTCGTCTTGCCCGTTAGCCTATCAATCAAACTAGCAAAAGGCAAACCAGGCCAAAGATCCGCAACAAAGAAATCTGTTATCATCGACTGAAGTTCACCAAGAAGTCGAACAATCTCCCTGCGCTCATGTCCATCTTCATACCTCTTGCCAAAACCTACTCTCATTACAATAGTACTCGTCACATTTTTCATAATTTCACTCA
Source organism: Artemisia tridentata subsp. tridentata (assembly GCA_021014915.2). Classification (NCBI taxonomy): domain Eukaryota; kingdom Viridiplantae; phylum Streptophyta; class Magnoliopsida; order Asterales; family Asteraceae; genus Artemisia; species Artemisia tridentata. Next base: position 86,262,424 of record CP139504.1, read on the forward strand.
AGTTTACACACTTAGAAGAAAGTGCTAGCTTGTGTATTCTCTTCATAGCATTTAAGACCTCATCATCACGAATGTACCTAGAAGATTGTACCCTTTTAGAACTTAATAGATGAGTGGTAACAATCTTTCTCATGTCCCTCCAATAATCGTTATAGGGCGAGAAAGCCACGTCAAGACCATTGTAAGATAACTTTCGTTGGGAAACCGATAATGGCCTACTACAAAAGATAACATCTTGAGTTTTTAATACTTCTTTCGCTAGACTTGCCGAAGAAACAACAATAGATGGGATAAAACCGAACCGGAGAAATAAGATTGGACCGTAGGATTTAGAAAGGTTCCATAGAGAAGTATGCAGGCTTGAACCATCAATTTGGTGCAAGTTTCCAATGAAGGGTAGTCCAAGAGGGCCTGGCGGAGCAAGTCTCCTCGATCGGTTTTTGTTAATTTTTGGAAGAAGGTAGATGAGATATAGGATGGGAAAGAGCAAAAAGATATACATAAAAAACAATGCCATTATTGAAATAATCTTATGGAGCCTTTACTAGTAGTTTTAGCTATATGAACACGTACAATAGAGAATCCAATTGGTCTATTCGTCTTCTAGATATCAATAACGTGTTTCCAGCTATATACTCTCTCCGTCCCATATTAAGTGTCCACTTTTCAAATGCACAAAGTTTTAAGAAATTCGACTAACTATACTCTCCATCAATCAAATAACATTATTACCCACTAAAGTCTCTTCTCATTGGTTGGAATACAATATGGACACTTAATTTATGACATACCAAGATTCCATTATGAACACTTAATATGGGACGGAGGGAGTATTAGCTAGGACCAGTAGATATCAGTCATTGATCGAATTGAATTGGAAAAAAAAGTTTAAGAAAAAAAAATGGTATTCAATGTACGCGGGCGGAAAAACTTGGAAGTACGTAGAAGCTAGCCATCTAAAATTTGTTTAAGTTTGTATCATGGTGGTCTACTCGTATATGTCTAAAACTATTTGATAGAATGATAGTGTCACCTCAAATACCATAGTAACAAACATGATTTTGCTAATGATGTAACGTTTATTTGTAGTGACCCACTGACCCGCAAATATAGAATTTCGCCATCATTAAGAACTTTTATTTCTTCTTTAACAATGAACAACCGCGGCGGTAGCAATCACCGTGCGCTAGATTGTGTTGCTGTCGATTACACAGTTTTTTGTTCGATTCTATTTAATTCATCGAATAGTGCCCTACCTTACCACTTGACTAGTAAAAAGCCCTCGTACTAAATTTTTTTCTTTTTTTCTTTTTTTCTATATTCTTGGCCGGTTGTGTTATGATGTCGTGCCAAGTATCAACTAAGCATCATATAGTTATCATATTACGAGCCTTTACTAGCAGTTCTAGGGACTGCTTGTTATATAATTATGAGCAAGATGTGTCATAGCCATACAGATAAAATGCAACGTAATGTACGTGTTTGTCTTATTCTCATTTTTCGGCTAATAGTGACGTGCTTGCATATCTCTGTATATAAATTGGGACCATTTCTGTTTTGTGGCCGTTTTTGACGTTTCTGTTTCCTTCTTGGAGATAGTTCGCTGGCCTTTTTTGAGATAAATCGCTGGCCTTTTTTGAATGAAATTTGCTTTTCAAAAAAAATATAAATTGGGACCAAAAGGAAAAGTTGTGGATAGGATCAGTTGAAATGAAATCCTCTATCTTATTAATGCTGAATTGATGGATGGAAAAGCTCGGAAGTACATGATTCTTTGACAGCCTTGACAAATACGTGCGTTAACGCCGTATCACCTTATTTATTTACAAATAGTGTTTTGCATCATAATCAGGGAATGAGAAAATTATGATTAAAAAAAAAAAAAAACACTTAATTATTTACAATTATAGGATATAATAAATTACAAATTATATTAAAAACTATCATATTCATTCCTTAGGCTGGAGGGAGTGGCAAGCGGGCTCAGCAGCGGGCTCAGCGGGCTCGATGGGAACACCGCCGCCGCCTAGGCGGGTTGGCCTGGCGGGCTGCTTCCACGGGTAAAAAGCTCGCAGCGAGTTGAAAGAAGACATCGGTCATTTGACCGTTTTAGGGGTAGTTTTGAAAAAAAAAATTGGACCGTTTAGTCCCTTTTGTTTGACCGGAGATCTAAAGGTATGCACAAAAAATGAACAAAACTAAACCAAAAACAAAGATTCCGGTGAATATACCGACATCAAAATTATCAAAAGAAAACATGAATTTGATGTAAAAAATTAAACTTTTTACCTGATTTGATATTGGTTCATGAAAATATGAAGAACCCAGAAAGGATTAAGCATAAAAATGATCCTAAATTATGTTTTTCGTATGATCACCGGAAAATTAAAAAATGGTGGCAATCACATTGGGTGGCATATAATAATAGATTGACGTGTGAGTTTGTTGTTAAATATATGTGTTGTGTTTTGTTTAGAAGTTTGGTTTTTACTGCCAACCAATAAAATGTGTACATCAAATGAAATGTTGGGAAAATGGTACAAAAGTAAAATTTATAAATTTGGAAGAGTTAATGTTGCAAATTTATAATTTTGAAGGACAAATTATGAATATTTAAAAAAAAGTTTGGGAGGGTTGAAAGTGATGGGCGCCAGTAAAAATGTTGGATTGAGGGTTGGAGGGTTGAAATGAGGTGGAGGGAGATGATTGGTTAAAATTTGGGAGGGTTGGAGGGTATAAAGTCACCACTCCTTGTAGCCTTAGCGGTCTCATATATATTTTTTTTCATCTAATAATCGAATCAAAATTATACAAAACCCCATGATTAATCAACCATATTAAATAATATTCCCATCATTAATGGATATTTTAATCTTTTCTTAGCAATTCATTTTGTCCTACCAACCAAAGATGATTAATAATAGTAATAAATCGTTACATTACATCATTAATTCACTCCTCCCAGCCTTACATCGTTTATTATATTTATTTAACATTTCATTCCGTCCTAGTAAACGAAACCTTACTCCTTATATATGTTTTGCTACAAAACATTGCACTAACTTCTTTTCCCTTTCTTTTAACTTTTCTTCATTATACCGTCAATACATGAATGAAACAAAAAAATAAATAAATAAATAATGTCTACTTGGTCAAGTTGCTTGGTGCATGTTGCACTTTTTCCTTGCCTTGCCGTAAACACCTCCTCTTTAAGTGATCTAAATATCTTATTTTAACACGTTCTGAAGTATTTAGACAATTAAAACTATTCACCTTATCTCGATACATTTAATGTAGTGATATATGAATGTGCACATCCATTAAAGAATTATGAGTTCAAGTTTTGTTGAAAACACTTCTGATATAATGTAAAATGAGTGGTATATATTTAAAAGATCACCGTTCGGAAAACTAAATGGTAATGTTAGATACTACTTCCTCCGTCCCATGTACTCTTCTTAATTTTGTAAAGGGTTGCTATCTAGAGCTTTGAGGGCTATATTTAAAAATAAAAAACATGTAGGGTATGTTTGACAAAAGTAACTGTTGGTAGAACGGAGATGATGCTGGAGATGAAGATTATAAAAAGATATTATTTTTATAATCTACATGAAGTAACATTTGGTTTTAAGAGATTATGGAAGTTTTTTTTTTTTTTTTTTTTTTTTTCAATCTCTTATAAGTTATGTTTGCCAAACAAAAATTAATTTTTAAGTAGTTTATTTTTTTAAAAAATAAGTATAATCTCTCAACAATTTTGTAGGTCAAACATACCCGTAATAAGAGTGAAACTGATTGAAAGCTGTTAAATTTATGACGGTACATACAGTATAAGCATGTTATAATTGTTTAAACATGACTCTGTAGGCTATCTTTAACTCTATAGGCTATGTTTAACAATTTTATATTTTATAATGGAAAATGATTTGCACACTTTATAAAATGATTGGGACATTCAAATTTATTATGCTTGGATATTTATACCCTCAAATGGGTGAAAATGTAAAGGTAACTGTGAGGGTATAAATGTCTAAATACAATAAATTTAATTGTTCCAATCATTTTATTAAGTGTGCAAATCACTTCCCTTTTATAATAGTCTTATACTAAAATTTATTTGAAAACGTGAATTGAAATGCCCAATGATGATCCAACTATACTTTCTAAAAGCGAAAGCCGCTCAATTGTAAAGTGAAAAAAAATTAATAAGTGTAAGAAGTAACCAGAGAACAACACGTGTCCCAAATCTCATATTAATCAAAAAATCACGATCAGCGGTAAAATGATCATTTTACATGTTTTTTGTATTTCACCTTCAAACTACAAACGCAAATAACTCTTAAACGACAAACTTTTAGAAAAAAAAAAACTTATTTCACCATAATTTCTAAAATTTAATCCTCTTTAATTTGGTATAAATCTTGTTAAATATTTCGATTTCTTTTATATATCAAATGGGTCTTTAGTTTCTCGGTCTTTTTGGCATTTTTGACCCTCATTACTACAGAATAATGAAAAAATTAAAGCATAAAAGTTAATGATTTTGGTTCACTTTTTACATGAGTTTTTGAATCACTCAAATCCGATGTCATATGAGTGAGATATCACACGTTAAAGATGTCATTTTAGTCATATTTGTTTCACACAAGGTGTTTGATGAAATATCTAGCTTATATTTTTAGTGTTTAAATTTCGTTAAATGCGCTAATTTTTGTACCACAATGCACCATTAATAATTTTATTAATGTAAGATTCAAAACTTGATGTTTTTTTAATTTGTTTATTTTGTACAACAATGTACGCATTGCGTTTTATTGCATTTTTAATCATAAATTTGACCAATATTAAATTCAAATTATAAAAATTGTAAAACATAAAAGTCATAGTTTTTAGGTCAATTGTTACTCAGGTTTATGAATCACTCAAATCCGATGTCACATGAGTAATATATCACACGTTAAAGATGACGTTTTAGTCATATTTGATGATGAAAAACATGGCTTATGAACAACATGGATTATGATGAACATGGATTAAGACTGATGAACTGATGAACAACACTAGCTGATAAACAAAATTAACTGATGAATAAGACTAGCTGATGAACAAAATAACATCAATCTACATGTTGTTCATAAGTGTTCATCAGTTAGTTTTGTTCATCAGTTCATGTAACAATTCACAATTTTGAGATCATTATTTAATTATTTATTTTTACTTAATATTTTTATCTTAAGTAAATTTAGTCTCACGAATAACTAGATAGGTTATTCAGCGTACTTCATTAAACGTACATTTAACTCAAACCGACACCCGAAAATACTCAGTATAATTATTTGTATACATTTTATTTCCTTACAATCATATTTTAAATATTATATTTTTACTTTTTCAATTTTACCTAAACTTTGCACATTTCGCGTTTTGCGCGTTTTCAGTCTACATTTGCAATTTGTAAACAACAATTAATCACCAAACAAGCCCAAGGATCACCTATAATATTAAAATAGGTTATGTTGTCAAGCTTTAATATTTTTATAAGTTTTACAATTTTACGTTACCTGGTTTTACGTTACGCGTCTTAAAAACCCTACGTTTTAATTACCAGGAGCAAAATACACTACATAACACATACTATAACCAAATTAAACCACAAAAATTTCCACTCACCTTCCCCACCCTTGACTTGGCAGGTCCTAAACAACTCACAAGACATATGTCTTGGTGATACTAAACTTTTCATGTTATACTTCCACATGTCCACCCTTGTCTTCCACTAACCACGTTTATACTTCATTTTTATCATTTGTACATGCAACTTGATCAAATTTCTTGTTTTTCTCTCCTTGTGGTCGTGGGTCTCATAGCACCAAAGCACCACCATTCTTTGATTTTCTAGTCCAAGATTTGTGAAAGATTGAAGGTCCAAGTGTCCTAGTTTATTGTTGATCATTTTATTCTCCAAAAGACTTTATGTTTAAAAGTTTACTTAAAGGTTTTCAAAGTGTCAAGAGGCTGTGATTTTCAAGGTTTTACAAAGTATTTTGGTGGTCAAAGATTGAGTTGATTTAGGTAAAAGAAAAGGTGCAAGTATTGTTGGGTAATCTAGGTTTAATGTCCTTGTTTCTTGATCTTTCTTGTTCATCAATCCTTGTAAGGAACCAATCACTCACACTTTCATTATACTTATGTAATTATATGTTTATTTATGTATTTAATATGTTTCATAAGTTTATTATGCTTGGTTATGCTTGGTCATGCTTTGAAGTACTAGAAATCATTAGAGGACTAGACATGCAAAAATGATTTCTGATCAGGGTAAAAACAGAATTAACTGCACTAATCAGTGGACTTTAGACCTAACATAAAAATATTGGCATAAAGATCTATGTCTTGTGGTCATTTTTCCGGGTGGCGCATCCCGTAACGACACCCGATGATTAAACTAAAATGTTTTCGTGAAACATGTCATATTATGAGTAACAGAATTGTAACATATAAAAGTCTTTTTTTTAGTATAACCAACTGTTTCTCAAAGAATGAAAGTGGTAGCTAACATCTTAACTTAAACGTGGCCATAAAAATGGGGTTAAACGGGCTTGTAGAAATCTAAATATCGCATTTTTCCCGAGACTGTTGTGATGCTGTTAAAATCTGAACTGGGTAGTTAAGGGCAAATTGGTAATTTCACTACTGCTAGGTAATTTTTGACTCAGTGGGGCCTACAAATCTAGTTAGTACACTCAAATACCTTTCCGTGGATATAAAGAATATAATTTTTTCATTTACGGTTTGCGAGTAATAAAATTTTGAAGATAGACATGTTTATAAAATTTCTAACAACTTTGGACTTAAAATGTGTAAAAAGTTATTAACTTATAAAAATGAACCCTTGGACTATTAGAAACTTGTCAAATAACACTACTTGACAATTTTTACATAAAAACCGAAGTGGTAGGACCCACTATCGGAAATAGACACGTAAATCCTTTCATAGACTAAAGAAACTTAAGAACGACTAATTTGAACTCATGACACATATTTGGAACCCTTAAATTTGATTTTGAACCATTTAATATATTTTGAACTCTTTGACTTAATTTGAACTTTTCAAGTAATTTGAACCCTTTTGACTTAATTTGAACCCTTGGACTTAATTGAACCTGTTAGTGCAAATATTACGATATTTAATCTATACAGTCTCGTCTGTTTTGATTGATGAAAAACATGTAACATGATAATAACGTAAAATGTACAAGTTACTCGTAATCATATTTTGTCTCAACATACATTCAACACCTCTCGACGTCTTAAGTCCTCGTGTGCTACAACACAGGTTCGTACATGTTTGTTATGTGGCATTATGATCAAACCCCTTAACAAATCATTTAGAATGTTTAAAATACGTTTAGAGTCATTAAGTATTTTAAAAGGTTAACCATTCTATTTCGAACCTCATTTTACATTTTGCATATACAAGTATTTTTACTTGTACGTCATGCTTCCTAAGTTATATTCATGTCAAAATAGAATAAGTGTCACATTATGTGTAAAAGTGCACTTTAGGTGTCAAAATAGGATAAGTGCACTTTAGGTGTCAAACTAAGACAAATGTGTTTACATACTTCTAAAAATAATGTTAATGGCATAATAACTTAAGTCCTATAATAGCATAAGTAGTTTAACATTTTTAGTAACACATAAACTAACATGGTACAACTTGTTAAACATATATTAACTAGTTAAGTAATACATTTTACAAACGAACTTTTGTTTACATTTTAATCAAAATGAAAATGGTTTTATTACCTCATGAATAGTGTCATCAAAATCTTGAAAGATCACAAATGATATATTGGAAAGATTGTGTAAATATTTTGAAAAGATTTGAAACAAGATTTGAAAAGATTTTGGAAATCTTAGAAAATATCTTTGTAGGATACTAGTAAGATCATGTATATATTTTGGTTAGATTTGATAAAAGATTTTAAAGATTTTCTGTCAGGTCCCCACGGAACCAAATGCATACACGGACGGAACCCTTGTTTTGGTTCCATCTGATCCGTGGGTTGCTGAGCTTGTTGGCTATAAATAGCAGCCCATTGTTTACTCATTTTCATATCACTTGAACATACATTCTCTCTACCCTTTTGCATACATTTAGATCAGTAGATAACAATGTAGCAACATACATTAATCACCCTTATTATCATGATCATAATGCTTCTAACTTTCATTATGTTGTGAGCATACTCCCGAAATGATCCTGTGAAGCAAACTCAGAGATCTTGAGTTATCATCCACCACAAGCATACATATATGAAGATCTATCACAACAAGCTTAGGGAACTTGTGATCTTCATCCATTGAAGGCTTTCTATCAATGGAAGTTCATTTAGATTAGTCATTCATATCCATTAGACATTTGTGTCATGGATCATCATTGTAAACATCATTGTATCATCACAATCTATTCACCAAACTAGATTAGATGGTTAATGTGTTTGTGCCATAAAACACAAGGTTTTTATGTTGGGCCATAAAACATAGCGGGAGTGGTTGTACCCTTGTAAAAGAACTCGACATCTAGCTTAGTGTCAGAAATATTATATAGGCGACGTTAGGTTGGTTCTACCTCGCCCCGGTATTTAGCTTTGTACCGGAAAAAGTGTAAGCGACGTTTGTAAGGTTTTCTCCGCCGAGAAGGGAGCTTGTTGATTTAGTGAAGTAACTCTCGAGTTGGGTACTCGGGGAGTGGAGTAGGGCGGAGAGGAGCTCCGTGACCGAACCACTATAATCATCGTGTCCGGTTTGCGCTTTCTTTTTACTTACTGCTTTACTTTTATACTTGATTATATTATTGCTTGCGTTGTGACTTGATGGTTATACTTGTGTGACAACTTGTTTTAGTATATGCTAGTCATAAACTATAATTGGCATCTTTCATATTACAACAAGCTTAATCGGATATTTGATACACCAAGTTTTAAGATTTTAAAACGGTAACGTATTTAACCCCTCCCCCCCCCCCTCTATGTTTTCACAATTGGTATCAGAGCCTCGTGGCTCTTTTTTTCAAAACAATTGGTTTTTAAAATGGAGTACGATCCATGTATCAAATTACCATTGAAGCAGAATATAATATGAAAAATGTTTCGCTAATTATTTTGTTGTTAAATGTTACTCTGTATACAAGCTTGAAGATGTCCTTGAGAAATAAAAGAAAATATTTCTTAAAAGAATTAAGTGTCAAATTGTGTGCTTAAAAATTTTTTACGAAAAATACGGTTTTGAAAGGAGCGTTTGGGATAACTATAAATTTAGTTGAAAAATCACCTCCGTATATGATTAGATAAGTTGCATATGTAGAAATTATGTTAAAATAGGTGTATTATATGTTTACTACCAAATCTAGTAAGCCCTACACATTCTCGCTATGCGAAAATACATGTTTTCAGAATTCTGTGACATTTTGTCTCAGAGAAGCACGGATCAGACGGATCCCTTTAAAGGGTTCCTTGCCCTTTGGAAAAGGGATCCTTGGTCTGCACAGTCCAAAATTTTTGCAAACTTTAAAAACCCATAACTAATTAACCGTAAGTCCGTAGGAGTCACGCCACCTATCATTTTAAAAGGAATTAAGTCACTTTCATTTAAAAATAATCTAATGGCCTAAATCTAAATTGGAGTAAGTAAAATAAATCAAATGCTACAACCTGTCCAAAATATTAAGTTTCATTCTGACATAGTAATTCAAACTTTTGAGTCGGGCAATATAAGTTGGTATCCTTTAAACACTGATATGATTTCTTTTGAAACTAAAGAATTTGGTGATATTTATATATATAAAGGAAACTAATCAAGCTTGGTATACATCGTCATATTTAAACGCAAAGTGACGAAATGTATCTTTCTTTTTATGCTATGCTATATGACTACTTGTTTTGGTTGTTTGCATACATGTTGTTTGCTTATTGAAAGTTGTGATTGCACTTGTTTATTTGTGATACATAAGTGTCAATCTTGCCATGATATTCATTTCCTTGTTTGTCAATTTCATGTTTATACACAATAGGACATTTGCTAGATTTTGTACACTAAGTTGGAAAATTGTTTTTGCATTGCTTATAGACTTAGATAATTTTCTTTGCGTATGTTATATTAAAATCTTGCATAATTCACTTAGAAATGTGAACTAAGTAAAACTAGTCCAGTACATTGAAAAATGTTGTTTTGCACAAACTTCCACCTAATGACCTAATAGTTCAAGTGTTAAAATGTGTCACTACTTTCAATGATTATCGAAGCATTCAGTATCTTTGAAAAAGGTGTATGAAACAATGAAGTATGAACCATTATATGCCTTGTAGGATGTTAACCTGTTATTTAACGCTTTGTGAACTAACCAAGTGCCGTGCAGGAGGATAACATCATTATGTTATCAATTTTCATTTTCACGTTTTAGTGAAATTTTTAGCCCTTGTATGATCTCTACCCATCCATGTGTTTATACCTGTTTTATTGTTATTTCCTAATCACATTGAATTAATTACACATGTTTTAGGAGAAATTATGGGATTTGAACGGGGTTCGGGGAATGAAAAAAGCCCTCTGTTAACCTTTTTGGCCTGGCGGATAGGACGGAACCAAAAATGTGGTTCCATCCGTCCAAAAATTTGGTACCGCCAAATTTTTACCAATGGATGAGGCGGAACCAAATTATGGGTTCCGCCTGTTATGTCGATTGGTTACGCCGGCCTGGAGGTATAACTTTTTTAATTTTCGTTTAATCCCGCACTCTAGATCACTCAATTTTGTTACTAGGATACTTTTCACTGATATTCACTCATATTAGGATCATGTCATCTCACTTGCACCAATAGGATAACCATCTCTAATCATACTTTCAAATTTCTTAAAAATGCTCCGATGTACCTTTCTCTATAAAGGAAGGAACCCTAAAATTGGTTCCTTGCAATCCGTGGACCACTGAGATTTTGTGATCATTACACACATTCACTGCATTCTTCCGTCCTTTACTCATCCATTAGCTTGATTTGTTTTATAAGTTGACAACCTCCTAACAAATCCGGACTCATTGTTTGCAAAGATACAATATCAAAATCACATGTCCAACTTATGACTATAGACATTGTCTTGTATCTACATATGTTGCCTCACTTGGTTAACATGAAAATAATGTGTCATCCTCCAAAACGATTTACATCGAGTCATAACTCACACTTATGTTAAAGATGTATTATCAAGTCTTGCTATCCTTGAGTGCAACCTAAGCTTTATAATCTCAAAGTAGGATTGACAAGTTAAGTATTTCGTCCGAAATATTCAAGTAAATTTGACTTACGATTGTAGTCACTAAAATTCATATCCGAGAAAAAACAACACCCAAGTATTTTAATAACATATGTTAAAACACTTATCCTATCACGACTAGAACACTTACTTATCCTAATAAGTCACTTGTTCTTTCACCATCATCTCATCACATTCACCTCTGAGATACATTTCAGCCCCTAAGCTTCACAAACATGACCAAAACTTCAAGCACTTCACCCACTAGTTGTACCAACCAATGGACCATAAGAATTAGTATCCATCCTTGTTGTCTTCAACATCTATGAAACCTAAGTACTCCGATAGTACAAGAAACCTCTACATCACCACATCCTTATTTAGACACACTAGAAGACCTACCATCTAAATCAACCAATCCACAATCCTTACCATCATTTGAATTCGTTGAGTGCATTGCTCAAAAAGCACTTTGTCCAAACACTCGTACCGAATCAAATGCACGTTGAACTAACTCAAACATTCTTTGCCACCTATAGGGACTTAGATGATTCATTATGGCTAGAACCTCCACTATCAAATGAGCATGATGCTCGCGTTCATTTTTATCAATTTCCACTAGGTATATGTAGTACTACTTTCACAAGAGATTTCATTACACCTCATTGGCTAAATGATCTTGAACAAACATCTACAAGTTCTACGAACTAACGTATCTCCTTCATCTTGTCATACTTGTTTTCATAAGCATGATAACTTTATCCTATGGAATAATTGTAACGCCCCGTGACCACTTATACCAAAAATTTTGAACTTTATACTTGGGAACGATTGACTAAATTGAACTCATACAAATTCTTCATGTAATGACCATAAATTATAACATTTAACCTTTTAAATATACTTGCAAGAACATCTACTCAAAGACCCTTCCAAACATTTCATACAAATTTTCTAAAACGACCAGACAACCCTTCTGAGACCAAGATACGCCGTATCCTTTTCAGGGATACCCGCATCAAAAGACAATACGCCGTATCAATTTGAAGTGATACGCCGTATTATCCTAAACTCGGATACGCCGCATCTATTGAATTAAATACGCCGCATCAATTCACTGAGACAAAATTACAAGAAAATAGCTACGATGCGCCATATTCCAAAGGGAGATGCGCCGCATCACCTGATACGCCGGATCTCAAATGAGATGCGCCGTATCTACCCTGCACCACAGAAATTCTGGACAGACCCTACTGATCAAAATATGCATAATCAACAGCCTCGGCTGGAAACCCGACCTCCCGGACTCGAAACTTGACGAAACTTTCCAGAATCCTTTAGTATGTCCGTAAGATTAATTTCATGCAAAAACATCACCCGTTTGACCACCCGTAATAGTACCTCAAAATTGGACGGATTATGCATAAATACCCAAAATGACCCATTACACTACAAGACCATTTATACTACTATCAATTCACAAATAACTTGACCATAACCATTAACTTAACATATCAAAAGCATTCCATGCATACATGACCTGTTAACTTCTCAAAATGGGTAGAAACGTGCTAATACCAAACACCCCTTAACGAGTACTTTGACCATACAAGTTCTAACTTAGACACTATATGAACATCATAAATCATCCACAAACTTGACCCTTGACCTAAACATAAACAAAGAACATATATGAACACAAGACCGTGAACTAACAAAATGACCATATAAAAAGAAGTGTACCCACGACACAAAAGAACACTTGGGGGCTTCCAACTTCAATATGCTTGGTCCAAAAGAATTCCGATCTTCTAAACTACCTTCTTATGCTATAAGTTAGGCTATATCCTTACCCTTGCTTCCTCCGCTAGAACCTACAAAAACATTAACATCTAAACCGTAAGCGAAAACGCTTAGTAAGTATACAAGGTATAATCAACATCACATTTACACAAGATTGGTGATTACCACCAATCACAACATTAACAAGGAGCATCAAGTGGGGTTATTACTTACCTTGATCAAGCAAGTAATATTTATATATAACATTTTCATATCTAGCATTGGATCAAAGCTAACACATCATTACAAGCTCCATAAAACATCACATTAACACAATCATAACATTAATAGCATAACATTACAAAGATTATACTCATATACTTACCTCAACTCCTACTAGCTTCCTACTTGACTTTGAATGGGCTTCTATAACTGCTCCCTATCACAAGATTAACTACAATTAGCAACTAACTAACTAAGGAGATCATTAATTCACTACCTTTTTCCATAATCCTCAAAACCCACCATATGAACCCTAATTTTCACATTTGGGGAAAGTTACTTACTTGTGGAGAGACTATAATTAAGGAATCTCTAAGGCTTCTTGATCAACTCTTGCTAACCACAATGTACTAAAATGATGATTTTGGTTTCCTTCTCTCCTTTTCTAAAAATGTCGACACCAACAAGAAGTATCCAACCAATTCTAGACTTCTCTAAAGTCTGGGATTTATTTGGAGTTAGATACAAGTTTGGTATTTTGACACTTATGGTCCTTCTAGTCCTATTCCTCCTATTTTAGTCACACATTAAGTTATAACTTAATCTATAGTACATAACTTATGTTTACATAGCATAATATTTACATTAATGGTACCTTGTCGGGGTACGGGTGTAACAATTCTCCCCTCCTTAAAATGAGAGTTCGTCCCCGAACTCTACTCGTGAAATAAGTGAGGATACTTGCTCCTCATTTTTGCTTCCGTCTCCCATCTAATGCTTGTACCCTTACGATGTCTCCATTGCACTTTTACCAACAGAATCTCCTTATTCCTTAGTTGCCTCACTTTCCTTCCTAGTATAGCCTCCGGTTCATCTTCTTGCGAAAGCAACTCCGGATCAATTTTAATATCGTCTAAAGTGACTACACTCGTTTCGTCCGCCAAACATTTCTTTAAGTATGACACGTGAAAGGTATTGTGAATACCCCTCATTTCTTCGGGTAATTCCAACACATATGCTACTTCACCTACTCGTTTCAAGATTTTGAAAGGTCCTATAAACCGAGGACTAAGTTTTCCTTTGTTTCTGAATCTAAAAACGCCTTTCCACGGGGAAACCTTTAACATAACTAGATCACCCACCTCGAATTCGATTGGTCTTCTTCGGTTATCGGCATAACTTTTCCACCTATCTTGTGCCGCCTTAAGTCTTGCACGAATCGTCTCTATCTTTTCCGTTGTAGCCAACACTACATCCGTGCTCGCCAATTCCCTCCTTCCGACTTCTTCCCAACACACGGGTGTCCTACACCTCCTACCATAAAGCATTTCATAGGTCGGCATATCTATGCTTGCATGGTAACTATTATTATAGGCGAATTCGACTAACGGTAAATGATCGTCCCAATTGCCTCCAAAATCAATCACACAAGCTCGTAACATATCCTCCAAAGTTTGAATCGTCCTCTCACTTTGCCCATCGGTTTGAGGATGAAAGGCCATGCTCATATGAAGTTTCGTACCCAATTCTTCTTGGAAATCTTGCCAAAAATTTGAGGTGAAACGCCCATCTCTATCGGAGACTATAGAAATAGGCACCCCATGACGTGCAATTATCTCGTTAACGTAAATCTTTGCTAGCTTATGAACGGGCATATTTTCTCGGATTGGAATAAAATGAGCACTCTTGGTTAGGCGATCTACTATGACCCAAATCGTGTCATTCTTCTTTTTCGTCCTTGGCAATTTCGTAATGAAGTCCATCGTGATCTTTTCCCACTTCCAAACCGGAATATCCAAAGGTTGAACTTTTCCATACGGTTTTTGATGCTCGGCTTTGACCTTTAAACAAGTCAAGCACTTCTCAACGTACTTTACACAATCTCTTTTCATACCCCGGCCACCAATAGTTCTTCTTCAAATCGCGGTACATCTTTGTAGCTCCCGGATGAATAGAATATTTCGACTTGTGTGCTTCCTCTAGAATCAATTCTTTGATGTTGCTACGAAAAGGGATATAAACCCTTCCATACCGAGTCTTAATTCCTCGACTATCTTCTTCGAGATGCGGAATGTAGGAAGTGATACGCTCACCTTCCCTATTTTCTTCTTTCAATGCCTCCTCTTGAGCTAACTTGATCTTATCAAAAAAGTCGGTGGTGACAACCATTCTCAAGGAATGAATTTTAGTAACCTCATTTTGATCCTTTCGGCTCAACGCATCCGCCACCACATTTGCTTTACCCGGATGGTAGCGAATTTCGCAATCATAATCCTTCAACAAATCTAACCACCTTCGTTGTCTCATGTTGGGATCTTTCTTATCAAGGAAATATTGAAGGCTTCGATGGTCGGTATAAATTACAAACTTGACACCATACAAATAATGCCTCCAAAGTTTTAAAGCAAAAACCACAGCCGCAAACTCAAGATCGTGAGTCGCATAATTTTCTTCATGCTTCTTTAATTGTCTCGAGGCGTAGGCAATCACTTTTCCCCTTTGCATAAGAACACATCCAAGACCGGAATAAGACGCATCGTTATAAACCACCATATCTTCGGCCCCCTCCGGCAATACTAGAACCGGTGCTTCACACAATTTCCTCCGTAGAGTACAAAAGGCTTTGTCTTGTTCTTCTCCCCACTCGATGGTAGCATTCTTCTTAGTAAGTTTCGTTAAAGACGATGAAATTTTGGAGAAGTCTTGAATAAACCTCCTATAATATCCCGCAAGACCAAGAAAACTTCGAATTTCACCAACATTCCTTGGTGCATGCCATTTCATTACGGCTTCTACCTTTGAAGGATCGACTTTGATACCATCGGCATTAATAACGTGACCAAGAAACTGAACTTCTTGCAACCAAAATTCACATTTCGAGAATTTAGCATACAATCTTTCTTTTCTCAAAGTCTCAAGAATTTCTCGAAGATGTAGTTCATGTTCTTCCTTGCTCTTAGAATAGATAAGGATATCATCAATGAACACTATAACGAATTTATCCAACATCGGTCTACATACACGATTCATGAGATCCATGAAAACCGCAGGTGCGTTCGTAAGACCAAATGGCATAACCGTAAACTCGTAATGTCCATATCGGGTCCTAAAGGCCGTCTTAGGAATGTCTTCTTCTCGAACTTTCAATTGATGATAACCCGAACGGAGATCGATCTTGGAAAACCACCGCGCACCTTGAAGTTGATCAAAGAGGTCATCGATTCTTGGTAACGGATACACATTTTTCACCGTGACTTTATTCAACTCGCGGTAGTCAATGCACATCCGCATACTACCATCTTTCTTTTTAACGAACAAGATTGGTGCTCCCCATGGCGAACTACTAGGACGAATGAAACCCTTGTCAAGCAATTCTTGAAGTTGACTCATCAATTCTTTCATTTCGGATGGAGCTAGATGATGCGTGGTTTTGCGACCTTACAACAGGTTTTACCTCTCGAGGGATCTCAAGAGGCTTGCAATCCCCACCAGGCAGTGTACCTGACCGATGTAGTATAGTGTAGTGGCAAGTACCGGGGGATTGATCGTTCTCTAGGGGAATAGTGTCGTTAGGATTGAAAAACTACTCTAATAGGTCTAAGGGTGAGGGAATATTATTTTTGTATTTTTTATATTTTTTATAAAAGCAAGTAAAATCTCGGGTTTGAAGGAGTGGGCGGAATTAGTTGGTAGTCAACTAACCCAAATAACTACAATTGCAAATAAAATAAAATATCTGAAAATGAAAAGGTTGTGGAACTTATATGGAGAGAAATGTGTTTACTTAGATTTCCTTACTCCCTAACTATCTTTTACCCGTTGATTAGTGTGTATTAATTGCGTGGATGACGGGTGTATTCCTTAATACCAATCGTGGGGTGGCGTGCGTACTTCCCCAACTCTATAAGCTCCTACTTCACTCCTATGTCGAGCCGGCTAAGAAGCTCCTAACATGGGATCACTAGAATTCGCTCATGCATTAAATACAACCATAATAACCTTAGTACGCATTGGTTAATATTTCTTAAGACGTTCAAGCAAGTTACCGTATAGGAGGTTAGCCAGTTTTCTTAAGCCTAACATCGATAAACAATCATCCAATACAATTAATAACACACCAACAACCAATAATCAATAGTTAGGTTTCATTAGATCTAAGCAAACACAAGATAAATCTAGCCTAGCATGTTAATCAAAAGACAAGAACAAGATATAATCAAACAACACATAGACATATTGAATGATTAATTGATTACTTATCTTCAATTAAACATGGGAGATCCAATGGTATAAAACCCTTAAAAATGGCAGAAAATTCGTCTTAGGGTTTCTCCTCACAAAGTTGCACACTAATGACTAAAAATTGCAAAACTATATATAGAATTTAGGGGCTGACGGCGTCACGTTGTAGGAGGTGACGCCGTCACCTCGCCGCGGCTAGGGTTCCCGGATGGTCTTCCTGACGCCGTCCCTCTTTAATCCTCCAAAATCCACTCTGGCGCGTCAAGGGTTGACGCCGTCACAATTGTGCTTGACGCCGTCTCTCTTTAACTTAAACCGTGACGGCCTTGATCACCTTAAAGGGTGACGCCGTCAGACTTCCATTGTAAAACTTTCTGGCGCGTCACGTGTATTTGTCATATCCACCTCTTTTGCCAAGCCATGACGCCGTCAGGAGCAATCCTTGACGCCGTCACGTGTACTTTTCCAGCTGCTTTGGAGACTTTGTCATTTTCTTCACTTTTATACTCCAAAAACGTCCAAAATGCTTCCTTTTCCAGATTTCTTCTCCAAAGTACCTAAAATGACAAAAGGAACGATTTAGGGCAATATTTGATCAAATAAATACGATTTAGGGCTTAAATGACCCCCTAAAAGCGGTACACTTTTCGCTTCATCAAATACCCTTACACTTGAGATTTGCTTGTCCTCAAGCAAATGCGCTTTTATTCTAATCAAAATACAAGTAAGGGGTCATTTAACGCTAATATAAAAGTATTTACAACAAATAGTCGTTCCCCTTTAATCATAATAAGCACGGAGATTACAAACTAGCACCTCACAAGTAGTGTTTGGATACTCACATCTCTCAGGTGTCATAAAAGTATATCTCATAAATGAAAATGGATAATATCTCTCACTACCTGTCATAGCAAATAGATTACCATAGGCTTGGGAAAGGATCAAAAACCTCCTCCACTAGGCGTAAGCACCTAAGATAAACTATCAAAGAGGGCTTTTAAACGGGTTATAACGTTAGGTGTAGGGATATGATAAACACGGTTTTGTTGGATAAGGGATATTTTACTGGTGGCGAGTTAAAGATCTTGATTAATTACATGTACAATATGGCGTTGCTAAGCCAAGACTAGACTCGACTTAAGCTAAAAACAAAATAACAAAAACATAAAATGAGACGGGATGGTAGTCCGTATGTTTTTTCTACTTTTCTTTTTCTCATTTTTTTGTATTTTTCTTGATTTTTTCGATTTTTTTTTTTCCATACACTCTTGCCCTACCATCCAAAATAATACATCGTAGGGGCGTTGCATTCCCCTTACACTTGAACTTTTACATAACTTTACAATTAACTATTCTAATGACTCGAATTATGATAATCGAAACACTTGGAGTACTTTTAAAATATTTAGCACATATGGGGGTAATAATGTTGTTCTTCCCCATTACTCCATTACACTAGTACTTTACCCATGAGTCCCAATCGTCCCAAAACAATATGTACAAGGATATGACTCGACTTAGCAACCATGTAATCAATTAGATAATTAACTTGGGGTTTAAACAAATGTTGT
The DNA here is from genome assembly GCA_021014915.2 of Artemisia tridentata subsp. tridentata. Lineage (NCBI taxonomy): Eukaryota > Viridiplantae > Streptophyta > Magnoliopsida > Asterales > Asteraceae > Artemisia > Artemisia tridentata. The sequence goes on from CP139504.1 coordinate 86,281,554, forward strand.
CACAATAATGCACTAAAAATGAGTGCATACAAGGTAGGCTAAGGCGATTTGGGTGTACATTTAAGTGGGGTGTAACAAATTCTTACTTTAAGTAAAATGCTTAAAGTTATAAACGAAAAGATAGGCTCTGAGGGGTGTACTAGGGGTATCGTGTACTAAAAATGAGTACAACGCAAAGGGTGTGGGAGAATTACTTGACCAATGTAGCCAATGTAATTATAACAAAAACACAGGTGTAAAACAATGGGTTAATCCTAATGCCTCTTATCATGTAGTAAATCTAACTACACGAATGTAGTCTCACTTGCGGCCTCGGAATGGTCCTAACGCAAGTTCTAGAATCTAAGTGCTAACGGTACACACATCATAGCATAAATGCTTTTCCTACCAATTCTAGGGGCGAACCTCACATATTTGGGGGTGGAAAATTTTTTAGTGGTACGGTTTTGTGCTAGTTATATAACTTCCTATCCATGAGACGCTCATTAAGACCAAAGTTTCACTCCTATATGTTGTAAAAAAATTAAATTTGGCACTAAAATTGCCTTAACAGGTATTTCTCTCAGTTTTATTACACATCTACCATTAAACAAACGAAAAATCAAGCGTAATAGCATTCTCTAAAGTATCGTACTTTACCCCCCCTTACACTTAAGATGAACATTGTCCCCAATGTTCAAATAACAAGATGTAAAAGTAAATAAGGTAAAAGAATGAAATCAAATACTCCCCTGATTCGCTCGGTGGATAAAGGGGTAACATGGTTAGATCTTCTTCCAAGAGAAAGTAGAAGCTCCAAGACTAATGCATCGCCAAAAGCTAGATTCCACATACATCTCCTTGTCCAAAATAATCTGTTAAACCTGAGAAAACAAACACGAAAACCTGCATAACATCGGCGGGATAAATCTATATAAGGATATAATGCTTGTGGAATGATTATTTTGCAGATTCCTGGAGTTTATAAGTTAGAGATTTAATAAAAACTTTTTATGATTCCGGTAGAAAAACAAAACTTTCAAAAATTTCAGAAAATTAAAACCTGACGCCGTCAGGTTGTAATGCCTGACGCCGTCAGAAATGATCTGACAGAATTCTCATGTTAAGTTTCCGGAAAATTTCTGGAAAAACCTATACCTTACTTCCTGGAATTCCTGCAAAACATCATTATGACTCGATACAAGCATTTGACTCAAACAATTACTAATATGTATGTTAATTTAATATTGTTATGATTCATGTTCATTTGTTCTAATAAACCGATTTGGATTTCCCTTACACTTATCTTTTGCAAAATACCTTTATATGTAGTTAAGACGAAGTTAAAAACAAGATAAAGCATTTTCACAATTTAGTTTTGAACATGAATCAATAATAATAAAAATTAAACATACATACGGAAGCAAATAAAATCAAACAAACAAATAAATAAACACACAAAGCAAATAAAGCTTGGGTTGCCTCCCAAGAAGCGCTTTTCTTTATTAACGAGTCTTGTAGCTAGACTCAAAGTCACGTACATTACGTGATTCCATCATTGGTCACGGTTTCTAGGTTCCCCTTTGATTCTCTATCAGAATCACTTTCATAGTAAAGGTATTTCGGGTCCTCAAGATCAAAAGGATTGTTTTGGTATTTAGAACTAAGCTCCTTAACATGCTTGAAGAATCCACTCGACAGGTCAAAAGTGTCCTTACATCCTCTTCTCACATCATCATCACATAACACGAGTTGGGAACTTAACCCATCGAGCCATCCATGATCGATCTCCTTGAATTCTCTCATCTTGTAAGGCGTTTGGTATGAGATTTTCCTAATCCCATCGGTGAAAGTCATGATCCCATTGAGCTCGTCCACAACCAAGCTTGTGGCCTTGCAAAAAGGTGCCCCAAAAACAACTTGTGATAACCTGGGATCGATGTACTTTTCAATATTATCGACGATTGCGAAGCTCATAGTGAATGTCATATTTCCTACAACACTGTACATTCATCATCATGCAAAGTCATCCTTCCTTATGAATCATTCCATCTGCAAATGTTGTTATAATGAAACAGGACATCACATTTTTGGGTAAACTGTGTCAATGTCATTATAAAAATGCTTGTGTCATCATGAAGTATTTGAGATATCGGATACGATTGCTTAATTCGGCCAGCCTTTACGTGTAACCCATGTGTTCAAATTGCTGATGGTTGATACTCATACATTCTTCATGCCATCCCGAAAATCAATTTCCTGACACATCGGTAAATAATGATACTATTGATGAACTCAAATAAGTACATTTTATTACTATCATTTATCCTATTAATTTGACTTGTTTTACTATATTATGTATGAGGATTGATACTTAATCATTTACTTTTGTAATTCTCAGGTAAAAACAAGCATTTGGTGAAACTTAGCGATTTTGGACTGATTATGGAGCATAACATGCAAGAAGTTAAGAGTCTACTGAAATGAAGAAGATCAAGACTAATCTGCTCCAGATGCGCCGCATCTCACTCATGACATGCGCCGCATCTCTATCAAGATATCACCAGATACGATCCAAGATACAAGAGGACATGCGCCGCATCTAATCATGGAGTTACGCCGCATCTTCTGGCGGTGTACGAATATTCCTGAATATTATAATCTTGGACCCCACGCGAAGTTAAGTACATGGCCGCATCTACTTACTAGATGCGCCGCATCTTCCTTCAGACAGAAACTATAAATACCCCAAGACCAGACGAATTTCGTACGGATTATAATATAACCTAAGTCCGAACAGAAGAACTAAAGGACGAATTCAGTCAAGGAGGCAGCACAAGACACACCCAAATCAAAGATACAAGAGCTGTAAGAAGGTGCTGCATGTGTTTAATTCATTAAGTAGTTTTGTTTTATTGTGTTAGCAAACTTTAATTCATCAGGATTGGTGGCTTGTGTAATGTGACAACGAAAGATTGCACTCCCTTTAATACTTGCTTTCCCATCAATTAAAGTTTATATGTTGATGTCTTTGGTTACTACTTATTAGTGCATTGATAACCTCTGTGTTTATTAGTGGCTTGCGGGCATTTGACTGCGGGACATAATGTGGCTCCCACGGTTATTACTAAATTGATCACTTAGGAATAACTTTTAGACATAAGTAATCATTAAGGGTTTACTCGCCGATAAGATTAGGACCAACGAGAAAGGGTTAACTACATACACTTCATATAAAGCTATCAATAAAACAAGTGACAATCTACTTAATCATAAGGACAGCCCTCTTATTGTCTCGAGTATTTATCTGTGTACGTGTGTGCTACTTGCTGATTCGTGCCTATTGGTTTATTTTATTATTTAATTGCAACAAACCGTGCCAGTCTCTCAGGCTGAAACCCCCTTGCGTTAGGATATTAAAATACTGATTAGAATAACGAGATAATACGTTCCACTCTTAGTGATCGACACTCTACTTACCATTATCTTCATACTGACCGGGTACACTGCTCGTTAAGTGTGTGTGTTATTGATAAGTCGGCTAAATATAAATTTAAAACTTGAGTAGGCATTAAAACTGCTAAACCGCAACGACACATCACACGCATCAACTATCATCCTCATCGAGTATCACTCCCGTTGCTTTTATGAATGGTTTGCCTAGAACAAGGCTAGTTAAGGATGGGCTGATGATAGAGTTCATGTTATTAAATATAGTTAGCTCGATATGAAAGAGGAACTTTTCTATCACAATTGGTACCCTTCTTATTACACCGATGATATTAAACCCTTCATATTTGACCTGTTTGGTGAAGGCTTCGTTATATAGAGAAAGGGATATTGCATTCATAGAAGAGTTGGGGTTTATGTAGGCATCTTTTATAAACTTTTTCCTAGTGGTGCAAGATATCTTAAAGACCCTGGGAGCGCCATCCTCTATTCTCTCTCCAAATCCCATAGGCAACTTTGTTGTGCCCCTCTCAAGTTCCTCCACCAGGGGGCGGTCTAGCAGTCCTGGGAGCCCATGAGGCATTTCGGATTTCTCTTTCGAGCCCTCCTCATCACTCACCTCTCTTGTACTCGAGTTCTTTGGTGAGTCTAGATAGTCGTCGGGCGCCTCGGGGTTCTTTTCGGGAACTTCACCCTCCATTTCGTTGTCCACGTTCACGGTTGATTGTTGGTCCAGATTGGGTTTAGGAATAGGTATTGTTGTAATGGTGTTCACGAAGTGGAGTGGTTTTGAAGGGGTATGAGTATCTCTAGTTTCTTTTCCGTTTTGTGATATGTGTTTGAAGAGTTTACTAGGGTGCTTGATTTTTTACAGGAGGGGGTGTTTGGTGAGTCACCGTGACAGATTTGATCTCATTAACTCGTGCCAACTCACAAGTTGACCTGCCAGCAATGCGATCATTGATAACCTTTAACAGGTTATCAACCTTGTTGTTCATATCAAATTGCTGTTGTCTGAATTGATTCTCAAGTTTTGAGAGCTGTGTTTCTTGAGAGAGAATGAATTTTTGCAGTGATTCCTCATGATTTTGTTGTTTATGCGTATGCTGATGAGGATAATGTTCAGACCAGGTGAGTGGGGGAGAGTCATTGAATGATACGCTTCGAGTTTGGTTCCAACTAAAATTTGGCTTACTCTTCCATGCCTCATACCTATCTTCGGAATTCTTGGGTCCATAATTAGTGGTGAGCCACTTATCTCCCGCCTTATCGATTCGCGAGGATGCGAATTCTTTGAAAGCCTGTTTGGGGAGTTCCATGCAATCATGAGTGTCGTGGGGACCACTACATAATTTACACGAAGAAATGATTTTGTTCACTTGGCTTGAAGGTTTAGGAGCCTCGTAGGATTTCATAAGAAACTTGACTTGGTCTTCAAGTTCTATGATCCTACGGTCGGAAGTGCTTGAATTGTTCGAAGGCAAAGATATTGCCTTGACCGTTTTATTCAAATCACGGGGATCACTCCAACTTTCGTTGTCATAAAGAGCAAGATCTTCCAGGAGAGCCCATGATTGTTCCGCACTTAGATCACGTAGCTTACCACCGGCCGATTGGTCAATGGTTTGCCTCGTGGAGAGATTGATATGGTCATAGAAGATTTGGACTTGGAGCCAAAGTTCTATGCCATGGTGAGGGACTTTTTGGAGTAAGTCCTTGAATCGAGTCCATGCCTCGTAGAGGGTTTCGCCTTGACGTTGTTGGAACATCAAGATATCATTCCTTAGCTTGGTAGTTCTTCCTGGTGGGTAAAACTGAGCAAGGAAACGAGTGGTGAGATCATCCCAAGAGGTGATGGATCCTGCGGGTAGACGCTCTAGCCATTGACTAGCTTGGTCCCGCAGAGAGAATTGAAAGAGACGCAGTCGGGTCGTCTCTCGAGTGGCAACATCAAGGTCTATGGAATCAACGATTTTGAGAAAGTCCTTGAGATGTTGATTAGGATCTTCGGAACGAAGTCCATGGAATGCGCATCCGCTTTGCACCAACCGGATGGTGTCGGATCGCAAGGGAGTGACATTGGCTCCTTGAGTGAGCTCAATGGTGTTTCGATAGCCATGGTGGCTAGGACGGGAGTAGTCTCCTAAGGTACGGGCTCTAGGAGGTGGGTGTTGTTGGGATCAAGGATATTACCACCTTCCATGATGTCGGATGGTAATGGTTACGAACAAAGAAACGAAAAAAAAAAAGATAGACTAAAGAAAAACCTAGAAAAATAAAATAAAAATCTCACTAGAAAGGAATCTAGTGAGTAGACCTAATAAAATAAAAATTCAACCTAAACAATAACTATTCCCCGGCAGCGGCGCCAAAAACTTGATGCGTGGTTTTGCGACCTTACAACAGGTTTTACCTCTCGAGGGATCTCAAGAGGCTTGCAATCCCCACCAGGCAGTGTACCTGACCGATGTAGTATAGTGAAGTGGCAAGTACCGGGGGATTGATCGTTCTCTAGGGGAATAGTGTCGTTAGGATTGAAAAACTACTCTAATAGGTCTAAGGGTGAGGGAAGATTCTTTTTGTATTTTTTATATTTTTTATAAAAGCAAGTAAAATCTCGGGTTTGAAGGAGTGGGCGGAATTAGTTGCTAGTCAACTAACCCAAATAACTACAATTGCAAATAAAATAAAATAACTGAAAATGAAAAGGTTGTGGAACTTATATGGAGAGAAATGTGTTTACTTAGATTTCCTTACTCCCTAACTATCTTTTACCGGTTGATTAGTGTGTATTACTTGCGTGGATGACGGGTGTATTCCTTAATACCAATCGTGGGGTGGCGTACGTACTTCCCCAACTCTATAAGCTCCTACTTCACTCCTATGTCGAGCCGGCTAAGAAGCTCCTAACATGGGATCACTAGAATTCGCTCATGCATTAAATACAACCATAATAACCTTAGTACGCATTGGTTCATGTTTCTTAAGACGTTCAAGCAAGTTACCGTATAGGAGGTTAGCCAGTTTTCTTAAGCCTAACATCGATAAACTATCATCCAATACAATTAATAACACACCAACAACCAATAATCAATAGTTAGGTTTCATTAGATCTAAGCAAACACAAGATAAATCTAGCCTAGCATGTTAATCAAAAGACAAGAACAAGATATAATCAAACAACACATAGACATATTGAATGATTAATTGATTACTTATCTTCAATTAAACATGGGAGATCCAAGGGTATAAAACCCTTAAAAATGGCAGAAAATTCGTCTTAGGGTTTCTCCTCACAAAGTTGCACACTAATGACTAAAAATTGCAAAACTATATATAGAATTTAGGGGCTGACGGCGTCACGTTGTAGGAGGTGACGCCGTCACCTCGCCGCGGCTAGGGTTCCTGGATGGTCTTCCTGACGCCGTCCCTATTTAATCCTCCAAAATCCACTCTGGCGCGTCAAGGGTTGACGCCGTCACAATTGTGCTTGACGTCGTCTCTCTTTAAACTTAAACCGTGACGGCCTTGATCACCTTAAAGGGTGACGCCGTCAGACTTCCATTGTAAAACTTTCTGGCGCGTCACGTGTATTTGTCATATCCACCTCTTTTGCCAAGCTGTGACGCCGTCAGGAGCAATCCTTGACGCCGTCACGTGTACTTTTCCAGCAGCTTTGGAGACTTTGTCGTTTTCTTCACTTTTATGCTCCAAAAACGTTCAAAATGCTTCCTTTTCCAGATTTCTTCTCCAAAGTACCTAAAATGACAAAAGGAACGATTTAGGGCAATATTTGATCAAATAAATACGATTTAGGGCTTAAATGACCCCCTAAAAGCGGTACACTTTTCGCTTCATCAGTCATCAATTCTTTCATTTCGGACGGAGCTAGACGATAGGGAGTTTTAGCAATAGGAGTAGCACCCGGAACAAGATCAATACGAAATTCGACTTGCCTTTCGGGTGGGATACCCGGCAAGTCTTCCGGAAAAACATCACGAAATTCATTCACAACCGGAACATCATCGATATTTTTCTCCCCAAAGCTCGTATCTACTACGTGAGCCATGAAGGCATAACATCCACGTGATAAATATCTCCTAGCCTTCATCACGGTACATAACTTTAGTTCACCTTTTCTTTTATCCCCATAAATAATCATTTCACGACTGCTAGGATTAACAACTCGAATGATATTTTGGCTACAAAGGATAGCCGCGTTATATTTATCAAGCCAATCCATACCGATAATAATATCAAATTCCCCGAGCATAATGGGAATTAAGTCGATCTTAAAGACACTTTCATCGATCTCTATCTCTACGTCTCGATATACATTAGATACAACAACGATTTTACTATCGGCTATTTCGACTTCTAGGGGTATCGGAAGTTTAGCTAGTGGGGAAGTTATTTGCTTGCTAAAATCATAAGACACGAAAGAAACACTAGCACCCGAATCATACAAAACCCGAGCGGGTATGGAATTTACAAGATGAATACCTGTGATGACATCGGTCCCCGATTTGGCTTCTTCGACACCCATTTGATAGACTCGAGCTGTTGGTTTTGGAATCTCCACTTTCTCTTGCTTGACGGTTCTCAAAGGCTTTGCTTCAATCGCCTTTGTTTTCGGGCAATCCCTCAACCTATGCCCTATCCCATTACACCCATAGCATACTATCATCGGCTTGGTACAATCTTTGCTTTGATGATCTAAGGCTCCACATTTGTAACAACCCGGCGTATTACGCCTACACTCCCCAAGATGAAACTTGCCACACTTAGAACATGCTACCTTAGTTTTGTTTCCCGCACTCTTCTTGCCATGGTCAAATTTAGCTTTCTTTCCATCCTTATCCGCAAACTCTAGCTTCCTTTTTGGTTCTTTCGCCTCCTTCTCCTTCCTCCTAAGTAAGTCCGCTTCCCTTACCCTAGCCCTACTCAAAAGATCATCCAACGTAGTACATTTGAATGGTGAAATCACTTCACGAATGTCATCCTTGAGCATCCTTTGGAACTTGTCAACCTTAAGCTTGTCATTCCCAAGATATTCGGGACAATAAGGAATCATATCATTAAACATCCTCCACAACTCATTTACCGTCTCGTTAGTTTGAGTGAGAGATTGGAATTTCTCTCGAATTTTGTCCACCTCTTCAACCGGAGCATACTCGGCACTAAACAACTCCTTGAATTCTTTCCATGTACAAGTTTCTACCCAAGGTTCACCTTTCTCGCACACCTTTCCTTCCCACCAAGTCTTCGCACTATCACGAAGAAAGTTAGTAGCATAGATAACCTTCCTCCTTTCTTCACAACCACTAGTACGAAAAGCGCCTTTCACCGCCGTTATCCACCTATTACTAACAATGGGATCAAGAACACCGGTAAACTGTGGCACATCACAAGCCGTGAAATCCCGGTAAGTAGCTTTGTCATTCTTAGGTTCTTTTGTCGGACCACATTCTTTCTTAAACTCCTTAAACTCTTCGTTCATTAGCTCCTTAATATTTTGCGTCGTTTGTTGAACATAGAAGGGCATTGCTTTTTCAATAGCCTTAGCCACTCTTTTTGGTAACATTTTGTCTAGGGCTTTCATTTCATCTCCCGTGAAGCTTCTAAAGTCAGGGCCTCCGGAGTTTGAGGAAGAACTTTCATTATCCTTACTAGCATTGCCCGGATCACTTGCCGAAGTTTTGGCATACTTGGAAGCCGTGGTTTTCGCGACTTCCTTCGGGTGAGGGGTTTCCATTTCTTCTTACTGAAAATTAGCAATTCACAACATTAAGCACAATTATAAATACTTATCCAATGCATAAATGACATTTCTATCTTATTCTAGCACCCTAGCTTGTCACTCATGTATGATCTAAATGATTTCAATTTCACATATGTCCCGTATTTTCATTACTACGGTGGCCAGGCGTAGTCATGGAAATATTGAACATATGGGTCCTCAAAACCATCCAAACAATACATAAATAACAAACACTAGCTCTAACCGCATCTATCCAAGGCCTAAGTCTAGGAAATCCTAAAATGAAATCCTAAATCTCTTAGACCGAAGCTCTGATACCAAGTTGTAACGCCCCGTGACCACTTATACCAAAAATTTTGAACTTTATACTTGGGAACGATTGACTAAATTGAACTCATACAAATTCTTCATGTAATGACCATAACTAATAACATTTAACCTTTTAAATATACTTGCAAGAACATCTACTCAAAGACCCTTCCAAACATTTCATACAAATTTTCTAAAACGACAGACAACCCTTCTGAGACCAAGATACGCCGTATCCTTTTCAGGGATACGCCGCATCAAAAGACAACACGCCGTATCAATTTGAAGTGATACGCCGTATTATCCTAAACTCGGATACGCCGCATCTATTGAATTAAATACGCCGCATCAATTCACTGAGACAAAATTACAAGAAAATAGCTACGATGCGCCATATTCCAAAGGGAGATGCGCCGCATCACCTGATACGCCGGATCTCAAATGAGATGCGCCGTATCTACCCTGCACCACAGAAATTCTGGACAGACCCTACTGATCAAAATATGCATAATCAACAGCCTCGGCTGGAAACCCGACCTCCCGGACTCGAAACTTGACGAAACTTTCCAGAATCCTTTAGTATGTCCGTAAGATTAATTTCATGCAAAAACGTCACCCGTTTGACCACCCGTAATAGTACCTCAAAATTGGACGGATTATGCATAAATACCCAAAATGACCCATTACACTACAAGACCATTTATACTACTATCAATTCACAAATAACTTGACCATAACCATTAACTTAACATATCAAAAGCATTCCATGCATACATGACCCGTTAACTTCTCAAAATGGATAGAAACATGCTAATACCAAACACCCCTTAACGAGTACTTTGACCATACAAGTTCTAACTTAGACCCTATATGAACATCATAAATCATCCACAAACTTGACCCTTGACCTAAACATAAACAAAGAACATATATGAACACAAGACCGTGAAGTAACAAAATGACCATATAAAAAGAAGTGTACCCACGACACAAAAGAACACTTGGGGGCTTCCAACTTCAATATGCTTGGTCCAGAAGAATTCCGATCTTCTAAACTACCTTCTTATGCTATAAGTTAGGTTATATCCTTACCCTTGCTTCCTCCGCTAGAACCTACAAAAACATTAACATCTAAACCGTAAGCGAAAACGCTTAGTAAGTATACAAGGTATAATCAACATCACATTTACACAAGATTGGTGATTACCACCAATCACAACATTAACAAGGAGCATCAAGTGGGGTTATTACTTACCTTGATCAAGCAAGTAATATTTATATATAACATTTTCATATCTAGCATTGGATCCAAGCTAACACATCATTACAAGCTCCATAAAACATCACATTAACACAATCATAAAATTAATAGCATAACATTACAAAGATTATACTCATATACTTACCTCAACTCCTACTAGCTTCCTACTTGACTTTGAATGGGCTTCTATAATTGCTCCCTATCACAATATTAACTACAATTAGCAACTAACTAACTAAGGAGATCATTAATTCACTACCTTTTGCCATAATCCTCAAAACCCACCATATGAACCCTAATTTTCACATTTGGGGAAAGTTACTTACTTGTAGAGAGACTATAATTAAGGAATCTCTAAGGCTTCTTGATCAACTCTTGCTAACCACAATGTACTAAAATGATGATTTTGGTTTCCTTCTCTCCTTTTCTAAAAATTTCGACACCAACAAGAAGTATCCAACCAATTCTAGACTTCTCTAAAGTCTGGGATTTATTTGGAGTTAGATACAAGTTTCGTCTTTTGACACTTATGGTCCTTCTAGTTCTATTCCTCCTATTTTAGTCACACATTAAGTTATAACTTAATCTATAGTACATAACTTATGTTTACATAGCATAATATTTACATTAATGGTACCTTGTCGGGGTACGGGTGTAACAATAATCTTACTTATTGAAAGATACTATTTGTATCTATTTCCTTTCAAGCGTGCATCATAACAAAACCATGCTCATAATCTAGTCCAAACCTTGTGCACATCCAAGGTTAAAACTACACATCTCTAGAGCATATTGAAGTTGGTAACCTTACTTAGATTCTCGTTGAATAAAATTCCAAAAAGCTTTCTTGAGAACGCTCTTAATTCAACATATTTCATTTCTTGGTCTTAGATGATCAAATCACATTCATAGTACACACTTCAACTTAACATAAATGATGTCATCCATCTATTCATAAAATAAGCTTAAATTCTAAACACAAGATTGAAACATACTGTTTGTTGACACACCATTATTAAAATTCATGTGTATATCTTGACATCTTCATCACCTTGGTTATAATGGTTTTAGTTGAGTCACGGTAAGCCAAGTATTGGTAAACTATCATCTTTTATATACTTCAATAGGCAAAAATAGGAATTCCTATCTTTCTAACATGAGAATGGCTACTGGAGAACCTATTGCACTAGAAACTTAATTTGACCTAACGGTGAAATTGCTTCCAGGAGAGAAGTTGGGTATGTAGAATCACCCATAAAAATGGTCGTGTTTAGCCTTAATTGAGCACCGCTAGTACTAGTCTCATATTCATTCTCCAACTTGAAAAATCTTTATTCCTATACTTGCCTAAAATAAGTATTAAAATAAGATATTTTGCCTTGAATTAGGAATATTGATCAAACAAGTAGTAGATATGACTTTTCTTTATTTAGTTTATTAGAATCACTTGCATCACACATACATTTGTTGATTACATGTTTTTTTTTTTTTTTGATATGATTAAGTATCTTGACGTTATCATGATATTTTTCTTTCTTTACATGATGTTTCGCAATATTAACGTGTTACTTGTTAACTCATATACCTCTTTGATACATGATGTTTTTATACGATGTATCTATGTTTAAATGCTCTTGTCTTTTGTTGGCATTCATTAAATATATACATAAGATGGTCTAAATAATACATGTTCCTAAATGTTATAATTTAAACATGGTTTGCATGAATTTTTCGTCTTGCTTCTTTTGTGACTTTGTCACACTATTTGTTCGATACGTGTGCACTTATAATTTGTCGAAGTGCTTTTCGTATGATAAACATTTAGAAATCGTTTTATCCTACAAATTAATCACATGAATCATTATATGCTTAAGTGTCTAAGTGTTGTTCCCTTAACACGTTTAGAGTTAACTAGAAAGTTAATCTATTTGTGTTTATGACTAATACAATGTTATGATTAATTCTAACAGTTATAAAACGTGAATATAGAAAACTCAAGATAATTTTCAACGTTTAAATTCTTATTAGAAATGAATCAAAGAATCTATACCCAAGTGTTTTGTGGAACAAACACTTGGGATTGAATAGACAAGGTATGGTGGTGTCTCCTATCTAAACTCAAGTTTTGCTTGAGTGGTAACAATGCGACCTCACTGAGCTATCTCAGGGATACGTTACTCTTTGTAGGAGAGAAGTTGTTTTGTAAAATACTAAGCTTTAATTGTACAAAACACACTCAACTTCTCTCCTTCTCAATCTATTTATACACAAGTAAACTGAGTAAAAGTAATTAAAATATTACAAGTTGTTTGAGCAAGCGTGTCTGACAATTACAACCGTAATTGTCATTTCCAAGAACCAATAGAAATTGCCTATTAAGTCTTTAGGAGTGGTTGGTCTGACACTTCAAGACTTTAAGCCGTCTTAGGAAGGATTTCTTCCTGACAAGATAAGATTTGATCTTATCTTAAATCCTTCCTAGATATTTCTGCCTTTCTTCTCAGGCACTTAGTTCTTCAGGACACGCTTCTCAGTTATCACTCTTAATTACTTCATTGTTGTTGAGGAGACTGGGGTTCAGTGAGTTCTTGTCAAACACTCACTGAACCATCATCTTCTTCTTTGGCTTAAGTGCTACATCAGGGAGTACCGCCTTCCTGAGTAGTGAATCCTTCTACTTGAATTCGCCTTAAGCATCCTGAAGATGACTCACTGAGAGGCTATTCTCTCAGTGACTTGAATTGTTCTCGGTTTAAGTTAACACTTAGTTAATTTGTGTCCAAATCATGTTTTAAGTATTCTTGGGTTTTTCTTGACCCAACAATCTCCCCCTATTTGGATATAAATTATTCCTAAGTGTCTTGACCAGTAATGAGTGAACTAATGACTTCTACTCATACTGAATGTACTAGAATGTAAATAAGGACACTGAAATAATAAAAACATCATCTTATTAGTATTATTACAAGTCCTAACAAACTAAGTACAAAAAAAGGATAGTGGGGGTATTCAGGCAGATTTATCAGTTCTGTAACACCCAAAATCTGAAAACGTGTAAAATGACAAAATTGCCCTTGCAAGTTTAAAAATTTAATTAAAAGCTTATAAAGTACCGAATCAATCCCAAACTTCGGGTAATGAACAAGTATGATCCCAAATAATTTTGACAACTCCATTTAATATTTTTGCAAGCTACAAAATGACTAAAATACCCTTTGGGCGCCATTTTGAATTTTATGATTTATTTTGAGACATTAAATGCAATTAAAAACACAATTAATAGGGAATTAAAGCCCAATAAATTTTCCCCAACAAGAATTTCGGTATCCAAGCCCACCCCTCCCCCCAAGGACCGGTCTTCTTCAACAACTACCAACACCACAATTTATTTCACCCCTAAACCCTAGTTTTACATCAAGCCGCCACACAAAAATACCTCCCATCTCCATCCGATTTTTATAAATCAAAAACCCATTTTTCTGGAGTTCTTAGTGATGCAAGGAAGGTGAGAAAATAGCCACAAGTCCTGGGAGTCGATCGTTTGGCCGTGGTGAATTGTTAAAGTCGAAAAAGTGCAACCGAGCTTCTTTAATTCGTAGCGTGTAATCCGTTCAACCTAAAATATTTCTGGTTCGAGAAAGGAGTGATCTTGATCCCTGTCAGCTACTCTTGTGTTTGTGCTTGCTATTTGAATAAGGTACAGATATTCTGCTCTTCTTGTAAAGAGCCTTCGTCTCATTTCTGATTCTTGATTCATTGTTATGTTTTCCCTTGTATTGTGAACCATAGTTTGACCTTTGCTTTAACCTTTGTCTTGAACCTTGTCATGAACCTGAACTTGAACCTCGATACACTTGATATGAACCATTTGACTTGAACCTTCGACTTGAACCCTGCTATGACTCTTGACATGACTTATTGAACCCTGATAACCTGAATAATTGATGAAGCGAAAAGTGTACCGCTTTTAAGGGGTCATTTAAGCCCTAAATTGTATTTATTTGATCAAATATTGCCCTAAATCGTTCCTTTTGTCATTTTAGGTACTTTTGAGAAGAAATATGGAAAAGGAGGCATTTTGGACGTTTTTGGAGCATAAAAGTGAAGAAAACGACCAAGTCTCAAAATTATGCTGGAAATTACCTTTGACGGCGTCAGGATTATCCCTGGACGGCGTCATGGCTTGGCAAGAAAAGGTGGATGTGAAAATTACTCATGATAAGCCAGGGAAATTTGCATGGGAATTCTGACGGCGTCACCCTTTAATCTGATCAAGGTCGTCACGGCTTAATTTAAAGAGGGACGGCGTCACGACTAAATCTGACGGCGTCAAGCCTTGATAAGCCAGAGCGGATTTTGGAGGTCTAAAGAGGGACGGCGTCAGGAAGGCCATCCGGGGAACCCTAAAAGCGGCGAGGTGACGGCGTCAGACTCTACAACGTGACGCCGTCAGATCTGAAAGTCTATATATAGTTTTGCAATTTTTTGTCATTAGGTGGAACTTATTGAGGAACTTTGTGTGTGAAAACCCTAAGACGAATTTGGCAGCTTTTTCAAGGCTTTTTGCCTTGAGATCTTCCATGTTACATTGAAGATAAGTTATCAATTAATCATTCAATATGTCTATGTGTTGTTTGATTCTATCTTGTTCTTGTCTTTTGATGAGGCGAAAAGTGTACCGCTTTTAAGGGGTCATTTAAGCCTTAAATCGTATTTATTTGATCAAATATTGCCCTAAATCGTTCCTTTTGTCATTTTAGGTACTTTTGAGGAGAAATCTGGAAAAGGAGGCATTTTGGACGTTTTTGGAGCATTAAAGTGAAGAAAACGGCAAAGTCTCAAAAATCGGCTAAAAGTTACTCTTGACGGCGTCAAGATTTACTCTAGACGGCGTCATGCTTTGGCAAGAAAAGTTGGACGTGAAATTTACTCATGATAAGCCAGTGAAAATAGCATGTGAATTCTGACAGCGTCATGCTTTAACTTAATCAAGGGCGTCACGGCTTAAATCATAAGGGGACGGCGTCACGTTCACGAGCTGACGGCGTCAAGCCTTGATAAGCCAGAATGGATTTTGGAAGAGCTAAAGAGGGACGGCGTCAAGAAGGTCATCCGGGAACCCTAAAAGCGGCGAGGTGACGGCGTCACAATCCATAAGGTGACGCCGTCAGATCCAAAAATCTATATATAGTTTTCTAATTTTTTGTCATTAAGGGAGGGCTTAGTGTGTGGAATTTTGGGATAAAACCCTAAGACGATTTTAGCATCTTTTTCAGGGCTTTTTGCCTTGAGATCTTCCATGTTTCATTGAAAGATAAGTTATCAATTAATCATTCAATATGTCTATGTGTTGTTTGATTCTATCTTATTCTTGTCTTTTGTTTAACATGTTAGGCTAAATTTATCTTGTGTTTGCTTAGATCTAATGAAACTTAGCTATTGATTATTGGTTGTTAGTGTGTTGTTAGTTGTATTGGATGATTGTTTATCTATGTTAGGCTTAAGAAAACTGGCTAACTTCCTATTCGGTAACTTGCTTGAACGTCTTAAGAAACATGAACCAAACGCGTACTAAAGGTTTTTATGGTTGTATTTAATGCACAAGCGAATTCTAGTGATCCCATGTTAGGAGCTTCCTAGCCGGCTCGACATAGGAGTGAAGTAGGAACTTGTAGAGTTGGGGAAGTAAGTACGCCACCCCACGAATGGTATTAAGGAATACACCCGTCATCCACGCAACTAATACACACTAATTAACCGGTAAAAGATAGTTAGGGAGTAAGGAAATCTAAGTAAACACATTTCTCTACACATAAGTTTCTCACCACATTTTATTTTCAGTTATTTATTTTATTTGCATTCGTAGTAATTTGGGTTAGTTGACTAGCAACTAATTCCGCCCACTCCTTCAAACCCGAGATTTTACTTGCTTTCATAAAAATATAAAAACATAAAAAGAATCTTCCTCAACCCTTAGACCTAATTAGAGTAGCCTTTCATACCTAACGAACACTATTCCCTGTGGAGAACGATCAATCCCCCGTACTTACCACTACACTATACTACATCGGTCAGGTACACTGCCTGGTGGGGTTGTAAGCCTCTTGAGATCCCTCGAGAGGTAAAACCTGTTGTAAGGTTACAAAACCACGCAATCAAGTTTTTGGCGCCGCTGCCGGGGAATAGTTATTGTTTAGGTTGAATTTTTTTTCTATTAGGTCTACTCACTAGATTCCTTTCTAGTGAGATTTTTATTTTATTTTTCTAGGTTTTCTTTAGTCTATCTTTTTCTTTGTGTGTTTGTTCGTAATTTCCATTGACTCTTCCGTTCACCATTATGGAGTACGCGAATCCACCATACCACCAACCACAAAGGCCATTCTACCCTATTGACATCTCGAATTTCAAACAATATCGAGATGAACCCATATATGATGCATGGACTCGTTTTAGAAATTTACTCCTAAAATTCCCTCATCATAGTTTCGCTTTAGCATCCCTAACCCGAACCTTTTACTATCGTGTTGGCCAATATGACCAAATGCGCATTGAGGATTTTGCCAATGGGGACTTTAGGGAATTAAGTGCTGAAGAAGCATGGGATGCCATAGAAGATTGTGCCCAATATTATTATAGGGTAGACAACCCAACAAACGTTAGTACAAGTCAATTGAATATAAATTTCCTGGATCATGAAACAAGTTTGTTTGGGGATGAATACATTAGTGTTGAGATACCTAAGTGGTTGTCATGTAATGCCATAGTACAAAACAAACACTTAGGTGATCTTGACGTGATGGAGGATTTAGCCGAACATGATCCCATTGATCAAAAAGACCTAGGTTTTGTGATTGATGACGTCGAATCTCAAGAAACACATGATGAATCTTTTAGGCAGTTTGAATATAGCAGTCAGAATATTGAGGATGATCCTTATGATTCGGACATAGAAGTTGAGATACCTAGAGAAGCACTTGAGATACTTGGGAAAATGTTAGGGTTAGATCCTACAAAAACACATGATGAGGATATAGGTGATCTTGACACAAGGAATGATGAGGTTAGTAACATAAGCCCACCAAGTACCCTACAAGTCCTACCATCATTTGAGGCACACACACCACCCATGACTTACCCGAAAGAAGTAGAAGGGACTATAGGAACCCCAATTGAAGTAGAACCTTTGGGAGAAACAAAACTAGAAGAAATAGGTTTGAATACTTATAGTCATAACCTTTCTTTTAGTTCTATGGAAGTTCCTAGTTTTGATGAACCGGAGCCTAAACCAAAACCGTTACCTAATCTTCCATCCTTAGATGTGAACTTAGGAATTGAATTAGGTCCCGATCCACCCATCAAAACATATAGTCCGGGTAGTCTGAAGATTAAGGTAATAGACTCTAGGCCATGTGGAGTGGAAGCTAATATAGGAGTGAACCATGACCTTACAGACTTACATCGCCCATTCATGATTGATCACAAGAAACATTATGGGTTTAAACCGGGTTTATTAGGTCAAGATGGATTCCCAACTAGGAATCTCTCGAAGTTGGTAGAAGATGATCCCTTTTTAGGAGAAAATCTTAATTCACCCATTGACCAAAGTGAACTAGGTAAGGTTATGATGAAAGGAGCACACCCCTTTGAGCATATAATTCATCCACCACTCTTTCCTCACGTGGCATACTCCTACCGAGCTGGTGTGTATCGCTACTATCACCCGCACTTAATCATAAGTGTAGGGAAAACCTCTCCTTTATCCATTAAATAAGGGTAGAGTCAGGCTCATGACTCGAACAAAAACAAGCGCTTCTTGGGAGGCAACCCAAGCGTTATTTGCTTTATTTGCTTTATTTGTTTGATTGTTTGTTTTTATTTGTTTCCGTATGTGTGTTTAATTTTTATTAGTATTGATTCATGTTCAAAACTAAAATTGTGAAAATGCTTTATTTTGTTTTTAACTTCGTCTTAACTACATATAAAGGTATTTTGCAAAAGATAAGTGTAAGGGAAAGTCAAATCGGTTTATTAGAACAAATTAACATGAATCGTAATAATAATAAATTAGCATACATATTAGTGTGTGTTTGAGTCAAATGCTTGTATCGAGTCATAATGATGTTTTGCAGGATTTCCAGGAAGTAAGGTAAAAGTTTTTTCAGAAATTTTCCGGAAACTTAAAATGAAAATTTTTGTCAGGTCATTTCTGACGGCGTCAGGGGTTATAACCTGACGGCGTCAGATTTAATTTTCAGAAATTTTTGAAAGTTTTGTTTTTAAAAAAAGTTTTTATTAAAATCTCCAACTTATAATCTCCAGGAATCTGCAAAGTTATCATTCCACAAGCATTATATCCTTATATATAGATTTTATCCCGCCGATGTTATGCAGGTTTTCGTGTTTGTTTTCTCAGGTTTAACAGGTTATTTTGGACAAGGAGATGTTTTTGGAATCAAGCTTATGGCGATGCATTAGTCATGGAGCTTCAACATTCTCTTTGGAGGAAGATTTAACCGTGTAATTTCATTATCCACCGAGCGAATCAGGGGAGTATTTGATTTCATTCTTTTACTTTTTGCTTTTACATCTTATTATTTGAACATTGGGGACAATGTTCATCTTAAGTGTAAGGGGGGGGGGGTAAAAGTACGATTTTAGAGAATACAATTGCGCTTGATTTTTGTTTGTTTGATGGTAGATGTGTAATAAAACTGAGAGAAATACTTGTTAAGGTAATTTTAATGCCAAATTTAAAATTTTTTACAACATATAGGAGTGAAACTTTAGTTCTAATAAGCGTCTCACGGATAGGAGTTATATGACTAGCACAAAAACCGTACCACTAAAAAATTTTCCACCCCAAATATGTGAGGTTCGCCCTAGAATTGGTAGGAAAAGCATTTATGCTATGATGTGTGTACCGGTAGCACTTAGATTCTAGAACTTGCGTTAGGACCATTCCAAGGCCACAAGTGAGACTACATTCGTGTAGTTAGATTTACTACATGATAAGAGGCATTAGGATTAACCCATTGTTTTACACCTGTGTTTTTGTTATAATTACGTTGGCTACATTGGTCAAGTAATTCTCCCACACCCTTTGCGTTGTACTCATTTTTAGTACACGATACCCCTAGTACACCCCTCAGAGCCTATCTTTTCGTTTCGACCTTTAAGCATTTTACTTAAAGGAAGAATTTGTTACACCCCACTAAAATGTACACCCAAATCGCCTTAGCCTACCTTGTATGCACTCATTTTTAGTGCATTATTGTTACAACATTTGTTTAAACCCAAGTTAATTATCTAGTTGATTACATGGTTGCTAAGTCGAGTCATATCCTTGTACATATTGTTTTGGGATGATTGGGACTCATGGGTAAAGTACTAGTGTAATGGAGTAATGAGGAAGAACATCATTTATTACCCCCATATGTGCTAAATATTTTAAAAGTACTCCAAGTTTTTCGATTATCTTAATTCGAGTCATTAGATTAGTATTTGTAAAGTTATGTAAAAGTTCAAGTGTAAGGGGGATGCAATGCCCCTATGATGTATTATTTTGGATGGTAGGGCAAAAGTGTATGCAAAAAAAAAAAAAAAAAAAAAAAAAAAAAAATATATATATATATATATATATATATATCAAGAAAAATACAAAAAAATGAGAAAAAGAAAAATAGAAAAAAACATACGGACTACCATCCCGTTTTATTTTATGTTTGTTTTATATTTTTGTTATTTTGTTATTTCGTTTCTAGCTTAAGATCGAGTCTAGTCTTGGCTTAGCAACATTGTATAGTACATGTAATTGATCAAGATCTTTAACTCGCCACCAGTAAAATATCCTTTATCCAACAAAACCGTGTTTTCCTTTTCCCTACACCTAACGTTATAACCCATTTAAAAGCCCTCTTTGATAGTTTATCTTTGGTGCTTACGCCTAGTGGAGGAGGTTTTCGATCCTTTCCCAAGCCTATGGTAATCTATTTGCTATGACAGGTAGTGAGAGATATTATCCGTTTTCATTTATGAGATTTATTTTGATGACACTTGAGAGATGTGAGTATCTAAACACTACTTGTGAGGTGCTAGTTTATAATCTCCGTGCTTATTATGATTGAAGTGGAACGATTATTTGTTGTAATTACTTTTATGTTAGCATTAAATGACCCCTAGCTTGTATTTTGATTAGAATAAAAGCGCATTTGCTTGAGGACAAGCAAATCTCAAGTGTAAGGGTATTTGATGAAGCGAAAAGTGTACCGCTTTTAAGGGGTCATTTAAGCCTTAAATCGTATTTATTTGATCAAATATTGCCCTAAATCGTTCCTTTTGTCATTTTAGGTACTTTTGAGGAGAAATCTGGAAAAGGAGGCATTTTGGACGTTTTTGGAGCATTAAAGTGAAGAAAACGGCAAAGTCTCAAAAATCGGCTGAAAGTTACTCTTGACGGCGTCACAATTTACTCTGGACGGCGTCATGATTTGGCAAGAAAAGTTGGACGTGAAATTTACTCATGATAAGCCAGTGAAAATAGCATGTGAATTCTGACGGCGTCACGCTTTAACCTGATCAAGGGCGTCACGGCTTAAATCATAAGGGGACGGCGTCACGTTCACGAGCTGACGGCGTCAAGCCTTGATAAGCCAGAATGGATTTTGGAAGAGCTAAAGAGGGACGGCGTCAAGAAGGTCATCCGGGAACCCTAAAAGCGGCGAGGTGACGGCGTCACAATCCATAAGGTGACGCCGTCAGATCCAAAAATCTATATATAGTTTTCTAATTTTTTGTCATTAAGGGAGGGCTTAGTGTGTGGAATTTTGGGATAAAACCCTAAGACGATTTTAGCATCTTTTTCAGGGCTTTTTGCCTTGAGATCTTCCATGTTTCGTTGAAAGATAAGTTATCAATTAATCATTCAATATGTCTATGTGTTGTTTGATTCTATCTTATTCTTGTCTTTTGTTTAACATGTTAGGCTAAATTTATCTTGTGTTTGCTTAGATCTAATGAAACTTAGCTATTGATTATTGGTTGTTAGTGTGTTGTTAGTTGTATTGGATGATTGTTTATCTATGTTAGGCTTAAGAAAACTGGCTAACTTCCTATTCGGTAACTTGCTTGAACGTCTTAAGAAACATGAACCAAACGCGTACTAAAGGTTTTTATGGTTGTATTTAATGCACAAGCGAATTCTAGTGATCCCATGTTAGGAGCTTCCTAGCCGGCTCGACATAGGAGTGAAGTAGGAACTTGTAGAGTTGGGGAAGTAAGTACGCCACCCCACGAATGGTATTAAGGAATACACCCGTCATCCACGCAACTAATACACACTAATTAACCGGTAAAAGATAGTTAGGGAGTAAGGAAATCTAAGTAAACACATTTCTCTACACATAAGTTTCTCACCACATTTTATTTTCAGTTATTTATTTTATTTGCATTCGTAGTAATTTGGGTTAGTTGACTAGCAACTAATTCCGCCCACTCCTTCAAAACCCGAGATTTTACTTGCTTTCATAAAAATATAAAAACATAAAAAGAATCTTCCTCAACCCTTAGACCTAATTAGAGTAGCCTTTCACACCTAACGAACACTATTCCCTGTGGAGAACGATCAATCCCCCGTACTTACCACTACACTATACTACATCGGTCAGGTACACTGCCTGGTGGGGTTGTAAGCCTCTTGAGATCCCTCGAGAGGTAAAACCTGTTGTAAGGTTACAAAACCACGCAATCATCTTTTGTTTAACATGCTAGGCTAGGTTTTCTTTGTGTTTGCTTAGATCTAATGAAACCTAGCTATTGATTATTGGTTATTAGTGTGTTATTAGTTGTATTGGATGATTGTTCATCTATGTTAGGCTTAAGAAAACTGGCTAACTTCCTATACGGTAACTTGCTTGAACGTCTTAAGAAACATGAACCAATGCGTACTAAAGGTTTTTATGGTTGTATTTAATGCATGAGCGAATTCTAGTGATCCCATGTTAGGAGCTTCTTAGCCGGCTCGACATAGGAGTGAAGTAGGAGTTCATAGAGTTGGGGAAGTACGTACGCCACCCCACGATTGGTATTAAGGAATACACCCGTCATCCACGTAACTAATACACACTAATCAACCGGTAAAAGATAGTTAGGGAGTAAGGAAATCTAAGTAAACACATTTCTCTCTATATAAGTTTTACCACCTTTTCATTTTCAGTTATTTTATTTTATTTGCATTCGTAGTTATTTGGGTTAGTTGACTAGCAACTAATTCCGCCCACTCTTTCAACCCCGAGATTTTACTTGCTTTCATAGAATTATAAAAACATAAAAAAGAATCTTCTCTCACCCTTAGACCTATTAGAGTAGTTTTTCATACCTAACGAACACTATTCCCTGTGGAGAACGATCAATCCCCCGTACTTACCACTACACTATACTACATCGGTCAGGTACACTGCCTGGTGGGGTTGTAAGCCTCTTGAGATCCCTCGAGAGGTAAAACCTGTTGTAAGGTTGCAAAACCACGCATCAAGTTTTTGGCGCCGCTGCCGGGGAATAGTTATTGTTTAGGTTGAATTTCTATTTTATAGGTCTACTCATTAGATTCCCTTCTAGTGAGATTTTTATTTTCTTTTTCTAGGTTTTCTTTAGTCTATCTATTTTCTTCGTTTCTTTGTTCGTAACCATTACCATTAGACATCATGGAAGATGGTAATATCCTTGATCCCAACATCCCACCACCACAACAACCACCACCACCTCCTAGAGCCCGTACTTTAGGAGAATACTCTCGTCCTAGCCACCATGGCTATCGAAACACCATTGAGCTCACTCAAGGAGCCAATATCACACCCTTGCGATCCGACACCATCCGGTTGGTGCAAAGCGGATGCGCATTCCATGGACTTCGTTCTGAATATCCTAATCAACATCTCAAGGACTTTCTCAAAATCGTTGATTCTATAGACCTTGATGTTGCCACTCGAGAGACGACCCGACTGCGTCTCTTTCAATTCTCTCTGCAGGACCAAGCTAGTCAATGGCTAGAGCGTCAACCCGCAGGATCCATCACCTCTTGGGATGATCTCACCACTCGTTTCCTTGCTCAGTTTTTCCCATCGGGAAGAACTACCAAGCTAAGGAATGATATCTTGATGTTCCAACAACGTCAAGGCGAAACCCTCTACGAGGCATGGACTTGATTCAAGGACTTACTCCAAAAAGTCCCTCATCATGGCATAGAACTTTGGCTCCAAGTCCAAATCTTCTATGACCATATCAATCTCTACACGAGGCAAACCATTGACCAATCGGCCGGTGGTAAGCTACGTGATCTAAGTGCGGAACAATTATGGGCTCTCCTAGAGGATCTTGCTCTTTATGACAACGAAAGTTGGAGTGATCCCCGTGATTTGAATAAAACGGTCAAGGCAATATCTATGCCTTCGAACAATTCAAGCACTTCCGACCGTAGGTTCATAGAACTTGAAGACCAAGTCAAGTTTCTCATGAAATCCTACGAGGCTCCTAAACCTTTAAGCCAAGTGAACAAAATCACTTCTTCATGTGAATTATGTAGTGGTCCCCACGACACTCGTGATTGCATGGAACTCCCCGAACAAGCTTTTGTGGACTACGCATCCTCGCGTACCGACGGAGCGGGAGACAAGTGGTACACTTTCAAACCCGAGCCAAACCACTACGGTGATTCATACAACCCCTCATGGAAAAATCACCCGAACCTTAGGTGGAAACAAAGCCAAAACGCACAACAGACCAATTCTTCCAACCCACCTAATCGTTTCCAATCAAGCGGTTCCAACTCGAACCGTACTTTCAACAACAATCCTTCCAGCAATGGTAGTACCAATAACTTTGAAGGATTGATGTCCCAATTTATGGCATCTCAAGAAGCTCGGATAGCTAGATTCGAGTCCGAATTCAATCAACAACAAACGGAGATGACCAATAAGATTGACACTTTGTTGAAAGCCCTCAATGACCGAGAAATGGGAGCACTCCCTAGCAACACGGTCAAGAACCCGAAACTAAACGTCAACGCCATTTCATCGGTTTCGTCTCCTAGTTCTTGTCCACAATATTATTCGGTCAATTCCATGAGCTCGTGTTTCAAACAAACCCATGTCATAGTTGAAACACCTCCCACTCAAAACCTTGACGAAGAATTCAAGGAGCTCCACCTTGAAAGTCCGGTTATTGATGTGTTGGATGAGAAGAAGCTCAAGTTAGGCGAAAAAGGGACCGCCTTCGTTCAAAATAAGCTACCTAAGAAGTTAGATGATCCGGGCTTATTTGTTCTACCTTGCAAGATCGGTAATTCGGAGGCTTATGACACATTAGCCGATCTTGGATCAAGCCTTAACCTACTTCCGTTACCTCTCTACACCTCTCTAAAACTTGGAAAACTTGAATAAACCGAGGTAATAATAGGCTTAGCGGATGGAAGTGTTGCTTACCCGGTTGGAGTAGTTAAGGACGTTTTAGTACACATTGGAAAACTAAACATTTTAGCCGATTTCCACGTCCTTGATATGGTTAGCGACCCTACATGCCCCTTGTTAATAGGTAGAGGATTTTTGGCGACCGCTAGTGCTATGATTGATTGTAAGGAATCTAAGATAGCGGTAGGAGAAGGTGATACTTGGTCAGTCTATGATGTTAAGAAACATGCCTATGATACTAGTGAGGAACCAACACCCCATTGGTTAGAATTAAATAGGAGACCATCTAGATATGGACCTTGGATCGATAGAGACTTCATAGGACCCCAACGCCCATTTTACCTAGAAGAGGACTTTGTGAACCGAACACATATGGTAGAGCAACTCTTAGCTAGGGACACCGAATTGGATCCATTTGAAGACCCTCTAGTTTTTAGGAAGATGATTGATTTCCTAGGAGTTTTGCCAATTAACCTAGGAATTAATAAGTGGACTCGTGAGGAAGATGATCATAAATGGGATTGGGACAAACCACCCAAAGATGGAGATGGGTCATGGCATATTAAGATGACATTGTATGACCCGGATGGAGAGAAGTTTGAAAAGATATATCGTACTAAGCGGACCAATAGGAAACTTCAAACCAAGCTTAACCCTAAAGACGTCCTCGATGACGAGCTTACTTACATAGGGTAGCGTGACTTTGAGTCTAGCTACAAGACTCGTTAATAAAGAAAAGCGCTTCTTGGGAGGCAACCCAAGTTTTATTTGCTTTGTGTGTTTATTTATTTGTTTGTTTGATTTTATTTGTTTCCGTATGTATGTTTAAATTTTATTATTATTGATTCATGTTAAAAACTAATTTGTGAAAATGCTTTATCTTGTTTTTAACTTCGTCTTAACTACATATAAAGGTATTTTGCAAAAGTTAAGTGTAAGGGAAATCTAAATCGGTTTATTAGAGAACAAATGAACATGAATCATAATAATAATAAATTAACATACATATTAGTATTTGTTTGAGTCAAATGCTTGTATCGAGTCATAATGATGTTTTGCAGGAATTCCAGGAAGTAAGGTGTAGGTTTTTCCAAAAATTTTTCCGGAAACTTAACATGAGAATTCTGTCAGATTGTTTCTGACGGCGTCAGGATTTACAACCTGACGGCGTCAGGTTTAATTTTCTGAAAATTTTTGAAAGTTTTGTTTTCATAAAAAGTTTTTATTAAATCTATAACTTATAATCTCCAGGAATCTGCAAAATTATCATTCCACAAGCATTATATCCTTATATATAGAGTTTATCCCGCCGATGTTATGCATGTTTTCGTGTTTGTTTTCTCAGGTTTAACAGGTTATTTTGGACAAGGAAATGTTTTTGGATCAAGCTTTTGGCGATGCATTAGTCATGAAGCTTTTACATTCTCTTTGGAAGAAGATCTAACCGTGTTACTTCATTATCCACCGAACGAATCAGGGGAGTATTTGATTTCATTCTTTTACCTTTATGCTTTTACATCTTGTTATTTGAACATTGGGGACAATGTTCATCTTAAGTGTAAGGGGGGGTAAAAGTACGATTAGAGAATGCTATTACGCTTGATTTTTGTTTGTTTAATAGTAGATGTGTAATAAAACTGAGATAAATACCTGTTAGGGCAATTTTAGTGCCAAATTTAAAATTTTTTACAACATATAGGAGTGAAACTTTGATCTTAATGAGCGTCTCACGGATAGGAGTTATATGACTAGCACAAAAACCGTACCACTAAAAAATTTTCCACCCCAAATATGTGAGGTTCGCCCTAGAATTGGTAGGAAAAGCATTTATGCTATGATGTGTGTACCGGTAGCACTTAGATTCTAGAACTTGCGTTAGGACCATTCCGAGGCCACAAGTGAGACTACATTCGTGTAGTTAGATTTACTACATGATAAGAGGCATTAGGATTAACCCATTGTTTTACACCTTTGTTTTTGTTATAATTACGTTGGCTACATTGGTCAAGTAATTCTCCCACACCCTTTGCGTTGTACTCATTTTTAGTACACGATACCCCTAGTACACCCCTCAGAGCCTATCTTTTCGTTTCGACCTTTAAGCATTTTACTTAAAGGAAGAATTTGTTACACCCCACTAAAATGTACACCCAAATCGCCTTAGCCTACCTTGTATGCACTCATTTTTAGTGCATTATTGTGTCAACATTTGTTTAAACCCAAGTTAATTATCTAATTGATTACATGGTTGCTAAGTCGAGTCATATCCTTGTACATATTGTTTTGGGACGATTGGGACTCATGGGTAAAGTACTAGTGTAATGGAGTAATGGGGAAGAACATCATTTATTACCCCCATATGTGCTAAATATTTTAAAAGTACTCCAAGTGTTTTAATTATCTTAATTCGAGTCATTAGATTAGTTAATTGTAAAGTTGTGTAAAAGTTCAAGTGTAAGGGGAATGCATCGCCCCTATGATGTAATATTTTGGATGGTAGGGCAAAAGTGTATGCAAAAAAAAAAAAAAAAAAAAAAAAAAAAAAAAAAATACAATAAAAATGAGAAAAAGAAAAGTAGAAAAAACATACGGACTACCATCCCGTTTCATTTTATGTTTATTTTATGTTTTTGTTATTTTGCTTTTAGCTTAAGATTGAGTCGAGTCTTTGCTTAGCAACATTGTATAGTACATGTAATTGATCAAGATCTTTAACTCGCCACCAGTAAAATATCCTTTATCCAACAAAACCGTGTTTTCCTTTTCCCTACACCTAACGTTATAACCCATGTAAAAGCCCTCTTTGATAGTTTATCTTTGGTGCTTACGCCTAGTGGAGGAGGTTTTCGATCCTTTCCCAAGCCTATGGTAATCTATTTGCTATGACAGGTAGTGAGAGATATTATCCGTTTTCATTTATGAGATTTATTTTGATGAAACTTGAGAGATGTGAGTATCTAAACACTACTTGTGAGGTGCTAGTTTGTAATCTCCGTGCTTATTATGATTAAAGTGGAACGATTATTTGTTGTAATTACCTTTATGTTAGCATTAAATGACCCCTAACTTGTATTTTGATTAGAATAAAAGCGCATTTGCTTGAGGACAAGCAAATCTCAAGTGTAAGGGTATTTGATGAAGCGAAAAGTGTACCGCTTTTAAGGGGTCATTTAAGCCCTAAATCGTATTTATTTGATCAAATATTGCCCTAAATCGTTCCTTTTGTCATTTTAGGTACTTTTGAGAAGAAATCTGGAAAAGGAGGCATTTTGGACGTTTTTGGAGCATAAAAGTGAAGAAAACGACCAAGTCTCAAAATTGTGCTGGAAATTACCTTTGACGGCGTCAGGATTATCCTGGACGGCGTCATGGCTTGGCAAGAAAAGGTGGATGTGAAAATTACTCATGATAAGCCAGGGAAATTTGCATGGGAATTCTGACGGCGTCACCCTTTAATCTGATCAAGGTCGTCACGGCTTAATTTAAAGAGGGACGGCGTTACGACTAAATCTGACGGCGTCAAGCCTTGATAAGCCAGAACGGATTTTGGAGAGCTAAAGAGGGACGGCGTCAAGAAGGTCATCCGGGAACCCTAAAAGCGGCGAGGTGACGGCGTCACACTCCATAACGTGACGCCGTCAGATCTGAAAGTCTATATATAGTTTTGCAATTTTTTGTCATTAGGTGGAACTTATTGAGGAACTTTGTGTGTGAAAACCCTAAGACGAATTTGGCAGCTTTTTCAAGGCTTTTTGCCTTGAGATCTTCCATGTTACATTGAAGATAAGTTATCAATTAATCATTCAATATGTCTATGTGTTGTTTGATTCTATCTTGTTCTTGTCTTTTGTTTAACATGCTAGGCTAGATTTATCTTGTGTTTGCTTAGATCTAATGAAACCTAGCTATTATTATTGGTTATTAGTGTGTTGTTAGTTGTATTGGATGATTGTTCATCTATGTTAGGCTTAAGAAAACTGGCTAACTTCCTATTCGGTAACTTGCTTGAACATCTTAAGAAACATGAACCAATGCGTACTAAAGGTTTTTATGGTTGTATTTAATGCACAAGCGAATTCTAGTGATCCCATGTTAGGAGCTTCCTAGCCGGCTCGACATAGGAGTGAAGTAGGAGCTTGTAGAGTTGGGGAAGTACGTACGCCACCCCACAAA
Organism: Artemisia tridentata subsp. tridentata; assembly: GCA_021014915.2. Taxonomy (NCBI): domain Eukaryota; kingdom Viridiplantae; phylum Streptophyta; class Magnoliopsida; order Asterales; family Asteraceae; genus Artemisia; species Artemisia tridentata. Next base: position 86,310,946 of record CP139504.1, read on the forward strand.
TGGTATTAAGGAATACACCCATCATCCACGCAACTAATACACACTAATCAACCGGTAAAAGATAGTTAGGGAGTAAGGAAATCTAAGTAAACACATTTCTCTCTATATAAGTTTTACCACCTTTTCATTTTCAGTTATTTTATTTTATTTGCATTCGTAGTTATTTGGGTTAGTTGACTAGCAACTAATTCCGCCCACTCTTTCAACCCGAGATTTTACTTGCTTTCATAGAATTATAAAAACATAAAAAAGAATCTTCTCTCACCCTTAGACCTATTAGAGTAGTTTTTCATACCTAACGAACACTATTCCCTGTGGAGAACGATCAATCCCCCGTACTTACCACTACACTATACTACATCGGTCAGGTACACTGCCTGGTGGGGTTGTAAGCCTCTTGAGATCCCTCGAGAGGTAAAACCTGTTGTAAGGTTGCAAAACCACGCATCAATAATTAAGACCTTGAGTACTTGAAGGTTCATAGGATTTTACAACTACTTTTTAGATATATATGAAGAGGTTTTAAAACATTTCTTTAAAGGACTTTTATTATGAAACTGTTCTAAGGACCATATTATTAAAACCATGTAAAAAGGATTTTCTTATAATAAACTATTATGAACCTTCCAGTATTTGACCTTTCTGATATGGACCTCCTGATAATGAACTCCTGCATTTATCTCCTGTCTTGAACCCTGATATGATACCTGACATTGGATACCTGGACTTGAACCTTGATACACCTGATAGTATAACTGGATTGAGAAAACCTTTTTGATAAATTATGAAAATGTTTTAAGAAATTATTGGTAAGATTATCTTTATAGAAACCATTTTCAAATAACCTCTTTTATGAAACCTTTTAAAGAATACTTTTATGGAAAACGGTATTTAAGGATTTTGACACTTATGATATGAATCCTGATATGAATCCTGATATGAACCCTGATATGAACCCTGTTATGACACCTGATACATGATACCGAGACTTGATACTTGACCCTCACCCACAGTTTGAGACTACGAGCCATCTACTAGGCATGAGGGTTTCATGTCCATGTCGGTGATGCACCGCCGGCATGACTAGTGTGTAGCCCTAGTGATTTGGTTACGCCGTCCCCGATTTGACTTGATTTATTACGTAGAGGAAGAACCCTGTGGCCTGCGGGAAGCGTATGGATGCATCCTAGACCTGTCTTGATTTGTTCTTGTTACTTGTATTACTTGGTGACTGGCGAGTGTGTGCGATACACGCCTTTCACACCCCTGGGAGCTAGCTACTCCACCCCTGGAGGTATCCCCTCACCCTGTACTTGGTATGCTGAGGTCACCCCTCCATACACCCTGATATGTGACTTGATATGGTTTGACTATGAGATTGACTTTGAGTTTTTGGGCCGTAGTGGATTTCTGTTTCCCTGAAACCTTGTAACCTTATGACCTGACACTTGACCCGATATTTGACCTGACTTGATTTAACTTGGGATTTTGGTGGGTTCTGGCTTCATTTACATCTCCTATTGTAACCATTCTTAGTTCCTGGTATGTCTGCATAACTCTTGTATTCCTTTTCCTGACTCTTGTTACTCCTGGTATTATTTCTTTTACTTTATATTTCCGTTACTACTGCTTTGTTTCCGTTATATCTGTTCACTGGGCTTTTTAAGCTCAGCCGCACGTTTTCTTTTCGTGTGCGGCAGGTTATAAGCAGGACGACGGGTTTGGGTATGAGTGAAGAGACTTTTGGCTTAGAAGACCTTGATAGTTATTCTGAAGTAGAAGTCATTAGAAGGATTGAAATTGCAGACTTAGTATTTAGTTTTGTTTCATTCTTAACCTTATAATGTTAGTATTTCATTGTAACCTTTGGCATTTTATTGTATTACTATTGAAGTATGCTTTGTTTGATCTGATATGAAACCATTAACGTGACATCTTTACCCTTGCCGGGTTGGGGTGTTACAATTTATGGTATCAGAGCGACAGGCTGCGATTTCGTAATACATTTACCCTTGACCTGTGTAAGTTTGGACCACTAAGTTTCCACTGTAGGCGCTCATAAGATGACCTGTAAGAATTGCTCTAGGATTTCCCTATAGGAGCTTAAGTTCTGACCGGTGAGGAATGGGTAGACTATAAGGCATTTGTTTAAGTATCTTTGCTTCCGCAATACTCTGATTCGTGCCTTACTTTTGGTTTAAACCTGTTGAATCCCTCTTGAAGATTGAAAGCTTATGCATTACACCTAAGATTTGAAACCTAATTAAGTTTTGGAAACATTGAAACTTGCATAGAAAATTCCTGACACTATTTAATCCTTACCTTCAGATTCCGACTCTGACCTCTGATCTTTGTTAATCATTTCGATGCCTCTTGGGCATTTTGAGAATCTCCATGGCGAGTAGTTTGGCTTTCCCTCTTGATTATGACATTTGTTTTTGTTGACCTCTGAGACTGTAGAAGTACTAGGTGGATGAAGGTAGATTGTTTTGCTTACGACTCGAGATAAAGTATGATCATCATGAAGGCATATTTATGTGGTGCTGGTATTATTAACGTGATAATACTTACACCATATAACGTACCCTCATTGTGGCCATAGGATGTCTTGGGAAGTACCTAAGAAGTTTAGAACTTGATTCCCGTTGGATTACCTGTGATTAGTGAGACCTTAGGTTCATTCTACCTATGCGTATACTCTGCCTTCGTTCGTCAAATATCTGGATTAGTTTGGACTCTTGTGTTGCATTCTGTTGACCTCAGTTATGAACCTTAAACTCCTTGAAGAGCTCTCTACTGTAGATACAATTAATTCGATTTGAAATTCTTGTTCGCATTCCGTATGAGTATTCCGTTCTCTTCTCCCTGCTTCCTGCAAATTTCGAGGACGAAATTTTTTTTAAGAGGGGAAGAAGTTGTAACACCCGAAATCTGAAAACGTGTAAAATGACAAAATTGCCCTTGCAAGTTTAAAAATTTAATTAAAAGCTTATAAAGTACCGAATCAATCCCAAACTTCGGGTAATGAACAAGTATGATCCCAAATAATTTTGACAACTCCATTTAATATTTTTGCAAGCTACAAAATGACTAAAATACCTTTGGGCGCCATTTTGAATTTTATGATTTATTTTGAGACATTAAATGCAATTAAAAACACAATTAATAGGGAATTAAAGCCCAATAAATTTTCCCCAACAAGAATTTCGGTATCCAAGCCCACCCCTCCCCCCAAGGACCGGTCTTCTTCAACAACTACCAACACCACAATTTATTTCACCCCTAAACCCTAGTTTTACATCAAGCCGCCACACAAAAATACCTCCCATCTCCATCCGATTTTTATAAATCAAAAACCCATTTTTCTGGAGTTCTTAGTGATGCAAGGAAGGTGAGAAAATAGCCACAAGTCCTGGGAGTCGATCGTTTGGCCGTGGTGAATTGTTCGAGTCAAAAAAGTGCAACCAAGCTTCTTTAATTCGTAGCGTGTAATCCGTTCAACCTAAAATATTTCTGGTTCGAGAAAGGAGTGATCTTGATCCCTGTCAGCTACTCTTGTGTTTGTGCTTGCTATTTGAATAAGGTACAGATATTCTGCTCTTCTTGTAAAGAGCCTTCGTCTTATTTCTGATTCCTGATTCATTGTTATGTTTTCCCTTGTATTGTGAACCATAGTTTGACCTTTGCTTTAACCTTTGTCTTGAACTTGTCATGAACCTGAACTTGAACCTCGATACACTTGATATGAACCATTTGACTTGAACCTTCGACTTGAACCTGCTATGACTCTTGACATTGACTTATTGAACCCTGATAAACCTGAATAATTAAGACCTTGAGTACTTGAAGGTTCATAGGATTTTACAACTACTTTTTAGATATATATGAAGAGGTTTTTTAAAACATTTCTTTAAAGGACTTTTATTATGAAACTGTTCTAAGGACCATATTATTAAAATCATGTAAAAAGGATTTTCTTATAATAAACTATTATGAACCTTCCAGTATTTGACCTTTCTGATATGGACCTCCTGATAATGAACTCCTGCATTTATCTCCTGTCTTGAACCCTGATATGATACCTGACATTGGATACCTGGACTTGAACCTTGATACACCTGATAGTATAACTGAATTGAGAAAACCTTTTTGATAAATTATGAAAATGTTTTAAGAAATTATTGGTAAGATTATCTTTATAGAAACCATTTTCAAATAACCTCTTTTATGAAACCTTTTAAAGAATACTTTTATGGAAAACGGTATTTAAGGATTTTGACACTTATGATATGAATCCTGATATGAATCCTGATATGAACCCTGATATGAACCCTGTTATGACACCTGATACATGATACCGAGACTTGATACTTGACCCTCACCCACAGTTTGAGACTACGAGCCATCTACTAGGCATGAGGGTTTCATGTCCATGTCGGTGATGCACCGCCGGCATGACTAGTGTGTAGCCCTAGTGATTTGGTTACGCCGTCCCCGATTTGACTTGATTTATTACGTAGAGGAAGAACCCTGTGGCCTGCGGGGGCGTATGGATGCATCCTAGACCTGTCTTGATTTGTTCTTGTTACTTGTATTACTTGGTGACTGGCGAGTGTGTGCGATACACGCCTTTCACACCCCTGGGAGCTAGCTACTCCACCCCTGGAGGTATCCCCTCACCCTGTACTTGGTATGCTGAGGTCACCCCTCCATACACCCTGATATGTGACTTGATATGGTTTGACTTTGAGATTGACTTTGAGTTTTTGGGCTCGTAGTGGATTTCTGTTTCCCTGAAACCTTGTAACCTTATGACCTGACACTTGACCCGATATTTGACCTGACTTGATTTAACTTGGGATTTTGGTGGGTTCTGGCTTCATTTACATCTCCTATTGTAACCATTCTTAGTTCCTGGTATGTCTGCATAACTCTTGTATTCCTTTTCCTGACTCTTGTTACTCCTGGTATTATTTCTTTTACTTTATATTTCCGTTACTACTGCTTTGTTTCCGTTATATCTGTTCACTGGGCTTTTTAAGCTCAGCCGCACGTTTTCTTTTCGTGTGCGGCAGGTTATAAGCAGGACAACGGGTTTGGGTATGAGTGAAGAGACTTTTGGCTTAGAAGACCTTGATAGTTATTCTGAAGTAGAAGTCATTAGAAGGATTGCAATTGCAGACTTAGTATTTAGTTTTGTTTCATTCTTAACCTTATAATGTTAGTATTTCATTGTAACCTTTGGCATTTTATTGTATTACTATTGAAGTATGCTTTGTTTGATCTGATATGAAACCATTAACGTGACATCTTTACCCTTGCCGGGTTGGGGTGTTACAAGTTCAACTTAATACCAAGGGCTTCAAGCTTGGGCTTCTTTGACTGCAGTTCTTGTTGGTCAGGGTGCTCACGGATTTTTCTTTTCAGATCTTGACAAAACTTCACATTTTCAGGACTCTTGAGTGGAGAGGCCATCATTAGAAAACCAAGCATAGCTTTGATCCCTGACAAATCGATATCACTCCACCTCTGGAAGGCTTGGTATCCGAACTCATCAATGAAGAACAAACCTCTTTTAGGTTGTTCAATGACCACATTGTTCCTGAAAGGAACACCTTCAGGGAGAGCTCTATTGCAGTCAAGACCAGGAACCTTGATCTCAGGCTCAGCTTCAATCTTCTTTCTTTTTCTTGAAGAAGACTGAGAGGGAGCTGGTTGTGCTGAATCAGGAAGAAGAGATGGAGTGCCAAGTTCCTGAGGTGCAGCTGCCAATCTTTCGTACCTCTGACTCAAGGATTTCATCAGACTAGGGACCACAACATTTGATTTCTTTGCTATTAATGGACCCAACCCATCCAATTCTGTGATCCCAAAGTCAGCGAATCTGAAAGGTTGATGAACCTCAAAGTCTCTTTTGTCAGCACTTCTATAGACAGTGACAATGGCAGGATTGGTGTTTCGATGAATATGAACATCAGTGATTGGTTCTGGCTTCAACCTGTTAGTCATATACCACTGATATTTCTTAATTCTGTTCTGCCTGATCTCTTCAGCCCTTTAATTTCTTTCCTCCCTTTTCTTCCTGAGAGTGATCATCTCCTCAGTCTGAGCTTTTATAAAAGTCATACCACCCTCTCTTCCTGAAAGATCCTTAGCCTCAAGACCAATCTTCTCAGCCTCTTCATGAACAACCTTAATAATAGCAGGCTTGCTCACCTTTTATTCCTCCTTTAACTTCTTCTTTGCTTCCTCTTCCTCCAGATAAGCACTGAGTTCATCAGCTGAGAAGTGGTGAAGAACTCCATCAATATCATACGGGATCCTGGCTGGTGATTCAGGATCCTTTGCTACCAAGATTGGTGCTGGTTGAGGCTCAGGATCAGTAAGGATGCCTTTACTTTTATCTTGATGGGTGGAAGAAGCTTCAGGAATCTCCCCTTCAGTGTGAGAAGGAGGAGAAGGAGGTTGCTGGCTTGTGGAAGCTTCAGGGACTCCAGTGTCTTTCTCCCCCCCCCCCAACTGTTGCTTGAGCCATGGTGATAGCAAGAGTTGGAGCCACTGGAGCAGCAGGACCCTTGAAAGCCTGATAGATCTCAGTCATCATTGATTTGATGTCCGAGGTGTCTTTCTAAAGAGTTGAGATCTTATCCGCCAGAGATGCCTGAGAAGCTTCGATGCCTGACATCCTTGACCCAAGAGACCATGCCAAGGATGTTGAAGATTGTGCCCAAGTACCCAGATGGTTTGCCTGAAGACCCAAGGAAGTCCTGATTGAGTCCAATGAAGAGCTAAGACCCTGAATATTAGAATCCTTCAGTAAGCTGAGAAGATCACTGAATTCAGCTGATTGCTTCTGGTAAGTCTCAGCAGCCTGAAGGACCTTCTTGTTGAGTTCCGGGTCATCCTTGACAGCTGTTTGAATAGTTCCAAGGCTTTTGGTGATGCCTTCAAGAGTAAGATTGAACTTCCTGAGATGAAGATCAATAGCTGTCAGGGAGTTATTGGTGTCAGAATGCATTTCGTTCACATCATCATGATAACTTTCAACATCTGCCTTCAGGTTGGCATAGTGAACAGCAGCTTCAGTGTGATGATCGAACATCTCTTCAGTGAGACCAATGTAAAGAGCTCTATTGGTCTTGAGTAGGAACTTGACCAATTTTCTTTCAGTGAGGGGAAGAGAGTCATCATACTTTTTGAGGATGTCCACAGTATCAGAAGAATCAGAAGATTGAGAACCTGACTCTTCACTTTGGTTTGGAGATGACTGATGTGATTGTTCAGGTTGTTCATCAGTTTCCATATCCTCACCTGCCTCAAACACTTCTTCATCACTCTCCTCCTTGAGCTCATCATCAGACTCAAGAAGAGCCTGAAATTCTCCCATGGACTCAATACCCAAGAATTCAATTGGCTCCTCTTTATAAAAAGACTCGCCTTTGGTTTGGCCAGGTCCTAACCCCGTTGTCATAATAACTGAGTGGGTTTTCTCAGCCTGACTAGCCATAATAACTGGGGTAATACCAACCTGGCTTTTGGGGGCAGTTCCTGAGAGAATCGGACCGCCTGAGGGGTTTATGGGTTCCGTATCAGCGGGTTGTTTCTTTCCCTCTGAGTCTTTGTCCCCCTTAGCACCTTCAACCACTGATGGGTGTTTTTCAGTGGAATCACTAGGTACTGATTGTGAAAGTTGGTGGACCCCCTTCCCATCAGGATTATGCTGTCCTTTTGGGGATTTAGGGTCCTTTTCTCCCTGAGATCCTGAGGGTGATTGCTCCGGAATGTTAACGGGATGTGAATGTTTGTGGGTCCCCTTCTCAGTAAGGTAGTGTTTCCTTACCGAGGATTTAGAACCCTTTCCTCCCTTGGGAACTGATTTTTTTTTACAGTTCCTTCACCGGGATGTGAGGGGGTGTGGGTCCTCTTCCCAGTAGGGTGGTGCTGCCCTACCGAGGATTCAGAACCCTTTCCTCCCTTGGGCACTGATTGTGATTTATCAGTACCTTCATCGGGATGTGAGGGGGGAATGCTTCCTGATCCCTCTGACTTGTTTATGTCAGTGGAATCATGTGGAAAGGGTGTGCCCGAGGTCACTAGGGATGATTGCTCAGTGACCTCCGTTGGCCTTTGTTTTGTGGTCAAGAGGGTCTCAGAAATGGGTGTCTCAGAGGTCTCGGCCTTTTTCAACCTCTTTTTAAGGTTGAGTTGGTTTTGAGGATCAGTCTCAATGGCGAGTAGCTTGGGTCTAACCACCTGGCTGGACTGACCCTTCTTTGTCTTCTTCACCTTTTTGGTCGGTGAAGGAACTGGTTAGACAGCGTCTTTACCCTGAATGACTGATTGCATGTATTCAGTCAGGGCAATATTTGTAACCTCACTGATGCCACTAGTGAAGTTTAACTTGTGCAGGACGTCAGGCTTCGTACCTTCTGCATCAGGCCTCACGTAGTCAGAACCAAGTAGGTCCTGAAGCACACGGGAAACAAATCTAGGGTAGGACATATGCCTTTGCCTATGTTTTCCTGAGAGCTTGGCAACAAGGTCTCGGAAGATTATTCCTCCGATATCAATTTTTGTACCCTCAAGGAGACTGAACAGCATCAATTGTTGTGATGAGTTCAATTGTTCCGTAGAGGATTTATTTCCACCCAGGACCTGAATGAAAAATGTCATCAGTATCCTCCAGATAGGATGGAATCATGTTTTGACTACTGGAGCTTTCTCCAATAAGCCTCCAGCAGACGTTGTAGGACGTCTGGGGTCATAGGGTGCTAAAAAGATCAGTTCATTCTTTATGTCCTGATCAGTAGGGTTGGTTGCAAACGCTTCAGCAAAGTCAAGGCCTATGGCTTTGATGAAGGTTGAGTAGTCAAAGGAGAGGGTTCTGCTCCCATTCATCACCGTGAAGGTGATGATTGACTCTTTGGTGTCTTTGGGGCTGGTAGCCACAGCCGTGCACCAGAATTCCCTCAAATAGTCATGGTAGATGACTGAGGGGGTGTGGGTGAAAGCCTTTGCAAGAAAACAATTACGAAGAAATTTCGTAACGTTCTTGTAGGCTAGGTAGTTTTGTGGATAAGAGAAATTTCCTACCACATTGTTCTTTGTTAGGTCAACGTCTCCAGTGAGGAATTCCACATTGGGGGCGTATGTGATAGCTTTAGAAGAAGCCATTTGTGGGTAAGTCTGGGTTTGACTAAGGTTTCTGGGTTTCTAAAGCTTAAGAATACACACACAATTTGTTTTTGAGAATTAAAAATGGCAGATTTTTGCTTAAGATTCTATAAAAACGTGTGTGTGTTTCTTTTGGTTGGGTTATTTATAGGGAAGTGGAGATGGGGGTGTTTTAGGCATTTGAGCGGTTTCTATTTAATTCAAAAAGAATTATTGGAAACTGTTTTGAATAAAATGTTTTGGGATCCGCATTTAATGCCAACACTCCACTTTTCCCTGGTTTGGCGCAACAGTCAAGGTGAACAGTTGAGCAGTTCTGCAAAACTGTAATTTACAGAGATGAGTCATCACATATCTGTAATGTGATTGGAGAGGCATTTAATGCCAAGTGGGAATGTGGTGGCCCAGAGGTGGAAGCCAGAAAGGCAAAAAGAACATATATTCTTAAATTAAATATGAGTTCAGTTACCAACCTCGGACATTTACTAACTAGACACTTAGAGCATTTAAGTCAGTATTTAATGTCCTTTTCAGGGCCCTGAATGACTTTTCATTCAGTGATGGTTTTTCAGGGACTTGGGATTAGTCACTGATGATTCAGGAATATGGAATGATTCCTGAGCTACAAGGATTCAGGAACTTGGGTTTAGTTCCTGAACCCTAAAGATTTCAGGAACTTGGGTTTAGTTCCTGATGTTGAGGATTCAGTGATTTGTTTTCACTGATGTACACATTGAGTCAGGGACCTGAGGTTTTAAGAATTTACACTTCAGTTGGAAGGATTCAATCAGTGGACTGATTCTCTATATCCAACATTCCTAATTCAGCTTTCAGCCTTGTGAAAGTTGGTTCATCCAAAGGTTTGGTGAAGATATCAGCTAACTGATACTCAGTAGGGATGAAGTGTAATTCAATGTCACCATTCATGACATGGTCCCTGATGAAATGATATCTGATATCAATGTGTTTTGTTCTCTGATGAAGAACAGGGTTGTTGGATATTGCAATTGCACTTGTGTTATCACAAAAGATGGGTACCATCTTATACTGACTTCCATAGTCACTGAGTTGACTTTTCATCCAGAGTACATTTGCACAACAACTAGCTGCTGCAACATATTCAGCCTCAGCTGAGGACAAGGCAACTGATTGTTCCTTCTTAGCACTCCAACAGACTAGTTTCCCACCAAGAATTTGGCAAGAGCCTGAGGTGCTTTTTCTGTCCATGTTGCATCCAGCATAGTCAGAGTCTGAGTATCCTTTAAGATCAAGGCCTGAGCATTTTGGATAATATAATCCAAGGTTTGGAGTGCCTTTCAGGTACCTGAATATCCTTTTCACAGCAGTGATGTGTGATTCTCTTGGGTCAAATTGATATCTGGCACACAGACATACTGAGAATTGGATATCAGGCCTTGATGCAAGTAGATACATCAGTGATCCTATCATTCCTCTAAAGAGAGTTTGATTTACTGGTTTACCAGTGAGATCAGGACCAAGGTTGTTTGGGGGAACCATGGGAGTCTTGACTGAGGCACAGTCACTGAGTTCATACTTTTTCAGTAGGTTCTTAACATACTTCTCTTGACTGATAGTGGTTCCTTTATCAGTCTGCTTGATCTATAGACCAAGGAAGTATGTCAGTTCTCCCATCATGCTCATTTCAAACTTCTTTGCCATTAGTTTTTCAAATTGTTTGCAAAGTTTAAAACTTGTTGAGCCAAAGATGATGTCATCAACATACACTTGTACTAGTATGACATCATTATTTGTCTTATAGATAAACAATGTGTTGTCTATCTTGCCTCTGACAAATTTGTTTTGGATTAAGAAGGCTGAGAGAGTCTCATACCATGCCCTGGGAACTTGCTTCAGTCCATAAAGGGCTCTGTTAAGCTTACAGACATGATTCGGAGACTCATGGCTTTCAAATCCAGGAGGTTGCTGAACATAAACTTCTTCTTTCAGTGAACCATTTAAGAATGCACTTTTAACATCCATTTGGTACACTTTGAAGTTCATGTATGTAGCAAAAGCAAGGAAGATCCTGATGGCTTCCATCCTTGCTACTGGTGCAAATGTTTCTTCATAGTCAATGCCTTCTTGTTGATTATAGCCTTTGGCTACAAGTCTAGCTTTGTTTTTAATGACTATGCCATTTTCATCAGTTTTGTTTTTGAATACCCATTTCATGCCAATGACTAAGACATTCTCAGGAAATTTGACCAAGGTCATTACCTTGTTTCTGTCAAATTGTTCCAGTTCATCATGCATGGCCTGAACCCAACTTGGATGTGTAAGTGCTTCTTTAACACTTTTGGGTTCAATTGTGGAAATGAAGTCCACAAATAGGCATTCATTGGCTAAGGCTGCTCTTAGACTAGCAACCATGCTCCTGGTGAGCATGCCTTCAGTAGGCTCTCCAATAATATTGACAAGTTCAATGTCCTGAGACCTAGTCCAACTTTCCTGAGGTCCTGGATACTGATTTGAACTTGTGGAGGCCTGATTGGGTAGAAGGGTTGGTTCTGGAGTAGACACATGATCATTGATTGGATCTTGAGTGTCTACCTGATCACTGAGATTGTTTGGTTCTTGAGCATTTTGAACAGACTGATTAATTTCATCAGTGTTTGCATGTGCCTCAACAAACTCAGTGATGGTTGGGTTAGGTAGGTTGTGAGGGATTATGTAATAGGAGAGGTTAGCATCATCTTGATACTGAGTAGAAGGATTGTTTTCAGGAAGATATGCATCAGGAGGATATCTTGAAGAATTATCAATTCCTATCTCTTCTACTGAGGCAGTTGAGAACCTGATTGCATCAGTGCTCTCATCAAAGGTAACATGAAATGTTTCCTCAGTCTGCTGTCTCCTTGTGTTGAACACTCTGAATGGCTTTTGAGACAAGTGAGTATCCCAGGAAGTATCCATCATCAGCTTTTGCATCAAATTTCCCTAAGTGATCCTTGTGATTATGAATAAACACAGGACACCCAAAGACATGAAAGTAGCTGATGTCAGGGATTCTTCCTTTGAATAACTCATATGGGGTTTTCCCATGTCTCTTGACAATGATGGATCTGTTTTGTGTATAACAGACAGTTTTGACTGCATCATTCCAAAAATGGTTGGAAAGGACTGATCCACATAGCATTGTCCTAGCAGCTTCAATGAGTGTTCTATTTTTCCTTTCAGCAACACCATTTTGTTCAGGTGTCTATGGAGAGGAAAAGTTTTGGGAAATACCTTTCTCATCACAGAAACATTCAAGTTCATAATTTTTGAACTCAGTCCCATTGTCAGTTCTAATCTGTTTGACCTTAATGTCATTTTGATTTTCAATGTTCCTGACAAAGGACATGATTGTTTCAGCTGCCTGACTCTTTTTGATTAGGAAGAATACCCAAGTGTATCTAGAGTATTCATCCACTATGACCAGAGTATACTTCTCATGGTTAATAGACCTTGGACTGATAGGTCTAAATAGATCCATATGGAGAAGATGTAGGCAGTTCCTGATGGAAAAGTTGGTTTTAGTTTTAAAGGATTCTCTGTGATGTTTACCTTTTTCACAAGCTGAGCATGGTTTATCCTTTGAAAACACAAGTGATGGTAAGCCAAGGACCTTGTTTTGTTTTACAAGATTGTTTATGTTTTTAAAGTTCAGGTGGGTGAGTCTCTTATGCCAAAGCCAGTTGTGTGTATCAGTGGCCTTAGCAAAGAGACAAGTTCCATCCTGAGTTAGACTGGAAATGTCTAATACATAAACGTCTTGTCTTCTTGGTGCAATGAGGACAATTTCCTTATTTGCATTGAAGATGGTTCCTTGCTTATCATCAAACTGAACTATGTATTTTGCATCACATAGTTGACTGACACTGATCAGATTGTACTTAAGACCATTTACATAAGCTATCCTAGTAAAGACAATACCATTGCAGTTTACTGAACCATAACCCTTAGTGAGACATGATGAATTATCAGCAAATATCACTTTGGGTCCTGGTTCTTCCACATATTTGTGCAGACACACCTTTACACCAGTCATGCTTCTTGAACATCCACTGTCTAGATGCCAAATAGGATCCCTGGCATGTCTCTGCACAAATAGTAAACTGTGTCAGTTCTTTCTAGGACTCCATTTCATGGAGGGTTTAGTTTTGTAGGTCTTTATGAAAGTATTAATTGATTCATGGTCAGTGGTTGAGTGGACTGAGCTACCACATGTTTTGCATTTAGTCGCAGGGGTAGCCTCAGTAGTCTGAGAGGATTGTTTATTCATTCCTCTTCTTGACAGAATGACCTTCTCTTTTCCTGAGGGTTTCTGAGTGGAACTTCCACTAGATTCACAGTGTTTGTCAATTTGACAATCCTCGGGATGATGGTCATTGAATCCACATAATGGGCAAGGTGGAAAAGGCTTGGCCTTTTGCTTCTGTTTCTGCTTAGAATCAGAAGGGTAGTTCAAGCACTGAGCCTTAAGTCCTGAAAAGTTTGACATGACTGAGCATTTTTTATGATCAGAGGTCCTGTGATCTTCCTTTTTGTAAATCATGCAATAAAGGACTCTATAGCAATCATCAGTGAGATGATTTGTATAGTTGCACAGTTTACACTTTTTCAGGGGTTTGGTTGGTTTGGGTTTGGTCTTTAAGGAAGCTAGTTTTTGTTCCGTCTTTAATTGAGAAGGTTTTTAAGAAGATACAATCTTCTCACTTAGCTTCCTGAACATTTCAGTCAACTGATCAATTCTTGGATCAGGAGTTTTGGTTGCTACTTCAGAAGGGACTGAAGTTGATGAGTCATCAGTATTTACTGAGACATCAAGGGTTGGTCTCTTCAGGATGATTGTTCCCTTTCCTGATCTTTCCTTTGGAGAGTGTGGTGAGAAGACCATTGGTGGGAGGCCTAAGTTAGGTGCAGCACCCTGAAGGGTATTCAGTGGAGGAAGTGGTGGGTATGATTCTGATTCAGACTCATTCTCAAACTCAGTATTATTGAGTTGTTCATTGAGTTCAAGCTTACTGAGTTGTTCAGTAAGTCCAAGCATATTTTTCAAGGCCTGACTTTCAGGAAGCAAGATCTTTCCAGTCTCAAAGTTTGGTAACTTACTGACTGGGTTGTCCCTGACAATCCAGTCATTAGACTTGGGAAACATTTCTTGCTCAAAAGATATGCCAGCTGGAACAAAGTTTAGTTCATTGTGACACACATTTTGATCAACCATAAGAGGGTCAATTCCAATAGTTTTCTGAGAGATTAATCCCACAGTGTCAAAAACCTTGGGGTTCTTCTTAGTCCAGTTTTGGATGACAGCCTTTTCTTTGTTAAGTTCAGTTTGAAGGGCTTGGTTTTGTTTCAAAATCTCAGTGTTCTGAATTTGTAGAGTTATTGTTTCTAGTTTGGCTTGCTTTAGTACAAGCAGTTCATCTCTACATTTATTCAATTCTGACACAATATTGTTATATTTTGAAAACATGTTAAGCCTTTGTTCCTCAACAAACTTTAGATCAACACAAATATAATTCGTGTAAGACTGCCAATCAGAATCATCATCCATAGAAAGTAAAGTATTTACCTTCTTCATGGTGATGTTGACCCACTCTCCATTCCTAGCATGTCTTTTTCCCACAGCCACCTGATCCTCTTCAGAAAGTGCCATCAGTGCACTAACTCTTATTTCCTCATCTGAGGAAGCCTCTTCTTCATCCCAGTCATATGCTTCAGCTACTAATACCTTCTTCTTTGTCTGAATAGGTTTAGATGTTTGAGCAGCCTGAGGCAATATGGGGTTAGTTTCAAGAAGTGCAAGTTTAGCTTTGATTTTCCTATACTTTGTTTCAAAATCCTTTTGACCATTGTTTTGAAATTGTTGGGTGGACTGAAACATTTTTGGTTGAAACTTGCTAGTTCCTGAGGAACTGTTTCCTGAAAATTTGTAAGAGGGTTCTGAGATGGTATTAGAATAACAGTCCCTAGCAAAATGACCCTTTTTACCAAATTTAAAGCATTAAGTGGTCTCATTTGCTTTTGGTTTTGTAAAGATGGACTGATTTCTTTTGATGAAACGTCTTGAGCTAGCAAGGAGTGCCCTTTCTTGGAATTCCAAGTTTAAGTCGTTCAAGTACTCCTCACCAGTCCTTTCATCAATTTCATCTTCAAAATCCTCTTGAGAATCCTGCACAACACCATTAGAGTATAAAGCAGTTGATATGGGTGTGGAGGTTAAGGCCTTTTTGGACTCAAGAGCTTTTGAGTCAGGGTATCTCCTTGAGATCAAGTTGTCCTCATAGACAAACTTCCCATAAATTTCAGGGAGCTCAAGGGTCTGAATGTGGTTAGCATTCCTCAGGCCTTGTGAGAAGTTGAGCCACTTCTCAGGGAGACTGTTGACAAAGCCAACATTAGTCTTATGCTTAGTCAGTACAACACCATCATTTGATAATTCATTTATCAAAGTCTTGTATCTGGTGTAGGTCTATGAGAGACTTTCAGAGTCTTTTGCCCTGAAAGTATTATACTCAAGTTTAAGGTCCATGACCCTATTTTCCTTGGTATCTGAGGGACCCTCAAAGCTGTTTACCAAGTCATCCCAAGTTTGCTTGGCTGTTAGACAGTTGATGACTGATTCCATTATATCGTCAGGAAGACATGATATAAGGATGCTTATCAGGCGTTGGTCTTGATTGACCACCCTCCTCTCATCAATGGTCCATTGGGCCTCAGACTTGTTTAGCCCTGCGGCTGTCCTAGGGACAAATGGGCCATCCCTGATACATGTGATGTAGTAGGGTTCCATACCGGTAAGATAGCAAATCATACGCTTCTTCCATTTGCTAAATTTTCCAGCTTCAAGTCTGGGTGCAACAGCGGAGTAGCTACCACCCTTTTTGTTGACTAGCTGGGGTACATTGATATCAGCCATAGTAGGACCTTGGTTTTAAAAACCTAGAGCACTCTTGGTTAGTTTAAAAAGATTTTATAAACCAGAGGCTCTGATACCACTTGTTGTTCCCTTAACACGTTTAGAGTTAACTAGAAAGTTAATCTATTTGTGTTTATGACTAATACAATGTTATGACTAATTCTAACAGTTATAAAACGTGAATATAGAAAACTCAAGATAATTTTCAACGTTTAAATTCTTATTAGAAATGAATCAAAGAATCTATACCCAAGTGTTTTGCGGAACAAACACTTGGGATTGAATAGACAAGGTATGGTGGTGTCTCCTATCTAAACTCAAGTTTTGCTTGAGTGGCAACAATGCGACCTCACTGAGCTATCTCAGGGATACGTTACTCTTTGTAGGAGAGAAGTTGTTTTGTAAAAGACTAAGCTTTAATTATACAAAACACACTTAACTTCTCTCCTTCTCAATCTATTTATACACAAGTAAACTGAGTAAAAGTAATTAAAATATTACAAATTGTTTGAGCAAGCGTGTTTGACAATTACAACAGTAATTGTCATTTCCAAGAACCAATAGAAATGGCCTATTAAGTCTTTAGGAGTGGTTGGTCTGACACTCCAAGACTTTAAGCCGTCTTAGGAAGGATTTCTTCCTGACAAGATAAGATTTGATCTTATCTTAAATCCTTCCTAGATCTTTCTGCCTTTCTTCTCAGGCACTTAGTTCTTCAGGACACGCTTCTCAGTTATCACTCTTAATTACTTCATTGTTGTTGAGGAGACTGGGGTTCAGTGAGTTCTTGTCAAACACTCACTGAACCATCATCTTTTTCTTTGGCTTAAGTGCTACATCAGGGAGTACCGCCTTCCTGAGTAGTGAATCCTTCTACTTGAATTCGCCTTAAGCATCCTGAAGATGACTCACTGAGAGGTTGTTCTCTCAGTGACTTAAATTGTTCTCGGTTTAAGTTAACACTTAGTTAATTTGTGTCCAAATCATGTTTTAAGTATTCTTGGGTTTTTCTTGACCCAACACTAAGCCTAATGACAAAAAAAAAAAAAAAAAAAAAAATAAATAAAAAATAAAAATAAAAAATAAAAAAATATCACAATGAAGTATTTCATATAATGTCATGCTCTTGCATAATATGATTATTTGTCTTGATGCTATCATATTGTGTGGTGATTTTTTTTGTTTATATAAGATATTATCTTATGATCTCTATCTTTTTGACATCTTTAGTCACTAATTCACTTGTTTTGTAGGTTGATAACAAATCTTTTGTTATCTCACTTTGTTCTAACTTTTATATGCTCATTTCGCATAATTGTAATCCCTTTATTGCTATGTAAATTAGTAATATGTTTTAAGTATCCCTGCACTCGCATATAGTTTTAAAGCATATAGAATTAAGTTTTAGAGACTTGGCATTTCATTTTTAAATCTTTCTAACGACCTCTTTCCAAATCTCATTATTGCTTCCGCTTTTCAAAAATCACCTCCATTACTATTTAGCTATAACAAATCTCTAAATCCTTTCCACCTCCTATGAGAAAACCACATGCCTCGTCATGTGATCATCTCGCATTGATAGAGAAGAGCTACATAACTTCAAGGATAAAGTTCTTTATATGCTAACCAACATCCGCAAAAACATGACTAAGCTCATCACTTTCATTAACCTGCAACCTCCTAAACACTTTATCGTCATTCTTTTTAACCCAACACATAGGTTCACATCATTCAGTTAAAATCGGTTCACAAAATTACAAGTGTTTCAAGCCTTTTTAACCCAACATCACAAGTTTGCACCAATACCTCATCAAGTGAAAAACACGTCATGTGACTGACAAACTTCTTCATCTCCACAACCAACAACTAATTTAAATGGAGTCTAGGATTTTTATTAAACCAGGACCTCACAACTTCATTGTTTAGAACATCTCTATAGGATCTCATCCTTTTCTTCCTTGACACATATCAGGCACGTCATTGTCAGTGCAAACGATATATTAATCAAAACCGTCATTCCCAACACTTTCTCAACACGTTGGTCTAACCAACACCCTCCCATCATATGATGTCATTCTCATCCTCATATAGGTATTTAGTATTTAAAATTTTTTTTTTCCATATGGAATTTATGTTCCTAAGTGCTCATTGTCTTCACTTCCTTTTAATTCCATTCGAGCATATATTATGGCATGATACATCATCTTTGGTAGATGATAATGTCATAAAAGATCATGTCGGTCAAGACCATGTTAATACTCTCTCTCCCATTTTCACCTAGAATAGGTCAATTTTATAATTTGTGTCAATCAATGAATGAATTTCGTTTTTGTTAGCATCAATAATATCATTTAAATCGTAACCCTTATGCATTACGAGAGTCATATCCCTCGAGATGTGAATTTTAGATAAGGATTGCATGAGTTCATATTTTCTATTTTTATATTCGTTATAGCACTTGAGTTTCTAATTCTTTAATAGTTGTCTACACCACCTTCCATCACCATCTTCACTAATCATCTCCACCATGGATTAGCGAAAAACCTACTTTAATCAATCTTTAGTCATCTATCAAGTTATCACCACAACCTCCTATGAATCCTACTAGTAAACTAACACCAACACTAGCACCACTCACTCTAACTCCTAATATTCCAACTTCACTTCATATCCTCTTTCTAGGCATTATTTTGTAGGCTTTTATCATATTATATTCTCGTTTTTCTTATGATTGTAATTCTTATTAGAAGACTACACTTCATGAGATCTTTGATTTCATAATCATGGTTCTCTAATTTGAGTTGCTTGTGATTATATCATTTTTATATCACATATATATACATCTTATTTTTCTTTGACAAAAAGATGAAATATATTGCACTAATCCTTTCTGTGGAAATCTAGAAGGGGGGTTGAATAGTTTTACCGTTTAAAATTAATTTAAACCGTTTTGTAACTTATGTGAATTCAATGAAACTATGCACTCAAAAATAATCAAACAATATATCCGAAAAGTAAAGAGAGGAATGATCAAACCACATAACACAGATGTTTATAGTGGTTCGGCTACAAGGACTCTTTTCCTTGCCCTACTCCACTTCCCCGAGCCTTTAACTCGAGAGTAATCCTTCACTAAGAAACAAACTCCATTCTAGGTGGAGAAAACTTTTACACGTTGCTTACTTCCTTTTCCGGTACTAAGCTAAACACCGAGTTCTACTTCAAGGCAGAACCAACCTAACGTCGCTTATACAATTACCGACACTAAGCTAGATGTCGAGTTCTTTACAAGGGTACAACCACTCCCGTTTGGTTCTTTCACAAGGGTACAACCACTCCCTACACTCTTTGTGTTTTGAGGACTAAAACACTAACCACACTCACTGAGATAAATGATACAAATAATGATGTGTGAACTACAACTATATCACACAGTAACTATGCTAAAGGTTTTACACGTCTGTGTTGAACCTTGATGCTTAATCTCCTTTTCTACAAAAGGAAGATCAATGATATGAATGAATGATAAATGTTAGATGATATGTAAATGAATGAGTATGAATGTTAGGCTATATGTGTGATGGTGTGTCCAAATGATCAGCTTGCTATTTATAGGCAAGCTGGTGAACAGCCGGCGGATTCGGCGGATCCCACAAAAGGGATCCGTCTTTGTAGTCGATTGGTTCCGCCAATATGACAGCTAAGAGATTTATCAAATCTCTCCAAATCTTCCACAATCTTTCCATATCTTTGTGTTGTCATATCAAGATCTTTCAAAGTCAACTATCTTGCTTGAAGATCTAACTAAGATATCACATAATCTATGTATGATGCATGCCATGATGTCATTGTATCATTTTAAAAATAAAGTTTTCTTTTAAGGAAATAAACTAGTAGATGTGTAAAATGTAATTCTAAGTAATCTTGTGAAATGTAAAATGTGTTTTAAAGTGACTTTAGCTAGTATTTATAATTTGCTAAAAGATATACTTTGTAATTGTCATTAACAAAACTAAGTAAATATTGTAAAATATAAATAACGTTTTTAGGACGATATTTGTATTAACACTTTCATTGTAGGTTCATCATCATATATGCTCGATTGTATATAGCATACTCGTCTAAGGATGAAGTTTGCATCGATTATTTTCCTTCTTTTATTATAGGTGCTTCTTGACGTCCTCGAACCAGGAGGAATATCTATCAAGCACTCATATTGCATCGTCTATACATTTGATCGTATATGACATATATGTCTAAAGACATAGCTTCTATTGTACTAATTTTTGTTTTGTGGGTTCATCTTGACGCCCTAGAGCAAGGGGGAGCTTCCGTCAAGCATTTATAGAATGCATCTTATACATACTTTGTTGTATATCACATACTCGTCCAAGGACGAATATAGTTTTGCAATAATATTTGTTTTGTAGCTTTTTAATCATACCTTGACGCCTCGATCAAGGGAGAGCAACCGTCAAGGGGGAGCATGCACGCATTCATAATCATTCTCATTCTTCGACACACCTTTGTGTTTCTACAAAAAGGAGGAGAAGATAGTCTAACATAGCTTACGCACGTATATCGTTCGCTATGTGCATTTTCTTCATCATGCATTTCTCATATATTTTTTTTATTTTGCACAACACCAACATTGATGCAGGGTAAGGGTCTAAATTTGATCAATGGATCCGCTACCAAACAAGGGCAATAACAACCATAGGGGATTGGAGTAGACAATTTAACTTCACTAGGGATGATGCAAGCTCGCCTTTTCGGGTAGAAATGAAGTTAACTCCAAGGACACACCCTTTTTGTTTCGACAAAAGGAGGAGAAGAGTGTAAATGGAGAAGGTAATGTAAAAGGTAGTACGGACACAAGTAACTTTTTATATTTTACTATCTATCACGTTTACATATTTTGTCATCATCAAAAAGGGGGAGATTGTTAGTGCAAATATTACGATATTTAATCTATACAGTCTCGTCTGTTTTGATTGATGAAAAACATGTAACTTGATAATAACGTAAAATGTACAAGTTACTCGCAATCGTATTTTGTCTCAACATACATTCAACACCTCTCGACGTCTCAAGTCCTCGTGTGCTACAACACAGGTTCGTACATGTTTATTATGTGGCATTATGATCAAACCCCTTAACAAATCATTTAGAATGTTTAAAATACGTTTTGAGTCATTAAGTATTTTAAAAGGTTAACCATTCTATTTCGAACCTCATTTTACATTTTGCATATACAAGTAGTTTTACTTGTACATCATGCTTCCTAAGTTGTATTCATGTCAAAATAGAATAAGTGTCACATTATGTGTAAAAGTGCACTTTAGGTGTCAAAATAGGATAAATGCACTTTAGGTGTCAAACTAAGACAAATGTGTTTACATACTTCTAAAAATGATGTTAATGACATAATAATTTAAGTCCTATAATAGCATAAGTAGTTTAACATTTTTAGTAACACATAAACTAACATGGTAGAATTTGTTAAACATATATTAACTAGTTAAGTAATACATTTTACAAACAAACTTTTGTTTACATTTTAATCAAAATGAAAATGGTTTTATTACCTCATGAATTGTGTCATTAAAATCTTGAAAGATCACAAATGATATCTTGAAAAGATTGTGTAAATATTTTGGAAAGATTTGAAGCAAGATTTGCAAAGATTTTAGAAATCTTAGAAAATATCTTTGTAGGATACTAGTAAGATCATGTATATATTTTGGTTAGATTTTATAAAAGATTTTGAAGATTTTCTGTCAGGTCCCCATGGAACCAAATGCATACACGGACGGAACCCTTGTTTTGGTTCCGTCTGATCCGTGGGTTCCTGAGCTTGTTGGCTATAAATAGCAGCCCATTGTTTACTCATTTCCATATCACTTGAACATACATTCTCTCTACCCTTTTGCATACATTTATATCAGTAGATAACAATGTAGTAACATACATTAATCACCCATATCATCATGATCATAATGCTTCTAACTTTCATTATGTTGTAAGCATACTCCCGAAATGATCCTGTGAAGCAAGCTCAGAGATCTTGAGTCATCATCCACCACAAGCATACATATATGAAGATCTATCACAACAAGCTTAGGAAATTTGTGATCTTCATCCATTGAAGGATTTCTATCAATGGAAGTTCATTTAGATTAGTCATTCATATCCATTAGACATTTTTGTCATGGATCATCATTGTAAACATCATTGTATTATCACAATCTATTCACCAAACTAGATTAGATGGTTTATGTGTTTGTGCAATAAAACACAAGGTTTTTATGTTGGGCCATAAAACATAGCGGGAGTGGTTGTACCCTTGTAAAAGAACTCGACATCTAGCTTAGTGTCGAAAATATTGTATAGGCGACGTTAGGTTGGTTCTACCTCGACCTAGAACCCGGTATTTAGCTTTGAACCGGAAAAAGTGTAAGCGACGTCTGTAAGGTTTTCTCCGCCGAGAAGGGAGCTTGTTGATTTAGTGAAGTAACTTTCGAGTTGGGTACTCAGAGAGTGGAGTAGGGCGGAGAGGAGCTCCGTGACCGAACCACTATAAATCATCGTGTCCGGTTTGCGTTTTCTTTTTACTAACTGCTTTACTTTTATACTTGCATTATATTATTGCTTGAGTTGTGACTTGATAGTTATACTTGTGTGACAACTTGTTTTAGTATATGCTAGTCATAAAATATAATTGACATCTTTCATATTACAACAAGCTTAATCGGATATTTGATACAACAAGTTTTAAGATTTTAAAACGGTAACGTATTCACCCCCCCCCCCCCTCTACGTTTTCACAGAACCCTTATGAATTGTCTTGAAACTTGTTTATATATTATGTACCAAGAATAATTGAAATAATAATTTATAAGGCATATAGACATACTTAGCTTATTATTTTAGAATCTGAGACACGCGTATATGTCTAGGTTGCTCGTAGAACACTTGCGGTTTATTCATCACTACATTCAGTTTGATTGTTCACTTGGCTTTCGGTGAGTTCATAGCCCCACTTTAACTCTTTAAATTATTTATAAACCCATTGGGGAGATACATGCTATTTTACAATTTGGACATAATTGCTTTAAACTGTATGTTTACCTGAAAGTATTATTGCCTAAGTACCGCTATTGCCAAAAACAAGTCCCTAACATCATGAACTATTAATCACTTCCATGTGAACGCGATTATTGTGAATAGGCCTATTGGGATTGAAGAATCCCGTCTGTGTTGATTTGACGGACAACCAAACGCACTATATTTGAATAGCTAGATAAATGGCAAATTATATACACAGGGCCATTATTATTCTATATATATATATATATATATATATATATATATATAATATATATATATATATATATATATATATCACGTATTGATATATATACAGTTAACGTTTGAGCGTCATGAGCTTAAAGCAATACTTACTATTTACCCATAATTGTATTCTTTGCAATTATTATTTTAACTCTGAAATCTTGTGATCCATTATTTATTTATAAACCTGTGAATTTCACTCAACCTTTGTGTTGACTTTTTAACATGTTTTATCTCAGGTCCTTAAGGTAATTGGCAAGCGTGAAGTCGCACGGAGAATGTTTTGATGGCTTGCATTGTGTTATCATTCGATAACCTCTTGAAAACTTTTATGTTAATACATTATGTTTTCTAAAACTATTTGGGGCCTCTTGTAACTCTGATGTTTTGTTATGATCGAATGATAAACTTTTGAAACGTATAATTTAGAGTCGTTTTCTATAATTATGACTGTTGTACTATGAGTAGCACCCTAATGATATTACTTTCCGCAGCGATATTTTGGGGGTGTTACAGTTCATCAGTCTTATTGATGAACTGATGAACAAGACAATATCAATCTGCATGTTGTTTATAAGTGTTTATCAGTTAGTCTTGTTCATCAGTTTATCAATCTTGTTGATGAACTGATGAACATCACATACTGATGAACAAGACAACATCAATCTACATGTTGTTTATAAGTGTTCATCAGTTAGTCTTGTTCATCAGTTCATCAGTCTTGTTGATGAAGTGATGAACAATACTAACTGATTAACAAGATTAAGTGATGAACACTTATGAACAACATGTAGATTGGTGTTGTCTTGTTCATCAGTTAGTCTTGTTCATCAGTTCATCGGTTAGTCTTGTTTATCAGTGCATCAGTTAGTCTTGTTCATCAATAAAAAATATTATTCATCAATAAAAAGTTTTCTTGATAAATGAAAAGCATTGTTCGTCAATAAAATATGTTGTTCATCAATAAAAAGTGTTATTAATCAATAAAAGGATTTGTTCATCAACAAAAAGAGCTATTCATTGATAAAGAAATTTGTTCATTAATAAAATAGTAGTTCATGAAGGAAAGAAAAATTATTCTTTAAAAAAAAAAAAAAAAAAAAAAAAAATCGTTCATCATTATTTGCTCATCATATGCGTTAATTATCAACAAAAATAGTAATTCATCAATAGAAATAGTCGTTCATCAATAAATAAAAAAAATTATTAGCGTTTTTCATCAATAAAAATCTATTTAGACATTTTATCAAACACTTTGTATGCACTAAATATGTGTAAAACACTATTCTCAAAATGCGATATCTCACTCATATCATATCGAAATTGAGTGATTCAAATTTTTGGGTAAAGAACGGTAAAAAATCTACAACTTCCGTGTTTTAAGTTTTGCGTAATTCAACTTTTAAGTTACACAAAAATAGGGCCGAAGTTGCACAAAATTTCAAGAAAATCATGACCCGCTAAAAATCTAAAAAAAAAAAAAAAGTTGCGATTTGTATATCAAAATGCATACCAAATTAAAGTGAATTAAATTCTGAAAATTGTGGTGAAATCGGTTTTTGTAAAAGTTTGTCGTTAAAGAGTTGTGTGCGTTTGAAGTTTGAGAGTGAAATTAAAAAATGAGTCAAATGACCAAATTGCCCCTTTGACCAAAAATTATGTTAGTATCTTTCCTGGTCGTTAGATGAATTTTGGTGAAATCGGACGGTCTATAACTCTTTTTAAACTTTTTAAACTTTTTAATTTATGTAGACTTTCTATTTGTATCATTACTCTTGTAATAGCCATCACCAATAATTCTTCTTACTTTTATTGATTCGGTCAACAGCCGCCATGTCGAAAAGTCAAGAATCACCAACTTGTGTTGTAATTGGACTTTTGCTCTATTTTAGTTTCTACTTATTTTTACTCTTTATTCTATTTATGGTTTTGTTCCTCGGTCATCTACTAGGACCGAGCATCTAAAGACCGAACCAAATCTAAAGACCAAACCAAACTGACATACACGAAATGGATCAACCAAAAACTAGTTAGGTTGCCAGTTTTAACTATTTTTGGCTTTCGTTCTCGGTTCGAATCATGCCAAAACCAAAGTAAAAGAAAAAAAAAAAGTCCACCTAAATATAATTGAACTCTTTTGTTCCCTTTATAGTGATTATAACATAATAACTAAGTTGTTAAATTACTCTCCATGTTATTTTAAAACATAAAGATTTTAACAAGATTTATACAATGGGTTTTTTAACATTTAAAATTCTTATTAGTAATTAATCAAAAAATTTGACAAAGATTGTTCATGGAATAACAATCTTAATTGAATAAAAATTGAGGTGATGTCATCTCTAACTTAAACACAAAACCTAAGTTGTGGTTTAACAATGAACTTATACTTACTCGCTGAAAAGTTCAGCGGCCTGACTTCAATTCGATGAGTAAATGCTCTTGGATATGTTTCACATTAATTGCAAGAGATAACATTTACTCCACTAAAAATATTCTCATTTATAACAGAAAATTAAGATTTATAAAGACTTCTACTTTACACTTGCTAAGCATTCAATGGTTAGGTAAAGTGTGCAATAAATGCTTCTATTATAGGTAAAGAATATACTTTTTTTTAGGAAACATTGTTGACAACTGTTGCACCTTTTAATCAACTCTAGAAAGGTATTGAGTCCTATGAAGACATGCTTTATCACTTTATGCTTTTGTAGATTTCTCGCCTTTTACGATATTTGAGATTCTTTTCTTAGTATTTTGGGTTATGAGAAGATCAGACATCGTTCAGTGAGATATTGTCAAACCCACTGAACAATACACCTTCTTTGGAACTTGTACTTCAATAGCTAAACCGCATCTGCACTGAAGTGAAGACTCTTTGTCTTAAGAACTTAGAAGGAGTTATGCTAAGTATTTTTAAGTGACTATCTTTGCCTTAAGTTATACTCCCTCCGTCCTAAAATAATTGTCCTTTAAAGTCTTAATTTCTCAACTTTGATTTTAAATATTTTTGTTTGTGTTATATAATAATTTATGCAAAATATATGAATGAATTGGTTTTTAAATATTTTTTCATTGGTATAATTTTCATCAAGAATTATATAACAAATACAAAAATATTAAAGATTAAAGTTGAAAAACTAAGACTTTAAAAAGTCAAATGAGGGCAATTATTTTGGGACGGAAGGAGTATTAAAGTGACTATTTTATGTTCAAATCTATTCAGACACTGTTGGACGTCGAAATGACCCAACAAATTCGACCACACGCAAAACCAAAACCGGCCGGCTACATCATTTAGGTTATTGGTTCTTCGTTCCAACATGTTGTAGGTTCTTATTCGAGTCATATCAAACCAGTTCAGGTGGGTTTTCACATGATGCACTACCTTGTTATCAACCAACAACATAAATTATCAAACAAAAATTCTACCACTAAAATCTAGCACGTTAAGGGGTTTCAATTTACTTTCGGTCATTTAATACTTTTGGTCTTTGATTTGATTTTCAATTTTCAATTTGTTCACTCTTACTAGCTTTATCTATGAAGCACACTTCCTTTTTTCTTCTTTTATTTTTTTTAACTTTTTCTATTGTTCTCTTTTCCATACACGTTAAAAAAAAAAACTCTTCTCAAATATATTTTAGTTGAAGTGATATATTTTAGTATATAGAAGTTAATAAAAAGATAATGGCTGACTAAGGTGGTGATTGTTTATTCAGAGGCTCTGAATCTGAATCTGAACCGCACATCTGAATATGAATCTGAGGCGTAAATGTCTGAATCTGAATTGAAAATCTTGTTACTAATTTTTGTTGTGTCATTTGCTTGGTCGTACTAATTTTTGTGTGTGTGGTTATTTTGTGTCAACAAGAGGCATTAAGACACCCCTCTCAAGTCTAGACCATTAAGATCTAACTGCCTCTGACTGCGTCTGAACGGGAAGAAAAAAATAAATGGTCTGAACGCCTAAAATGTCTAACCGATTAATAGGTTTGGCTCGTTAAAAGGCATTAAGAGGTTGTTAAGACATTAAAAAAATAAAAAAAAAAAAAAAAAAAAAAAAAAAAAAACAGCCCCTAAGCCTTTTTTTAAGTATATCCAACTAATATATGTGTGAGTATGTTGTAGCTTTTCTTATTTAAAATTAAATTACATAATGTCAATCCTAACACTATAAATTAGAATCAACGTATTGTTAATAAAAAAAATCTAATTTAAATAAGAGTAAACTACACCATTCCTCCTTGTGGTATGCGTTGACCAACACATTTTGTCCTTTGACCAAAAAAATTGCACCGTCCAACCTTTATTGCGAAACGTTATGTGTCGTTCGTCCCTCACTCTAACTGGCATCACTGTTGGGTTCGTCAGTACCCAAGAATACTTAAAACAAGATTTGAACACAAATTAACTAAGTGTTAACTTAAACCGAGAATAATTCAAGTCACTGAGAGAACAGTCTCTCAGTGAGTCATCTTCAGGATGCTTAAGGCGAATTCAAGAAGAAGGATTCACTACTCAGGAAGGCGGTACTCCCTGAGTATGACTTAAGCCAAAGAAGAAGATGATGGTTCAGTGAGTGTTGGACAAGAACTCACTGAACCCCAGTCTCCTCAACGATAATTGTGATTAATAAATGAAGGAGTGTACTGAAGAACCTAAAGCCTGAAAGAAAGGCGGGAAGATCTGGGAAGAGTTTAAGATAAGATCAAATCTTATCTTGTCAGGAAGAAACCTTCCCTAAGACGGCTAAAAGTCATGGAGTGTCAGACCAACCACTCCTAAAGACTTTTAGCCCATTCCTATTGGTTATTGGAAATGACAATTACTATTGTAATTGTCAGACACGCTTGCTTCAACAACTTGTATTATTTTTAATCACTTTTACACTTTATACTTGTGTATAAATAGGTTCAGATAAGAGAGAAGTTAAGTGTGTTTTGTACATTAAAAGCTTAGACTTTTACAAAGCAACTTCTCTCCTACAAAGAGTAACGTATCCCTGAGATAGCTCAGTGGGTCAAATTGTTACCACTCAAAGCAAAGCTTGAGTTTAGATAGGAGACACCACCATACCTTGTCTATTCAATCCCAAGTGTTTGTTCCGTAAAACACTTGGGTAATAGATTCTTTGATTCATTTCTAATAAAAATTTAAACGTTGAAAAATACTTATGTGTTTTTACTTTTACGTTTCATTAATCTGTTAGAATTGATCATAACATTGTATTAGTCATAAACACGAATAGATTAACTTTCTAGTTAACTCTAAGCGTGTGAAGGGAACAACAAGTGGTATCAGAGCCTCTGGTTTATAAAATCTTTCAAAACTAACCAAGAGTTCTCAAGGTTTTTAAAACCAAGATGCTACTATGGCTGATATTAATGTACCCCAGCTGGTCGATAAAAAGGGTGGTAGCTATTCTGCTGTTGCACCCAAACTAGAAGCTGGAAAGTTTAGCAAATGGAAAAAACGTATGATTTGCTATTTAACTGGTATGGAACCTTACTACATCACCTGTATCAGGGATGACCCATTTGTCCCTAAGACTGCTGCAGGGCTAAACAAGCCTGAGGCACAATGGACCATTGATGAGAGGAGGGTGGTCAATCAAGACCAATGCCTTAAAAGCATCCTTATATCTTGTCTTCCTGACGATATAATGGAATCAGTCATCAACTGTTTAACAGCCAAGCAAACTTGGGATGACTTGGTTAATAGCTTTGAGGGCCCCTCAGATACCAAGGAAAACAGGGTCATGGACTTGAAACTTGAGTATAATACTTTCAGGGCAAAAGACTCTGAAAGTCTCTCTCAGACTTATACCAGATACAAGACTTTGATAAACGAACTATCAAATGATGGTGTTGTATTATCTAAGCATGAGACAAATGTTGGCTTTGTCAACAGTCTCCCTGAGAAGTGGCTAAACTTCTCACAAGGCCTGAGGAATGCTAATCACATTCAGACCCTTTGAGCTCCCTGAAATCTATGGGAAATTTGTCTATGAGGATAACTTGATCTCAAGGAGATATCCTGACTCAAAAGCTCTTGAGTCCAAAAAGGCCTTAACCTCCACACCCATATCAACTGCTTTTTATACTAATGGTGTTGTGCAGGACTTTCAAGAGGATTCCGAGGATGAAATTGATGAAAGGACTAGTGATGAGTACCTAAATGATCTAAACTTGGAATTCCAAGAAAGGACACTCCTTGCTAGTTCAAAACGTTTCATCAAAAGAAACCAGTCCAATTTTTCAAAAGGAAAAGCAAATGAAACCACTGAAATGCTTTAATTGTGGTAAAAAGGGTCATTTTGCTAGGGACTGTTATTCTAAAACAACCTCAGAACCCTCTTACAAATTTTCAGGAAATAGTTCCTCAGGAACTAGCAAGTTTCAACCTAAAATGTTTCAGTTGACCCAACAATTTCAAAACATGGGTCAAAAGGACTTTGAAGCAAAATATAGGAAAGCCAAGGCTAAACTTGCAATTCTTGAAACTAATCCCTCAATGTCTCAGGCTGCTCAAACACCCAAACCTGTTCAAGCAAAGAATAAGGTTTTAGTAGCTGAAGCTTATGACTGGGATGCTGAAGAGGTCTCCTCAGATGAGGAAATTAGAGTGAGTGCACTGATGGCACTCTCTGAAGGTGATCAGGTGGCTGTTGGGAAAAGTCATGCAAGGAATGGAGAGTGGGTAAACATCACCATGAAGAAGGTAAACACTTTACTTTCTATGGATGATGATTCTGATTGGCAGTCTTACATGAATTATATTTGTGTAGATCTTAAATTTGTTGAGGAACAAAGGCTTAACATGTGTTCAAAATATAACAACATAGTGTCAGAATTGAATAAATGTAGAGATGAACTGCTTGTACTAAAGCAAGCCAAACTAGAAACAATAACTCTACAAATTTAGAACACTGAAATTTTGAAACAAAACCAAGCCCTACAAACTGAACTTAACAAAGAAAAGGCTGTCATCCAAAGCTGGACCAAGAAGAACCCCAAGGTTTTTGACACTGTGGGATTAATCTCTCAGAAAACCATTGGAATTGACCCTCTTATGGTTGATCCCAATGTGAGTCACAGTGAACTAACCTTTGTTCCAGCTGGCATATCTTTTGAGCAAGAAATGCTTCCCAAGTCTAATGACTGGATTGTCAGGGACAACCCAGTCAGTAAGTTACCAAACTTTGAGACTGGAAAGATCTTACTTCCTGAAAGTCAGGCCTTGAAAAATATGCTTGGACTTACTGAACAACTCAGTAAGCTTGAACTCACTGAACAACTCAGTAATACTGAGTCTGTGAATGAGTCTGAATCAGAATCATACCCACCACTTCCTCCACTGAATACCCTTCAGGGTGCTGCACCAAACTTAGGCCTCCCACCAATGGTCTTCTTACCACACTCTCCAAAGGAGAGATCAGGAAAGGGAAAAACCATCCTGAAGAGACCAACCCTTGAAGTCTCAGTAAATACTGATGACTCATCAACTTCAATCCCTTCTGAAGTAACAACCCAAAGCCCTGATTCAAAATTTGATCAGTTGGCTGAAATGGTCAGGAAGCTGGGAGAGAAGATTGCATCTTCTGAAAAACCTTCTCAATCCAAGAAGGAACAAAAACCAGCTTCCTCAAAGACCAAACCCAAACCCACAAAACCCCTGAAAAGATGTGAATTGTTTAACTATACCAATCATATCACTGATGATTGCTATAGAATTCTTTATTGCATGGTTTGCAAAAAGGATGATCACATGACCTCTGATCACAAAACACTTTCAGTCACATCAAACAAGGCAAGTCTTAAAGCTCAATCTTTAAACTATCCTTTTGATTCTAAACAGAAACAGAAACAAAAGGCAAAGCCTTTTGCACCTTTCCCTTACTGTGGGTTCAATGACCACCATCCTAAGGATTGTCAAATTGACAATTGTTGTGAAAATAGTGGAAGTTCTTCTCATAGCACCTCAGGACGTGGTAAGGCCATTCAGGCCAGTAGAGGTATGACAAAGTCAGCCTCTCAGTTCACTGAGTCTACATCAGCAATCAAATGCATAATATGTGGTAGCTCAGTCCACTCCACCACTGACCATAAATCACTTGAAAATGTTAATAAGACCCTCAAAGCTAAACCCTCCAAGAAGTGGATTCCTAGAAAGAACTGACCTAGTTTACTATTTGTGCATAAACATGCCAGGGATCCTGTTTGGCATCTTGATAGTGGATGTTCAAGGAGCATGACTGGTGTGAATGAGTATCTGCACAAGTATGTGGATGAATCAGGACCCAAAGTGATATTTACTGATAACTCATCATGTCTCACTGAAGGTTATGGTTCAGTAAACTGCAATGGTATAGTCTTTACTAGGATAGCTTATGTAAATGGTCTAAAATACAATTTGATAAGTGTCAGTTAACTATGTGATGCAAAATACATAGTTCAGTTTGATGATAAGCAAGGAATCATCTTCAATGCTAATAAGGAAGTTGTCCTTATTGCTCCAAGAAGACATGATGTTTATGTGTTAGACATGTCCAGTCTGACTCAGAATGGAACTTGTCTCTTTACTAAAGCCACTGATACACTCAACTGGCTTTGGCATAAGAGACTCTCCCACCTGAACTTCAAAAACATAAACAACCTTGTAAAACAAAACAAGGTCCTTGGCTTACCATCTCTTGTGTTTTCAAAGGATAAACCATGCTCAGCTTGTGAAAAAGGTAAACATCACAGAGCATCCTTTAAAACCAAAACCAACTTTTCCATCAGGAATTGCCTACATCTTCTTCATATGGATCTATTTGGACCAATCAGTCCTAGATCTATTAACCATGAGAAGTATACTCTGGTCATTGTGGATGAGTACTCAAGATACACTTGGGTATTGATGAACTCAAATAAGTACATTTTATTACTATCATTTATCCTATTAATTTGACTTGTTTTATTATATTATGTATGAGGATTGATACTTAATCGTTTACTTTTGTAATTCTCAGTAAAAACAAGCATTTGGTGAAACTTGGCGATTTTGGACTAATTATGGAGCAAAACATGCAAGAAGTTAAGAGTCTACCGAAATGTACAAGATCAAGACTATTCTGCTCCAGATGCGCCGCATCTTGCTTATTACATACGGCGCATCACTATCAAGATTTCACCAGATACGATCCAAGATACAAGAGGACATGCGCCGCATCTATTTATGGAGTTACGCCGCATCTTCTGGCGGTGTACGAATATTCCTGAATATATTAATCTTGGACCCCACGCGAAGTTAAGTCAATGCGCCGCATCTACTTACTAGATGCGCCGCATCTTACCCTCAGACAGAAACTATAAATACCCCAAAGACCAGACGAATTAGGAGTTCCGAAGTTCGACAGAAGACCGAAGTACAGAAACCCTAGGACGAATTCAGTCAAGGCAGCAGCACAAGACACACCTTGAACGAAGATACAAGAGCTATAAGAAGGTCCTGCATGTATTTAATTCATTAAGTAGTTTTGTTTTATTGTGTTAGTAAACTTTAATTCATCAGGATTGGTGGCTTGTGTAATGTGACAACGGAAAGATTGCACTCCCTTAAAACTGCTTTCCCATTAATTAAAGTTTATATGTTGATGTCTTTGGTGACTTTTATTAGTGCATTGATAACCTCTGTGTCTAGCTGAGCGTTGATCGGGTCGCCATGCCTCTGCCCTCGCCTATTTATTAGATCGCCTATGCATTCTATCGTCTGTAGAAAAGTAGGAAGAAAGATAAATAGGATAGTCATAAGTAATCATTAAGGGTTTACTCGCCGATAAGATTAGAACCAACGAGAAAGGACTTAATCTCGGTGCGTTGCATCGAACTATACACTTCATATAAAACTAGCAAAAAAACAAGTGACAAACTACTTATCTATCAGGACAGGTCTTCTTATTGTCTCAAGTATTTATCTGTGTACGTGTGTGCTACTTGCTGATTCGTGCCTATTAGTTTAGTTTATTATTTAATTGCAACCAATCGTGCCAGTCTCTCAGGCTGAACCCCCTTGCGTTAGATTAGGTTGTATAGCTAACTCAGAATATTAAAATACTGATTAGAATAACTAGATAATACGTTCCACTCTTAGTGATCGACACTCTACTTACCATTATATTCATACTGACCGGGTACACTGCTCGTTAAGTGTGTGTGTTATTGATAAGTCGGCTAAATATAAATTTAAAACTTGAGTAGGCATTAATACTGCTAAACCGCAACGACACATCACACGCATCAAGTTTTTGGCGCCGCTGCCGGGGAGTGAATTGTTATTATCTGTTAATTTGATTAGTATTTTAATTTTTTTTTAATCTAACCGCTAACTGTGTTGTGTATTAGATTAATTTGCATTCATTGTATTATTTTGCATATTTTCTGTTTTGTGTGTTATTTGTTTGCTTTTATATGTGTTTATTTTGGTTTGTTTTTATTTGTTTTTATTTTTCGTATTTTTTGTATTTTGCTATCGTTGTACTGAGCTAAATCGAACGATACGGCGCATCTATCTTCATAGATACGGCGTATTGCGTTTAATTTTTATAAAATACAACGCGTTTAATTAATTCGATACGACGCATCTTTTTCCCAAGATACGGCGTATCTGTTTTTAAGGAAAAATTTTTTCTAAATGTTAACGCCATACGACGCATCTGCTTTGGCAGATACGGCGTATCTATTATTTTAATTAAAAACAGTTTTCGAATTATTAAACAGATACGACGCATCGATCTCTGTCGATACGGCGTATCTTCTGAATCAAAAATCTTATATTTTGAAACGTAACGAAAATACGGCGCATTAACTTTTGTTAATACGACGAATATAATTTGATAAATATAGTTGATTTTTGATATTTACTTTGATCGGTCCACTACTCTCGTGTGCAAGTTGTTTATTTTCAGGATAAATGATGACTCAAGCATCACCATGAATGATTACATTCTGAAACAAACCGAGAGACGCTAGCTGGAGTGATCGAACTTATGACAATTAGAGTGGAGGAAAACTCAGTACTGGTAACATTGAACGTCTTAAATTCTTGAAATAGAATTCCAGGTAACCTCTACGATAATTCAACCTGCCCAAAGGAAAGTTCTCTACAATATAATCTCAATTTTATTATCCATATTATACATCTGATTCAAATTGTAATCTTAATTTTGTATGCTTAAAAACGATATTTGTTCCTAACCTCGGAATAAATCCTTATCCACTAAACAATAAGATTACAATTATTAATAAAAGTTTATGCCTATTGCTCTTATTTTGAGTTCATTTATATCATATGGTATGACCGTTTAACCCCAATTTGATTTATAAAGAATTGTGTTGCGGAGGCCAAGGTACGTTCCACATTTAAATTTCGTTCACTAACATAGCGATACGGAGGATCTCAATATCCAAAGCGCCGTATCTCTGACCAACTAGGACTCATTGACTAGTCAACGAGATTAAATAGATACGGCGCATTCCAATTTTTCAATACGGCGCATCGTTTTGCCCTATAAATACGACGGGAATGCGCCGGATCTAAAATTTTTACCACAAAATCCTCACACAGTTAAGAACTTACACGCAGTAAAGTTATACCCTAATTCCGAGCATTTATCTGAAATCCACCCTCTAATCCGATCTATAATCCTTCACCTAATCATAAAATTAAGGTAATTATTCTATTTCGATTTAATCTTGTTTAATATGAAAATTAGGGTTTACGTGATTAATACGATTAGTGCTTAAATGATATAGAGATATGATTAAGACTTGTATTAGATGATCTCCCCCGTATTTAACTTGCGTAAATCATCGAATTTCTGGCCTAGTTTGATTTGAACGAAAATTTAGGTTTTGAATTCGATTTTGAATTTTAGTGGGAAAATGGATTAGTAGTGGTGTAATGAGCTTTTAGAACTGTTATAATGGGTAAATGATACTGTGATATTAAGTGGGAGTTTACGTCACGGATACGGATTCTTGAAAAGCATGCCTGATCCCCTTTATTTTATACTGATATGCTTTTAGATGCGGCGCATCTAGGTTAATTGATGCGGCGTAACGACCTATTTCCAAATTAATAAAATTCTAGATACGCCGTATTACTTAATCTAGATACGTCGCATCTCCATACGCCGTATCTCATTTCTTGCTCCGCATCTCTTATACTTTGTGCAGATACGCCGCACTGATTAAATCAGATGCGCCGTATCTACCTTACTTGCAGACTGTTTACTAACTTTGAAAATTTATTTCAGATGGCATTACCAGAGGCTGCACAAAGACATCAGTGGCTACGTTTCGAGAATATGGGACTGACTCCAGCCACTTTGGATGATTACTTACGGAGACTAGAGTCGATTTACTTTAAGAGAATATTTAGGGTCCAGGTTTTGGATTTTGCTGATGTGGGATTGATTGGGGAAGGACATGCTGCTGAGAGTTTACGACGTAGGATGGAGATGGTAGTTACTGGTGATGATGAGGAGGTGGTATTCAGATCCTTTGCTTGGGAGAGATTGTTCAGGATTGACGAGCCCTTGGTAAGGGAGCTCATGATGGAGTTTTTCAGTACGGTCTACTACAGAGAGACGGATACTGGGTTGGATATTGCTGACACCCTTGTGTTTAGACTGGGTGGGGTGCCGAGGCAGATGTCTATGAGACAGTTCATTTTATATATGGGTTTGCACACGGTTGAGGAGCTTGAGTCAGATGGGTTTGCCAGATATTGGGATGATAGTTTGAGAGCGGTCCCTGACAGGGCATTATTCGGTGATTACTGGGACAGGATTTCTTCGGGGGGTGATATCATTACTTCTACCCCCTCTTACACTTTGATCAGGGAGCCCATGAGGAGGCTGTGCCACCGTCTGATAGCACTTACCATTGCTGGGAGGGGTCAGTCACCTGAGAAGGTGACCACTCTGGACCTCTTCCTCTTGAGGAGCATGGATGAGGGGTTGTCGGTGAACATCCCCCACTTTTTGGCACATTACCTCCACCGGTCAGCTGCAGGGCCAGAGGCGGAGCAGGGAGGTCCCCAGGGAGCTCCGGCTGCTGCTCCAGCCCATCAGGAGGAGCCACAGGCACCAGTACCCCCACCAGTACATGTACGCACGGTGAGTCAGAGAGTTGAGGCAGTCGAGGGAGAGCTGAGAGCCTTGAGAGGCGTTGTAGATGGCATGAGGAGGGACTCAGAGTGGCTGGTTACGAGTGTGAGCCGACTTTTGGAGCAGCAGGGTATTACCCACACTCGTCCAGATGGTGCTCATGTTGCAGGAGTGACACTTGCATACACTCGTAGAGTTCGGGCTAGGACTGATGATGCCAGCACTTCGGGGACCCACCCACACGACCACACTGACCCTTGATCTCTTGATTCTACGTGTTTATTGACATTA
Source organism: Artemisia tridentata subsp. tridentata (assembly GCA_021014915.2). Lineage (NCBI taxonomy): Eukaryota > Viridiplantae > Streptophyta > Magnoliopsida > Asterales > Asteraceae > Artemisia > Artemisia tridentata. The sequence continues at coordinate 86,347,848 of CP139504.1, forward strand.
TTCCATGCACATTATTATTATTCTTTTTGGATTGTATTAATCGATATTATCATTTATGCATTTGATGTTTCAGTTTATACTTCTTAATATGCTTGACAAAGACTGGCATTAAGTTCAGCATGAGAGTACGAGAGAACGTGAGAAGTGAACCATGGAATGAGCCATATTACAACAGACTGTTAGCAGTCTGGCTGGTGAAGACATGCGCCGCATCGGGTAAACAGATGCGACGCATCCTATCCTTAATTTCGTTTTACTTTGTTTTTATTTCAGGCCCGCAGAGGATACGGCGCATCTCAATTCTGAGATGCGACGCATCTCCTGCACTGGTCATATCTTACTTTATTTTTTCGCATATTTATATTTTAACTTTAAAACTTTTTATCAGTTTATTTTAATGCGGCGCATCCCTGGTTAAGGATGCGACGCATCTTCTATTCTGATCCGTATTTATTCCAGGCTCGATACGGCGTATCTTCTTCCATAAGATACGGCGCATCGACTGACCTGATGATTTTCATTTTTATTTTTAAGTTTTTATTTTTCCTAACTACTAATGTATTGTGCAAGTTTGAACCTTTCTTAACTTAGGTGTGTTTAAAGCCTTGGTGGTATTATAGATTCCTGAATTTCCTGTGGATACATCAAATATGAAGCTTAAACGTTCTCATCCACAAGAAAGATGATTTTTGCTCTTATACAAATAATGGAGGATCATACCGAGCAAATCTCAGGGGAGTTTTTCTGTTCTAATTCTTTTATTTTCCAGTTTTTAACCTTTTATACAAACAACGAGGACGTTGTTTAACTTAAGTGGGGGGATTGGAGAATTAGAACACTTAACACTTACTTGTCCTAAACTTTTCAAAAATTATGCTTAAAATGTGCTTAATATATCAAAATTTAAAATTTTTAGCATGTTTTTGTTTAAGATCTAAGTTGCATAGCTGCACACATGACGTTATTTTCAAAAATTGTGATTTTTCAAAATTCACAAATCTATGAGTGTGCCAGTGACTTGTAAACTTTAGAACTTGGCTTGTATACTATTCGAGACCACCATAATAAGTATTATTTTTATAATTGGAATGACTTGTCTAAATTGGTAAAATTCTAGGATTACACCCAAATAGCCTTTATATGTTTTGTGTTATTAGCTAACTACACTGGTTAGTTAACCCCCGTATAAACCCTTTGTTACTCTCACTTTTAGAGTAAGATACCCCTAGAAAAACACTCAGAGCCATTCCTTTCGTTTCTTACACCTTTGTTAAAATGTTTCGTTACACCCTTACACCTTAGCTTACCCTGTAGATTAAAATCCGTGGTTGGTTAATTGCTTTAGGCAAAGTGTGTTTCCTTACATTACCTGTGTTCGCGTGCGTAAATCATTATCTTTGGTTAGGTCGGGAAATTGCACAATGCAATTGGAGTGAAAGTAAATATTGTATATCTTTGAGTTTATTTTTCGTGTGTTTACTACTTTCACTATTACCGTTATTTCTGAAGTCATGAAAAGTATGGAAAAATTATCCAGAATTATCATTATAGTGATGTGGTGAAATTTTACACATCTATGTTTATGTTATAAAAAAAAAATAATAAAAAAAAAATTGAAAATGAAAAAAAAATCGAAAAGGAAAAGAAAAAGAAAAAGTTGGATGTTTGTTTTAACCAACTTATGTAAAGTTTTGTATTAAGTGGTCGATATCACCACTAATTGTTATATCAATGGATTGAATGGGAGTTGGCAGTTATGGGAACACCAACTAAGGTTTATTCTTTGATTGAGATCTTGTTGAGTATAATTCGTGTCTACCTAAAAGCGTGTGTTTCAAGTGTTAAAGCGTGAGTTATTCTATGATATGAGTCTTATTCATGGGATGGTTGGGATAGTGATTAACCACACTTAGGATTTTAATTTATTTTTTTTGTTTATTTTTCATTTTTACACCAATTTGTATCCCAAATATTATCCATACCCTATATTATTCTTTATCCAAACCTTTGATTTATTGAGATTAGGGATTTGAGCAATCTTAAGTATCGTAGTCGTGGATTCGGCTATGTATTTATGATTTTGTCGCCCTTTTTGATATAATATTATTGGTAAAGATTACTTGATCCTATCTTTAGCCTATTCGAGTTAAGGATTTGAGCAATTGCAAGTATCGTGTTCGTGGATTCGATCATGTATTTGTGATTTTGTCACCTTTTCTGGAATTTGAGATCGATAGAGATTAAGGAGAATGATTAACCCTTAAACCTCAAAACCCTTTTTACCGCTTTAGACTTGTTATTCCTTGAATTTAGTGGGGGAGATGTGTATACTTGCCAAGCTTATGATAGAATATTCGTCACGACTGGACAGTTAAACGATTAGATTTTCTTTTATCAAATTATTTTATTTTACTTCTAATTCGTTAAGTGTTTGTTTGTGTGATTATGACAAAAAAGAATACATGCTTAAATATAAAAATAAATCCTAATATCTTTTAGGATACATTTTCATAAGATTAATTCTAAGGTTTACTTGGGGACAAGTAAAGTTCAAGTGGGGGGATATTTGATGAACTCAAATAAGTACATTTTATTACAATCATTTATCATATTTATTTGACTTGTTTTATTATATTATGTATGAGAATTGATACTTAATCATTTACTTTTGTAATTCTCAGTAAAAACAAGCATTTGGTGAAACTTAGCGATTTTGGACTAATTATGGAGCAAAACAAGCAAGAAGTTAAGAGTCTACCGAAATGTACAAGATCAAGACATTCTGCTCCAGATGCGCCGCATCTTGCTTATTACATACGGCGCATCACTATCAAGATTTCACCAGATACGATCCAAGATACAAGAGGACATGCGCCGCATCTATTTATGGAGTTACGCCGCATCTTCGGGCGGTGTACGAATATTCCTGAATATATTAATCTTGGACCCCACGCGAAGTTAAGTCAATGCGCCGCATCTACTTACTAGATGCGCCGCATCTTACCCTCAGACAGAAACTATAAATACCCCAAAGACCAGACGAATTAAGAGTTCTGAAGTTCGACAGAAGACCGAAGTACAGAAACCCTAGGACGAATTCAGTCAAGGCAGCAGCACAAGACACACCTTGAACGAAGATACAAGAGCTATAAGAAGGTCCTGCATGTATTTAATTCATTAAGTAGTTTTGTTTTATTGTGTTAGTAAACTTTAATTCATCAGGATTGGTGGCTTGTGTAATGTGACAACGGAAAGATTGCACTCCCTTAAAACTGCTTTCCCATTAATTAAAGTTTATATGTTGATGTCTTTGGTGACTTTTATTAGTGCATTGATAACCTCTGTGTCTAGCTGAGCGTTGATCGGGTCGCCATGCCTCTGCCCTCGCCTATTTATTAGATCGCCTATGCATTCTATCGTCTGTAGAAAAGTAGGAAGAAAGATAAATAGGATAGTCATAAGTAATCATTAAGGGTTTACTCGCCGATAAGATTAGAACCAACGAGAAAGGACTTAATCTCGGTGCGTTGCATCGAACTATACACTTCATATAAAACTAGCAAAAAAACAAGTGACAAACTACTTATCTATCAGGACAGGTCTTCTTATTGTCTCAAGTATTTATCTGTGTACGTGTGTGCTACTTGCTGATTCGTGCCTATTAGTTTAGTTTATTATTTAATTGCAACCAATCGTGCCAGTCTCTCAGGCTGAACCCCCTTGCGTTAGATTAGGTTGTATAGCTAACTCAGAATATTAAAATACTGATTAGAATAACTAGATAATACGTTCCACTCTTAGTGATCGACACTCTACTTACCATTATATTCATACTGACCGGGTACACTGCTCGTTAAGTGTGTGTGTTATTGATAAGTCGGCTAAATATAAATTTAAAACTTGAGTAGGCATTAATACTGCTAAACCGCAACGACACATCGCACGCATCAAGTTTTTGGCGCCGTTGCCGGGGAGTGAATTGTTATTATCTGTTAATTTGATTAGTATTTTAATTTTTTTTTAATCTAACCGCTAACTGTGTTGTGTATTAGATTAATTTGCATTCATTGTATTATTTTGCATATTTTCTGTTTTGTGTGTTATTTGTTTGCTTTTATTTGTGTTTATTTTGGTTTGTTTTTATTTGTTTTTATTTTTCGTATTTTTTGTATTCTGCTATCGTTGTACTGAGCTAAATCGAACGATACGGCGTATCTATCTTCATAGATACGGCGTATTGCGTTTAATTTTTATAAAATACAACGCGTTTAATTAATTCGATACGACGCATCTTTTCCCCAAGATACGGCGTATCTGTTTTTAAGGAAATTTTTTTTCTAAACGTTAACGCCATACGACGCATCTGCTTTGGCAGATACGGCGTATCTATTATTTTAATTAAAAACAGTTTTCGAATTATTAAACAGATACGACGCATCGATCTCTGTCGATACGGCGTATCTTCTGAATCAAAAATCTTATATTTTGAAACGTAACGAAAATACGGCGCATTAACTTTTGTTAATACGACGAATATAATTTGATAAATATAGTTGATTTTTGATATTTACTTTGATCGGTCCACTACTCTCGTGTGCAAGTTGTTTATTTTCAGGATAAATGATGACTCAAGCATCACCATGAATGATTACATTCTGAAACAAACCGAGAGACGCTAGCTGGAGTGATCGAACTTATGACAATTAGAGTGGAGGAAAACTCAGTACTGGTAACATTGAACGTCTTAAATTCTTGAAATAGAATTCCAGGTAACCTCTACGATAATTCAACCTGCCCAAAGGAAAGTTCTCTACAATATAATCTCAATTTTATTATCCATATTATACATCTGATTCAAATTGTAATCTTAATTTTGTATGCTTAAAAACGATATTTGTTCCTAACCTCGGAATAAATCCTTATCTACTAAACAATAAGATTACAATTATTAATAAAAGTTTATGCCTATTGCTCTTATTTTGAGTTCATTTATATCATATGGTATGACCGTTTAACCCCAATTTGATTTATAAAGAATTGTGTTGCGGAGGCCAAGGTACGTTCCACATTTAAATTTCGTTCACTAACATAGCGATACGGAGGATCTCAATATCCAAAGCGCCGTATCTCTGACCAACTAGGACTCATTGACTAGTCAACGGGATTAAATAGATACGGCGCATTCCAATTTTTCAATACGGCGCATCGTTTTGCCCTATAAATACGACGGGAATGCGCCGGATCTAAAATTTTTACCACAAAATCCTCACACAGTTAAGAACTTACACGCAGTAAAGTTATACCCTAATTCCGAGCATTTATCTGAAATCCACCCTCTAATCCGATCTATAATCCTTCACCTAATCATAAAATTAAGGTAATTATTCTATTTCGATTTAATCTTGTTTAATATGAAAATTAGGGTTTACGTGATTAATACGATTAGTGCTTAAATGATATAGAGATATGATTAAGACTTGTATTAGATGATCTCCCCCGTATTTAACTTGCGTAAATCATCGAATTTCTGGCCTAGTTTGATTTGAACGAAAATTTAGGTTTTGAATTCGATTTTGAATTTTAGTGGGAAAATGGATTAGTAGTGGTGTAATGAGCTTTTAGAACTGTTATAATGGGTAAATGATACTGTGATATTAAGTGGGAGTTTACGTCACGGATACGGATTCTTGAAAAGCATGCCTGATCCCCTTTATTTTATACTGATATGCTTTTAGATGCGGCGCATCTAGGTTAATTGATGCGGCGTAACGACCTATTTCCAAATTAATAAAATTCTAGATACGCCGTATTACTTAATCTAGATACGTCGCATCTCCATACGCCGTATCTCATTTCTTGCTCCGCATCTCTTATACTTTGTGCAGATACGCCGCACTGATTAAATCAGATGCGCCGTATCTACCTTACTTGCAGACTGTTTACTAACTTTGAAAATTTATTTCAGATGGCATTACCAGAGGCTGCACAAAGACATCAGTGGCTACGTTTCGAGAATATGGGACTGACTCCAGCCACTTTGGATGATTACTTACGGAGACTAGAGTCGATTTACTTTAAGAGAATATTTAGGGTCCAGGTTTTGGATTTTGCTGATGTGGGATTGATTGGGGAAGGACATGCTGCTGAGAGTTTACGACGTAGGATGGAGATGGTAGTTACTGGTGATGATGAGGAGGTGGTATTCAGATCCTTTGCTTGGGAGAGATTGTTCAGGATTGACGAGCCCTTGGTAAGGGAGCTCATGATGGAGTTTTTCAGTACGGTCTACTACAGAGAGACGGATACTGGGTTGGATATTGCTGACACCCTTGTGTTTAGACTGGGTGGGGTGCCGAGGCAGATGTCTATGAGACAGTTCATTTTATATATGGGTTTGCACACGGTTGAGGAGCTTGAGTCAGATGGGTTTGCCAGATATTGGGATGATAGTTTGAGAGCGGTCCCTGACAGGGCATTATTCGGTGATTACTGGGACAGGATTTCTTCGGGGGGTGATATCACTACTTCTACCCCCTCTTACACTTTGATCAGGGAGCCCATGAGGAGGCTGTGCCACCGTCTGATAGCACTTACCATTGCTGGGAGGGGTCAGTCACCTGAGAAGGTGACCACTCTGGACCTCTTCCTCTTGAGGAGCATGGATGAGGGGTTGTCGGTGAACATCCCCCACTTTTTGGCACATTACCTCCACCGGTCAGCTGCAGGGCCAGAGGCGGAGCAGGGAGGTCCCCAGGGAGCTCCGGCTGCTGCTCCAGCCCATCAGGAGGAGCCACAGGCACCAGTACCCCCACCAGTACATGTACGCACAGTGAGTCAGAGAGTTGAGGCAGTCGAGGGAGAGCTGAGAGCCTTGAGAGGCGTTGTAGATGGCATGAGGAGGGACTCAGAGTGGCTGGTTACGAGTGTGAGCCGACTTTTGGAGCAGCAGGGTATTACCCACACTCGTCCAGATGGTGCTCATGTTGCAGGAGTGACACTTGCATACACTCGTAGAGTTCGGGCTAGGACTGATGATGCCAGCACTTCGGGGACCCACCCACACGACCACACTGACCCTTGATCTCTTGATTCTACGTGTTTATTGACATTATTCCATGCACATTATTATTATTCTTTTTGGATTGTATTAATCGATATTATCATTTATGCATTTGATGTTTCAGTTTATACTTCTTAATATGCTTGACAAAGACTGGCATTAAGTTCAGCATGAGAGTACGAGAGAACGTGAGAAGTGAACCATGGAATGAGCCATATTACAACAGACTGTTAGCAGTCTGGCTGGTGAAGACATGCGCCGCATCGGGTAAACAGATGCGACGCATCCTATCCTTAATTTCGTTTTACTTTGTTTTTATTTCAGGCCCGCAGAGGATACGGCGCATCTCAATTCTGAGATGCGACGCATCTCCTGCACTGGTCATATCTTACTTTATTTTTTCGCATATTTATATTTTAACTTTAAAACTTTTTATCAGTTTATTTTAATGCGGCGCATCCCTGGTTAAGGATGCGACGCATCTTCTATTCTGATCCGTATTTATTACAGGCTCGATACGGCGTATCTTCTTCCATAAGATACGGCGCATCGACTGACCTGATGATTTTCATTTTTATTTTTAAGTTTTTATTTTTCCTAACTACTAATGTATTATGCAAGTTTGAACCTTTCTTAACTTAGGTGTGTTTAAAGCCTTGGTGGTATTATAGATTCCTGAATTTCCTGTGGATACATCAAATATGAAGCTTAAACGTTCTCATCCACAAGAAAGATGATTTTTCCTCTTATACAAATAATGGAGGATCATACCGAGCAAATCTCAGGGGAGTTTTTCTGTTCTAATTCTTTTATTTTCCAGTTTTTAACCTTTTATACAAACAACGAGGACGTTGTTTAACTTAAGTGGGGGGATTGGAGAATTAGAACACTTAACACTTACTTGTCCTAAACTTTTCAAAAATTATGCTTAAAATGTGCTTAATATATCAAAATTTAAAATTTTTAGCATGTTTTTGTTTAAGATCTAAGTTGCATAGCTGCACACATGACGTTATTTTCGAAAATTATGATTTTTCAAAATTCACAAATCTATGAGTGTGCCGGTGACTTGTAAACTTTAGAACTTGGCTTGTATACTATTCGAGACCACCATAATAAGTATTATTTTTATAATTGGAATGACTTGTCTAAATTGGTAAAATTCTAGGATTACACCCAAATAGCCTTATATGTTTTGTGTTATTAGCTAACTACACTGGTTAGTTAACCCCCGTATAAACCCTTTGTTACTCTCACTTTTAGAGTAAGATACCCCTAGAAAAACACTCAGAGCCATTCCTTTCGTTTCTTACACCTTTGTTAAAATGTTTCGTTACACCCTTACACCTTAGCCTACCCTGTAGATTAAAATCCGTGGTTGGTTAATTGCTTTAGGCAAAGTGTGTTTCCTTACATTACCTGTGTTCGCGTGCGTAAATCATTATCTTTGGTTAGGTCGGGAAATTGCACAATGCAATTGGAGTGAAAGTAAATATTGTATATCTTTGAGTTTATTTTTCGTGTGTTTACTACTTTCACTATTACCGTTATTTCTGAAGTCATGAAAAGTATGGAAAAATTATCCAAATTATCATTATAGTGATGTGGTGAAATTTTACACATCTATGTTTATGTTATAAAAAAAAATAATAAAAAAAAAATTGAAAATGAAAAAAAAATCGAAAAGGAAAAGAAAAAGAAAAAGTTGGATGTTTGTTTTAACCAACTTATGTAAAGTTTTGTATTAAGTGGTCGATATCACCACTAATTGTTATATCAATGGATTGAATGGGAGTTGGCAGTTATGGGAACACCAACTAAGGTTTATTCTTTGATTGAGATCTTGTTGAGTATAATTCGTGTCTACCTAAAAGCGTGTGTTTCAAGTGTTAAAGCGTGAGTTATTCTATGATATGAGTCTTATTCATGGGATGGTTGGGATAGTGATTAACCACACTTAGGATTTTAATTTATTTTTTTTGTTTATTTTTCATTTTTACACCAATTTGTATCCCAAATATTATCCATACCCTATATTATTCTTTATCCAAACCTTTGATTTATTGAGATTAGGGATTTGAGCAATCTTAAGTATCGTAGTCGTGGATTCGGCTATGTATTTATGATTTTGTCGCCCTTTTTGATATAATATTATTGGTAAAGATTACTTGATCCTATCTTTAGCCTATTCGAGTTAAGGATTTGAGCAATTGCAAGTATCGTGTTCGTGGATTCGATCATGTATTTGTGATTTTGTCACCTTTTCTGGAATTTGAGATCGATAGAGATTAAGGAGAATGATTAACCCTTAAACCTCAAAACCCTTTTTACCGCTTTAGACTTGTTATTCCTTGAATTTAGTGGGGGAGATGTGTATACTTGCCAAGCTTATGATAGAATATTCGTCACGACTGGACAGTTAAACGATTAGATTTTCTTTTATCAAATTATTTTATTTTACTTCTAATTCGTTAAGTGTTTGTTTGTGTGATTATGACAAAAACGAATACATGCTTAAATATAAAAATAAATCCTAATATCTTTTAGGATACATTTTCATAAGATTAATTCTAAGGTTTACTTGGGGACAAGTAAAGTTCAAGTGGGGGGATATTTGATGAACTCAAATAAGTACATTTTATTACAATCATTTATCATATTTATTTGACTTGTTTTATTATATTATGTATGAGAATTGATACTTAATCATTTACTTTTGTAATTCTCAGTAAAAACAAGCATTTGGTGAAACTTAGCGATTTTGGACTAATTATGGAGCAAAACAAGCAAGAAGTTAAGAGTCTACCGAAATGTACAAGATCAAGACTATTCTGCTCCAGATGCGCCGCATCTTGCTTATTACATACGGCGCATCACTATCAAGATTTCACCAGATACGATCCAAGATACAAGAGGACATGCGCCGCATCTATTTATGGAGTTACGCCGCATCTTCTGGCGGTGTACGAATATTCCTGAATATATTAATCTTGGACCCCACGCGAAGTTAAGTCAATGCGCCGCATCTACTTACTAGATGCGCCGCATCTTACCCTCAGACAGAAACTATAAATACCCCAAAGACCAGACGAATTAAGAGTTCCGAAGTTCGACAGAAGACCGAAGTACAGAAACCCTAGGACGAATTCAGTCAAGGCAGCAGCACAAGACACACCTTGAACGAAGATACAAGAGCTATAAGAAGGTCCTGCATGTATTTAATTCATTAAGTAGTTTTGTTTTATTGTGTTAGTAAACTTTAATTCATCAGGATTGGTGGCTTGTGTAATGTGACAACGGAAAGATTGCACTCCCTTAAAACTACTTTCCCATTAATTAAAGTTTATATGTTGATGTCTTTGGTGACTTTTATTAGTGCATTGATAACCTCTGTGTCTAGCTGAGCGTTGATCGGGTCGCCATGCCTCTGCCCTCGCCTATTTATTAGATCGCCTATGCATTCTATCGTCTGTAGAAAAGTAGGAAGAAAGATAAATAGGATAGTCATAAGTAATCATTAAGGGTTTACTCGCCGATAAGATTAGAACCAACGAGAAAGGACTTAATCTCGGTGCGTTGCATCGAACTATACACTTCATATAAAACTAGCAATAAAACAAGTGACAAACTACTTATCTATCAGGACAGGTCTTCTTATTGTCTCAAGTATTTATCTGTGTACGTGTGTGCTACTTGCTGATTCGTGCCTATTAGTTTAGTTTATTATTTAATTGCAACCAATCGTGCCAGTCTCTCAGGCTGAACCCCCTTGCGTTAGATTAGGTTGTATAGCTAACTCAGAATATTAAAATACTGATTAGAATAACTAGATAATACGTTCCACTCTTAGTGATCGACACTCTACTTACCATTATATTCATACTGACCGGGTACACTGCTCGTTAAGTGTGTGTGTTATTGATAAGTCGGCTAAATATAAATTTAAAACTTGAGTAGGCATTAATACTGCTAAACCGCAACGACACATCACACGCATCAGGTATACTTCCTGATCAAAAAGAGTAAGGCAGTTGAAACTATTATGTCCTTTGTCAGGAACATTGAAAATCAGAATGACATCAAAGTCAAACAGATTAGGACTGACAATGGAACATAGTTCAAAAATTATGAACTTGAATGTTTCTGTGATGAGAAAGGCATTTCACAAAATTTTTCCTCACCCTACACACCTGAACAAAAAGGGGTGGATGAAAGGAAAAATAGAACACTCATTGAAGCAGCTAGGACAATGCTAAATGGATCAGTCCTTTCCAAACACTTTTGGACTGAAGCAGTAAAGACTGCCTGTTACACACAAAACAGATCCATCATTGTCAAGAGACATAGCAAAACTCCTTATGAGTTATTCAAGGGAAGAATCCCTGACATCAGCTACTTTCATGTATTTGGGTGTCCTGTGTTTATTCATAATAACAAGGATCACTTAGGAAAATTTGATGCCAAAGCTGATGATGGATACTTTCTAGGATACTCCCTAGTCTCAAAAGCCTTCAGGGTGTTCAACACTAGGAGACAGCATGCTGAGGAAACATTTCATGTTACCTTTGATGAGAGCACTGATGCAATCAGTGTCTCTAACAACTCAGTGGAAGAGATAGGTATTGATGAATCATCAAGATACCCTCCTGATGAACATCATCCTGATAATGGTCCTTCCACTCAGTACCATGAAAATGCTGACATCTCCTATTACATCATTCCCCACAACCTTTCTTACCCAACCATCACTGAGTTTATTGAAGCACAAAGTACTGATGAATTCATTCAGTCAGTACAAAGTGCTCAGGTACTAAACAATCTCAGTGATGAGTCAAACCACTCAGACACTCAAGATGCTGAAGAACATCATGTGTCTAATCCTGATCCTACCTATCAGGCCTCTACAAGTTCTAATCATTTTTCAAGACCTCAGGACAGTTGGACTAGGTCTCAGGATATAGAACTTGTCAATATAATTGGTGAGCCTACTGAAGGCATGCTCACATGAAACATGCCTGCTGAACTGAGAGCAGCCTCAGCCAATGAATGCCTATTTGTGGACTTCATTTCTACAATTGAACCCAAAAGTGTTAAGAAAGCACTAAAACATCCAAGTTGGGTTCAAGCCATGAATGATGAACTGGAACAATTTGACAGAAACAAGGTAATGACCTTTGTCAAATGTCCTGAAGATGTTTCAGTCATTGGCATGAAATGGGTATTTAAAAACAAATCTGATGAAAATGGTATAGTCATTAAAAATAAAGCCAAACTTGTAGCCAAAGGCTATAATCAACAAGAAGGCATTGACTATGAAGAAACATTTGCACCAGTAGCAAGGATGGAAGCCATCAGGATCTTCCTTGCTTTTGCTACATACATGAACTTCAAGGTGTACCAAATGGATGTTAAAAGTGCATTCTTAAATGGTTCACTGAAAGAAGAAGTTTATGTTCAGCAACCTCCTGGATTTGAAAGCCATGAGTTTCCTGACCATGTCTGCAAGCTTAACAAAGCCCTTTATGGACTGAAACAAGCTCCCAGGGCATGGTATGAGACTCTTTCAACCTTCCTGATCTAAAACAAATTTGTCAGAGGCAAGATAGACAACACATTGTTTATCTACAAGACAAACAATGATGTCATACTTGTACAAGTGTATGTTGATGACATCATCTTTGGCTCAACAAATTATAAACTTTATAAACAGTTTGAAAAACTAATGGCAAAGAAATTTGAAATGAGCATGATGGGAGAACTGACTTACTTCCTTGGTCTACAAATCAAGCAGACTGATAAAGGAACCTTTATCAGTCAAGAGAAGTATGTCAAAAGCCTACTGAAGAAGTATGAGCTCATTGACTGTACCTCAGTCAAGACTCCTATGGTACCCCCAAACAACCTTGGTCCTGATCTTACTGGAAAACCAGTGAATCAAACTCTCTTTAGAGGAATGATAGGATCACTGATGTATTTACTTGCATCAAGGCCTGATATCCAATTCTCAGTCTGCCTATGTGCTAGATATCAATCTGACCCAAGAGAGACTCATATCACTGCTGTGAAAAGGATATTCAGGTACCTGAAAGGTACTCCAAACCTTGGATTATATTATCCAAAATGTTCAGGCCTTGATCTTAAAGGATACTCAGATTCTGACTATGCTGGATGCAACATGGACAGAAAAAGCACCTCAGGCTCTTGCCAAATTCTTGGTCGTAAACTAGTCTGTTGGAGTGCTAAGAAGCAACAATCAGTTGCCATGTCCTCAGCTGAAGCTGAATATGTTGCAGCAGCAAGTTGTTGTGCAAATGTACTCTGGATGAAAAGTCAACTCAGTGACTATGGAATTCAGTACAAGATGGTTCCCATCTTTTGTGATAACACAAGTGCTATTGCCATCTCAAATAACCCTGTTCTTCATCAGAGAACAAAACACATTGATATAAGATATCACTTCATTAGGGACCATGTCATGAATGGTGACATAGAATTACACTTCATTCCTACTGAATTTCAGCTAGCTGATATATTCACCAAACCATTGGATGAACCAACTTTCACCAGACTGAAAGCTGAACTAGGAATGTTGGATATTGAGAATCAGTCCCCTGATTGACTCTATCCAAATATGTGTAAATTCTGAATCCCTGACTCAATGTGTTCTTCAGTGAGAAAGGTCACTGAACTTCAGGAACTAAACCCAAGTTCCTGAACCCTTAATCCTCAGGAATTAAACCCAAGTTCCTGAACCCTTAATACTCAGGAATTAGACCCAAATTCCTGATCACAAGAACCATCAGTGACTAAACCCAAGTCCTGACAATCAGGTTCACTGAATGATAAGTCATTCAGGGTCCTCAAGAGACATTAAATACTGACTTAAATGCTTTAAGTATCTAGTTAGTAAATGTCCGAGGTTGGTAACTGAACTCATATTTAATTTAAGAATATTTGTTCTTTTTTGCCTTTCTGGCTTTCACCTCTGGGCCACCACATTCCCACTTGGCATTAAATGCCTCTCCAATCACATTACAGATATGTGATGACTCATCTCTGCAAATTACACTTTTGCAGAACTGCTCAACTGTTCACCTTGACTGTTGCGCCAAACCAGGGAAAAGTGGAGTGTTGGCATTAAATGCGGATCCCAAAACATTTTATTCAAAACAGTTTCCAATAATTCTTTTTGAATAAATTAAATCCGCTTAATGCCTAAAGTACCATCCACTTCACTTCCCTATAAATACCCCAACCAAAAATAACACACACACGTCTATTAGAAATTTTAAGCAAATTCTGCCCATTTTTCTCTCAAAACTAATAGTGTGTGTTCTTAGCTTTAAGAAATCCCAAACCATCTTTGTTACCCGACTTACCAACAAATATGGCTTCTTCTAAAGCTGTGACATACGCCCCTAATGTGGATTTCACATTGGAGGGTGTAGACCTCACCAAGAACAATGTGGTGGGAAACTTTTCCTATCCACAAAAGTTCCCAGCCTACAAGAACGTTATGAAATATCTTCAAAACTGTTTTCTTGCAAAGGCATTTACCAAGACCCCCTCAGTCATCTACCATGACTACCTGAGGGAATTCTGGTGTACTGCTGTGGCTACTAGCCCAAAAGACACCAAAGAATCCATCATCACATTCACAGTGATGAATGGGAAAAGACCCCTTTCCCTGGATTACAACACCTTCATCAAGGCCACAGGTCTTGATTTTGCTGAGGCTTTTGAGCCCAATCCCACTGATCAAGAGGTCAAGAATGAATTAATCCTTCTAGGACCTCATGACCTCAGACGTCCTGATCAGTCTGCTGGAGCCTTATTGGAGAAGGCTCCACTAGTCAAAACCTGGTTCCACTCAGTCTGGAGGATCCTGATGACATTTGTCATTCAGGTCCTTGGGGGGAATAAATCCTCAACGGAGTAATTGAACTCATCACAACAATTGATGTTGTTCAGCCTCCTAGAGGGTACAAAGATTGATATCGGAGGAATAATCTTCCGAGACCTCGTTGCCAAGCTCTCAGGAAAATCTAGGCAAAAACATTTACCTTACCCTAGGTTTATTTCCTGTGTGCTTCAGGACCTTCTTGGTTCTGACTATGAAAGGTCTAACGTCGAAGGCATAAAGCCTGACGTCTTGCATAAGACCAATTTTTCTAGTGGCATCCCTGAGGTAACACCCATTGCCCTGACCACCTATATGATGGAGGTGATTCAGGGGGAGAACGCTGTTTCTCCAGTACCTTCACCTACAAAGAAGGTGAAGAAGACAAAGAAGGGTCAGTCCAGTAAGGTGGTTAAACCCAAACCACTCGCCACTGAGACTGATGCCGAAAACCAACTAAACCTTAAAAAGAGGTTGAATGTGGCCCAGACCTCTGAGACACCCACTACAGAGACCCCCCTGACCACAAAACAAAGGCCAACGGAGGGCACTGAGAAATCATCCTCAGTGTCCTCGGGCAAACCCTTTCCACATGTTCCCACTGACATACACAAGTCTGAGGGATCAGGAACATTCACCATTTCACATCCCCATGAAGGAACTGACAAATCACAATCAGTTCCTGAGGGAGAAAAGGGTTCTAAATCCTCGGTGGGGCAGCACTACTCCACTGAGAAGGGGACCCACAACCTCTCACATCCCGATGAAGGAACTGATAAATCACAATCAGGGCCTGAGGGAGAAAAGGGTCCTAAATCCTCAGTAGGACAGCACTATCCTACTGGGAAGGGGACCCACAAACAATCACATCCTGCTAACGTTCTTGAGCAATCACACTCAGGATCTCAGGGAGTTAAGGATCCTAAATCCCCAAAAGGACAGTACAATCCTGATGGGAAGAGGGTCCATCAATCATCACAATCAGTGCCTAGTGATACTACTGGAAAACACCCATCAGTAGTTGAAGGCGCTAAGGGGGACAAAGACTCAGAGGGAAAGAAACAACCCGCTGATATAGAACCCATCACCCCCTCAGGCGGATCCATTCACTCAGGAACTGCCCCCAAAAGCCAGGCTGGTATTACCCCAGTTATTATGGCTAGTCAGGCTGAGCAAACCCACTCAGTTATTATGACAACGGGGTCAAGACCTGGCCAAAACAAAGGCGAGTCTTCTTATGAAGAGGAGCCGGTTTAATTTTTGGGTATTGAGTCCATGGGGGACTTTCAGGCTCTTCTTGAGTCTGATGATGAGCTCAAGGAAGAGAGTGATGAGGAAATTTTTGAGGCAGGTGAGGATATGGAAACTGATGAACAATCTGAACACTCTGAACACCCTGAACATTCACATCAGTCATCTCCACATCCAAGTGAAGAATCAAGTCCATGATGACTGAGATCTATCAGGCCTTCAAAGGTCAAGCTCCCTCAACTTCAGTGAGCACACCAACTCTTGCTCTCACTATGGGTCAAGCAACAGTTGAGGGGGAGAATGTCACTGAAGAACCTCCACAACCTGAACAAGAACAACCTCCTTCTCACACTGAGGGGGAGAATCCTGAAGCCACCACATCTTCATCCCACCAAGACAAAGGCAAGGGCATTCTCACAACCACTGAGCCTAAGCCCACAATCTTGGTGCCTGCCTCCAAGGAAAGAAGGCCAGACCCTGATGAACCAGTCAGGGTTCCTTATGAAATCAATGGGGTAATAGAACTTCTCACTCATGCTGAAATTCAAGCACACATAGAGAAAGAGGAGGCAACAAAGAAAGCTGCTGAAGATGAAAGGCAGAACAAGCTTGCTCTCATTCAAGTTGCAAGAGAAGAGGCTGAGAAGATTGGGATTGAGGCAAAAGACCTTGCTAAAAGGAAAGGTGCCAAGAGCTTTGTGGAAGCTCAGAATGCTGAAATGGCTGCCCTCAGGCAAAGAAGGGAAGAGAGAATGAAAAGGACTGAAGAGATCAGGCAAAACAGGATTAAGAGATATCAGTGGATCATGACAAACAGGTTGAAACCAGAACCAATCACTGATGTCAAGATTCATCAAAATACCACGCCTGCCACTGTTACTGTCTACAGAGGTGCTGACATGAGAAACTTTGATGTTCATACCCCCTTCAGATTCGCTGACTTCGGGATCACTGAATTGGATGAGTTGGGTCCAATATTAGCGAAAAAATCAAATGTTGTGGTCCCTGGTCTGTTGAAGTCCCTGAGCCTGAGGTATGAAAGATTGGCAGCAGCACCTCAGGAACTTGGTATTCCATCTCTTCTTCTTGCTTCAGCTGAACAGCCTGCCCCTACTCAGTCTTCTTCAAGAAAGAGAAAGAAGATTGAAGCTGAGCCTGAGATCAAGGTTCCTGGTCTTGACTGTAATAGGACTCTCCCTGAAGGTGTTCCATTCAGGAACAATGTGTTCATTGGACAACCTGAGAGAGGTATGTTCTTCATTGATGAGTTCGGTGACCAAGCCTTTCAGAGATGGAGTGACATTGATCTATCAGGGATCAAAGCCATGCTTGGCTTTCTAATGATGGCCTCCCCACTCAAAACTCCTGAAAATGCTAGGTTTTGTCAAGATCTGAAAAGGAAAATCCGAGAGCACCCTGACCAACAAGAACTGCAGTCAAAGAAGCCTAAGCTTGAAGCCCTTGGGATTAAGTTGAAATGATGAATCTGCCTGACTACCACCACCACCTTTTGTACTTAGTTTTGATAGGACTTGTAATGATATTAATAAGATGATGTTTTTATTATTTCAGTGTCCTTATTTACATTCTAGTACATTCAGTATGAGTAGAAGTCATTAGCTCACTCATTACTGATCAAAACACTTAGGAATAATTTATATTCAAATAGGAGGAGATTGTTGGGTCCGTCAGTACCCAAGAATACTTAAAACAAGATTTGAACAAAAATTAACTAAGTGTTAACTCAAACCGAGAACAATTCAAGTCATTGAGAGAACAGTCTCTCAGTGAGTCATCTTCAGGATGCTTAGGGCGAATTCAAGAAGAAGGATTCACTACTCAGGAAGGCGGTACTCCCTGAGTATGACTTAAGCCAAAGAAGAAGATGATGGTTCAGTGAGTGTTGGACAAGAACTCACTGAACCCCAGTCTCCTCAACGACAATTGTGATTAATAAATGAAGGAGTGTACTGAAGAACCTAAAGCCTGAAAGAAAGGCGGGAAGATCTGGGAAGAGTTTAAGATAAGATCAAATCTTATCTTGTCAGGAAGAAACCTTCCCTAAGACGGCTAAAAGTCATGGAGTGTCAGACCAACCACTCCTAAAGACTTTTAGCCCATTCCTATTGGTTCTTGGAAATGACAATTACTATTGTAATTGTCAGACACGCTTGCTTCAACAACTTGTATTATTTTTAATCACTTTTACTCTTTATACTTGTGTATAAATAGGTTCAGATAGGAGAGAAGTTAAGTGTGTTTTGTACATTAAAAGCTTAGACTTTTACAAAGCAACTTCTCTCCTACAAAGAGTAACGTATCCCTGAGATAGCTCAGTGGGTCGAATTTTTACCACTCAAAGCAAAGCTTGAGTTTAGATAGGAGACACCACCATACCTTGTCTATTCAATCCCAAGTGTTTGTTCCGTAAAACACTTGGGTAATAGATTCTTTGATTCATTTCTAATAAGAATTTAAACGTTGAAAAATACTTATGTGTTTTTACTTTTACGTTTCATTAATCTGTTAGAATTAATCATAACATTGTATTAGTCATAAACACGATTAGATTAACTTTCTAGTTAACTCTAAGCCTGTGAAGGGAACAACAATCACTAACGGGCGTTTGATGAGGTCCAATCGAGGGTATTTTAGTCTTTTCCCACCCACACCACTAGATGAGGTCCAAACGTTATGTGGGAGGGAAAAGTGGTGTAGGTGGGAAAATACTAAAATACCCTCGATTGGACCTCATCAAACGCCCGTTAGTGATGCCAGTTAGAGTGAGGGACGAACAACACATAACGTTTCACAATTAAGGTTGGACGGTGCAATTTTTTTGGTCAAAGGACGAAATGTGTCGGTCAACGCATACCAGAAGGACGAATGGTGTAGTTTACTCTTTAAATAATAATACTATTAAAAACAAGGAGAAAAAAAATTAATAAGTAGTAAATACTAGAGGTATTCATGGGTTCGGTTATCGAGTTGTTCGGTTTATTCGGTTAGGCTAAATTTTTTTATGAGTAAAATCGAAAACCGAACTGAACCGAATTCAAATTGGATGAAACTGAACCGAAACCGAGTTTGAAATCGGTTTGGTTTTCGAGTTACCCGGATTACATAATTTATAATTCTTTTTCATTTAATTATATAGACTTAATTTGAAGCTTAAAAGATGTTATATCATACTAGGAAATAGTTTTAATACTTTTCTTTGTATATAAATATATATAAAATATATATATTTATGTGCATACGGTTTTCGGTTCGTTTTGGTTTTCATTTTGCCAAAATCTTATACAAGCCGAAAATCGAATATTTAATTCCGTTCGGTGAGAAATTCGGTTCGGTTACAAATTCGGTTTGATTTTATTCTGTTCGATTCGGTGTCGATTTCTGATTCAGATATTACTCGATTTGTGAACACCCCTATTAAATACTTATCAAACTGATAATTCTGAAAAATGAATTGATTTAGTTATCTCCTCAATATTCAAGAAAGAGAAGTCATGTCCTCCTTTCGTCACAGCAAAAAGATAAATAACAAAAGTGTAAAATACACAAAAGTGACTAATTGTTTATTGCATTTGCATAAATATGGTCCCTTTCTTGGCAAATCTTAAAGGGCTTCTTATTGCTGCTTGTAAACGTACATCTATAATGCTAAGTTATAAAATTTGGAGGCCCCACAAAATTGACGGATCCTGTGTGACCGCACATTCTGCACACCCTTCCAATCGGGCATGAGGATATAATACAGGTGATAACCAATACTCCGTGTGACGAAAGATTCAATCGCATGAAATGATTCCATTTGGTCTTTCGAGGTTAGGATTTCTCAGCAGAGGCCTAGGTCTAAACCTTAGAGCATAACGTTATAATAAATAAACATCAGATGTTATCACCTGAACGTTGTAAAAACAGTTACTCTATCACATACACTAATTAAACATGTACTTCTTCCTTCTCAAAATAATTATTGACAACAATAAGCACACGGTTTAGTTATAGTTAACTTCTTCATAATGATAGTTTTCACTTTTAACCAATTATTTAGAGTTACATTTAAGTTTTGTAATTTTACTTTTAGCTATTAATTAAATAAAAACAACCGAATATAGTAACACGAAAAGTTAATTTGGAACGATGGAAATTATCACTTAAACGTTCAATGCAACAAAATAGAAAATGATACAAATCTTATAAAAGATTGGGCTTAATTGAAACTTAAGCCTTTCACAAACAACCACTTTTGGTTTGGCTGAAAAATGAAACCAGGCCCACTCGGCCCAGGCACCTTTTCTTTCTCTCTTTCCAGCAATCGTCAGTCAATCTATTCTTGAAATATATATAGGAGATAGCTTGGCAACAATTATATGTAGCCAATTGGCTACAATTCCTTCACAAAAAACCAATGTTTTAAATACCGGTACGTACCGGCCGGTACAACCCGGTATTACCGGTACCGGTCGGTCGTCCGGTATGATGTATCCGGTTTTTTGTCCGGTATTTTCACTATTCATTACCGCCGGTATTTTCCGGTTTTGCCCGTTATTTCCGGTAATACCGGTCCGGTAAAACCGGTATTTTATTTTTTATTTTTTTTAAATTTTTTTATAATTATTTTTATGTTACCTTAATGTTATTTTTTGTTGTTTGTAAACTTTAAAACTTATATTTTGTTATGAAATACCTATTTGGTATTATTTTTGAGTGGATTGTAATTGTATTTTGACTATTTTCGTTAGATTGTAACAAGTTTAGTAGCATTTTTATAAATAAAAAATAAAAAATAAAATAAAATAGCATACCGGTAATACCGGCCGGTACAACCGGTAGTACCGGTACCGGGTACTACCCCGGTATGACAAAAATACCGGTATTTAAAAGATTGCAAAAAACACACTAGCAATAAATCAGGGACTCACAGAAAAGAATCAGGACCCACAAAAATAAATCAGGGGCCCACATTTATAGCACAAAATTGTAACTTATATATTCTCATTTATATATATATATATATATAGGGTCCGGTTCTAGAGAAAAGTGTAATTAGATAGAAAAGTGAGAAAAAAAGTTATATGGTAGAACTTGTAAACATCTCAAACTTCAGGGTAAGTTTTGAAACCCACCCCCTCCAAAAAAAAAATTCCCGCCAAAAAAAATTTCTTTTTCGGGCCAGTTTTTTTTTTTTTTTTTTTTTTTTCAGCTAAAAATTTTCCCGCCAAAATTTTATAACTCTGATGCACCTTTTTATTTTGGTGCATCACATTTATAAAATTTGGTGCATTATAGTTATAACTAATTTTTATAACTGTGATGCACAAAAAAAAAAGGTGCATCAGAGTTATAAAATTTTGGCGAGAAAATTTTTGGCTGAAAAAAAAAAAAAAAAAAAAAAGGCCCAAAAAAATTTTTTTTGGCGGGAAATTTTTTTTCTTCTTCAGGGGGGGGGGGGGGGGGGGGGGGGGAGGGTGCGAATATACAAAACCTACCTTAAAGAATGAAAGAAAATAAAATAAGGTCCCTGTAGTTTGGTGTGAAAAAAGAGAAGGGAAGGAGGGGTGATTTCTACTAGGGGTGAGCATCGGGCCGAAACTGACCCGTCCCTACCCGAGCCCGACTCATCCCGAAACCGATAACGTGGAATTGTCTAACCGAGTCCCGACCCGAGTATAGCTCGGTTTGTCCCGAATCCTGACCCGAGTCCTGAATTCTCATTTGGGTGTGTGGTTTTCTTTGTGTTTTGTCGGTTTGTCCCGAATCCCTACCCGACCCGAGTCCCGAATTCCTGGAAATCCCAGCCCGAGTCCCGACCCGAGTATAGCTCGGTTTGTGTCGGTCGGGGTCGGTTTCGGTCGGTTTGTGTCGGTTTTCGGTCGTCGGTCGGTTTTACTCACCCCTAATTTGTACACTGTTGGTGTATGTGTCCGGACGACACGATGTCGTCCGGACTGCTCTCAGGTATCCGGACGATTGTTTCCTCCGGACTCCACCCTTATCTTCGGACACGCCTATCGACGGTTATACTGTATAGTTCCATCAACCGACACCTCTCCAGATTTCACGGGATTGTGTTCCCCACGTGGTCTGACACCTACTCACTAGGTCAGACATAGGTCAACTCGCTTAGTCCCGAGGTAAATAGGTACAGTAGGTGTGGGTAGTATAAATACCCACACCTCATTTATAATATGCATTGAATTCACACACCTACTACTGTTACTCTCATATTACTGTTCAAACTATAATCACTCGATACTTATTCTCACGCCGGAGGTGGGCCTTGGGATAAAACCCAGGGCGAGCCTAACGCGTGTGTCTCTTGTGTGCAGGAGTCAGCAAGGTCCGAAGGAGTCACTCCGAAGGACGGTACTTAGGAGTGAGACCTACTCACAAGGTTTTACTTCAACAAATTGGCGCCATCCGTGGGACCCATTATTCAATCTACCTGAGCATTGAAATGGCTGGTTCCTCTTTTCATTCCCTACGTCTCGAAGACAGGGAAGACGAAACCAACGTACATGAACCTAACAACACTCGTGACCAACACGAAACCAATAATCATTATCAACACGAAACCAACAACCAGGACCGATACGTACTCAACAACAATCGCAACCAGTTCGAAGCTGTTAATAATCAAAACCGTAACCGGTACGAAACTAACAACCACCAAAACCAGTATGACAATTCGGCCGAGGACTCTCCCAGTCTCCAAGACATGATTGTTAGCCGAGTAGCGTGTTACACCCCGTGCCCGTTTAGACCAAAATTTAAAACTTTTTACGCGGAAATACTTGAACTAAAAATGACCTTTTGTTACTCTTTTGAAATCTGACCAAAATCTATAAACTTTCAGCCCTTGAGGCTATTTTTAAATGAAAGTACACTTAATTACCTTCAAAACGACGGGTGGCACGACCCGTAACGACTTACGGTTCAAAAGATATGATTTTTCAAAGTTTACCGAAAATCTGCCAACCCCCACACTCACAACCAAGATGAACAAATCATGCACAAACTCAAAACCAAGATGACTTATCACAACCAAGATGAGTAATCACAACCAAGATGAGTAAACAGAACCAAGATGAGTAATTCAGAACCAAGATGAGCAAACAGAACCAAGATGAGTAAATCAGAACCAAGATGAGTAAACAGAACCAAGATGAGTAAACTCACAACCAGATGAGTATTCACTCAGAACCAAGATGAGTATTCACAACCAAGATGAATACTCACAACCAAGATGAGTAATCACAACCAAGATGAATACCCACAACCAAGATGAGCAATTCTGACGGGTTATGCATTAACCCATTTTGACCCATTTCCTAACATAAGTCACATACGACTTCCACAACCTCTCAAACTTGACCGAAATCATTAACTAAACATAACAAACGTGTTCCATACACACTTGACCCGTTCACATCCCAAAATGGGTAAAAACAAGCTTATGCCAAACACCCCTTTAACTAGTTTCCAAAACACACTTTTTACCCAAAAATACATAAACACTATATACCCATTTGGACTTACTCATATTTTAACATCTTCAATATATTGAAAGAGTGTTGGTACAACATCATGACCCGTAACTTCCCAAAATGGGTGGATTTGGTTATTTGCCAAACACCCCCTTAACTTTGACTATAAACACATATAACATACTTAGACACATCGGTTGACCACCAAATCGATAGTACAACCTTAGCATACCATTTGCCACAAGGCTACACTATACCAACCAAATAATAGACCAACGGGGTACAAACTTTACTCATGAGCTCGGTATTCTACCTAAGCTCCTGAAACTCATACTACCTTTAATCTTGTATATCCATTTCCTTAATCCACATATCCAAGCCTTCCATAAACATGCCAATCCTACAAAAAGGTTAGACAACTAAACCATAAGCTTTCGCTTAGTAAGTAAAACGATCATAACACATCATTATATTTCAATCCACATAATGCATCATATACATAGGACACTTACATCATGGCTCACTACTCAAATAACAACTAGCACATAGCATCAACATATTCCATAGCATCATCTCTTCTCATAAGCCATAAACATGGCATCGCATAAGCATAACCAAAGCATCATCTTCTCAACATAAACATACATAACACATAACAATAGAAATCCATATAACATATGCTATTATCATTTTACTTACCTTATCCAAACTAAACAATAACAAGGATCATCATCATCATCATAATCTTCCATCATCATCATCATCTTTACAATTTATCAAAACCTAATAACATAACAATCAAATACATAACAAGGGTTAAACATAACCCATTAAACATACTCATCTTTCTCACTACATCATCATATGATCATATCTTGATCATATGATGAAAACCCACTTAATCCATAATCTATAACATCACTAATCATCAAGAACATAGATACTTACTTGTGATGATCATAGCTAAGGAAGACCATTAACACATAATCTTCATCTTCTTCTTCTTAGATCATCATCTAACTTTCCCTCTCTTTTCTTCTTCTAAAAACCGGACTTCCTTATCTCAATAATGGAGGAAGTATCTAGATAATGCTAGATATATTTAGTTAGGTGGCACTTTGGCCAATTGGCAAGAATGGCCCTTCTAGTCTCTTTCCTCTTATTTTAGCCACAACTAACTTATAACACTTATAACATGTTTAACACTTGGCAACTCAAGCCCCTTTAGTTGCACATCATATTTAACATAACCACTTTAGTCATATTTTGACTATCGGGTTTGACTAAAACACAACATATGTTGACTGGCCAATCACATAAAGCCATAATCTATTTTCATCTAGGGTGGGGTCCCATCACCCGGGAAACGGGTCTAACATAGCGTCACTAACGGAACTAATCAAAAAGCACAAAGCACAAAGCGGGAGCGCTCTTAAACCGCTTCGGTTAAATTTTGAAGAAGAGGGGAATACGAGTCAGGGAAAGGAGAAGGGAGGCGAAGAAAAAGACGATGACCTGCACAAACCTTTTAAAGAGACGTCAAGGTCACCATTCACTCGCCGCATCGTCGAGTTCTCTGGTCCGGCCCATGTAATGCCGCTCAACATGAGATTCTATGACGGGTCAACGGATCCGAACGATCATCTCACCAGGTTCACTGGAGCTGCCAATTAAAGGGAATGGCCTATGCCGGTATGGTACCGCATGTTTCAGCAAACCCTGGACGGAGCAGCAGGCGGGTGGTTTGAGAGGTTGGAACCCGGAAGCATTAACAGCTGGAATGAATTAAGAGAGCAATTCTCGACGAGATTCGCCCTTCGAAAGAAATGTACGAAAGACCCTACTGAGATTACCAAAATCACCCGACGAGCTCACGAATCCCTGTCGGATTTTAAGGAAAGATGGACGGACGAGGCGAGTTACATCAGCGGTGTACCGGAAATTATGAGAATCTCCGCCTTCATGAGTGCACACAAATGCCCATCTCTAGCCAAAAAATTTTCTGACAGAGTACCGCGCACGGTTACTGAAATGTTCACTAGAGTAGACGACTTCATAAGGTCGGAAGAAGCGTACCGTAGTACAGAATTATCGAAGGGCGAGGGATTCGATTCGAGCAGGAAAGGAGGTCAGGGCTTCAAGAATGACAGGCCAAGCGGGGAGCGTCGGAGCGATTATCGCCAGAGGGATGTCTACCACCCTTACGTCACTCCAAAAAGCAGCTACAATTGAAACAACTACCCCCTTTCAGAATACCGCTGAAACGACACTCCTAAACCAGCAGTTCCCCGTGCGGGTCTGATGTCGTTAGTAAAACCCCCGAGAGAAATTTTAGCCACAGAACATCATCTGAACCTACCCACCCCTCCACCGACTAGAAATAGACCGAAAAAGGATGATCTGGATAAATACTGTGAGTACCATAGGGAAAAGGGGCATATCGTTGATGATTGTTTCCAATTAAAGAGACAACTGGCATTTGCATTAGAGTCTGGCAAGTTAGACCACCTCGTGAAAGGTTTCAGACAGCAGGATGGCGGTAAAGGCATCGACCTGATAAGTAGCCCCCGCGTTCTATAGACCGAAGGGCATCTTCTTGTATCAATAGACACCCTTTCCTGTGTAAAAGGCTGTTTTCTCCTCATCTTCCTTCGCCATTTGTATTTGGTGATACCCCTTGTTGGCATCCAGAAAGCATTTCAAACGGAACCCCGAAAGGGATTCGACCTTCCAATCAATTTCTGGTAGAGGGTAGCAGTCCTTCGGGCAGGCTTTGTTGATGTCGGTGAAGTCAACACACATACGCCACCCTCCATCACTTTTCTTTACCATGACTGGATTAGCAACCCAAGTTTGGTATTTCACTTCTCTGAGAATTCCTGCTTGTACAAGCTCATCCACCTCTTTACAAGCGGCTGTATTTCTTTCTGGTGCCAGGCTTCGTCGCTTTTGTTTAATTGGTTCAATGTGCTTGAACTCGTTAAGCTTATGCTCTGTACCGAAGGGCTTGCCATCGATCATAAGAGTCCTGGGAACCCCGGTCATATCTGAATGCGTCCATGCGAATACGTCTTTGTTGGCTCTGAGTAGCTTCTCCAAGTCTGCTTTGAAGTTAGCAGGGAGTTGCTTTCCGATTACCACCGTTTGCTCTGGATAGAGCTCATTCACCACGATACGTTCTTCGGCATCTGTACAACTTAGGATGACCTTCGGAGGCTCCTTTGGACTTTCTCTAATCTTTTTACCGTTGTCTCCCGTATGTCCTTGATTGTAAGTGGAGAATACGGTGCCTATCCCATAAGGTGTATGGAATTTTACCGCTGCGTGTATGGTGGAAACTACGATACCCATTTTTTGCATGGCGGTCCTTCCTATCAACAAGTTGTAAGGAGAGCTGGACCTTACGATAGCGAACATGAGGGTTTCTGTCCTTGCGAGCTTGCCTTCACCAATCGTTATCTCCAACGGAACTTCTCCCAGAGGCCACGAATGTTCACCAGAAAATCCTACCAAGGGTATCTTTGAATCAATTCGCTGTGACCTGATCGAAGGATTAAGCTTGAGGAAACAGTGCTCGTAGATGATTTCGCAGGAGCTTCCACAGTCCATATAGGCTCTATTCACTTCTCGGTTGGAAATGAGGACTTTGATGACTACCTGAATCGTTTAAAGGGACTTGGCCTGCAAGAGGAGGAAAAGTTACCTCCCCTACTTCGTTACCCTCCGTTACCTTTCTCTTTAAGCTGGCTTCGCCCCAACGGACCATGAGTATTGGGGCTTCGAGAGGAGTAGCATCTTTAGCCAATTGAGTGTCGGTCATTTCTTCTTTGCCTTTCTTGATTCCTTTTACCAGGTGTGCCAGCTGCCCAGACCTTACGGCCTCTTCAATTTGTTTCTTTAATTATCTACAACTGTTAGTATCGTGGCCATAATTTTCGTGGAAGTGACAGTACTTGCTGGTATCCCTGTTTTTGCCCTTACTTGTCATACGAGGAGGTGCTTCGAAGGCTTTGGCAGCCCTCTCCGTAGCAAGTATTTCCTTTGGAGACTTCGTTAGACTGCTTAACAAACCATGGTTGGGGCCTTTGTTGTACGGAGAAAACCTATCTCTGCTCTTGTTCTTGTTCTTAGACCCCTCCCACGAAGAATGCTTCGAAAACTTGTTGTTGCTATCTTTATCTATCGGAGCCCCATTAGTGGACACCTCTTTTGCTTCGATCCAAGTATATGTCTTTTCGGTTAACCCTTTGTAAGTTGTCGGAAGGTCAGTGGACAAGAATTCCACCAAACTCCGATTTCGAAGACCATGTACGAAACCCGAAATACGCTAATCTTCATGAAGACCCAAAATCTGCAAAGTCTCATCGGTGTACCTAGTAACGAAGGCCCTTGTGCTTTCGTTTTCTTTTTGTTTAATGTTGTGCACCGTTAAATGAGTTCTCGTGAACTTCTTTTGCTGACTGAAGTGTGACCGGAACTTAGCTTTGAGATCATCAAGGTTGACGATACTACCGGGCTTTTGCCCATTCCACCAAATACGAGCAGAATCCCGTAGGGTGTATGTAAACATATGACAGGCCACCGGCATAACCCATTTTTGCATTTTGATAGCCCCTTCGAACAAGTGTAAGAAATTGTCCGGATCCCCCTTCCCATCATAAGTCCCGACATGTGAAGGCATTTTCAACCCATCAGGCAATGGGTAATCTTCTATCCACCTAACGAAAGGTGTAGCTGAACCCATAGGGTCTGAATATAGACAATTATAAGGTGGTGCGTACATGGGGACAGTATTATATGGATTGCTGTTTTGGGGCATTCCCATATGAGTTTGGCTTGGGTAGGACTGATAAGGTGTATTCATGGCAAACGGGTAACCGCTTCCCATGGCGTACGGAGGGTACGCCATAGGATGGCCGAAGGGCATGCTCCCATAATTTTGGGGGAAGCTTGGGTTATTAGGCTGTCCATTTACTGGATGATATAAATTTTGAGGATAAGACTGAGTTTGGAACGAGGGGTACATACCATTGGGAGGAAGATTTCCTCCCATATTAATTGTAGACGGATTGCCTTCTACACCTGATGCGTGAGAAGGCTGCAACGGAACCCCAGCTTCAGTCCTTCCAAGATGAGCTGCTAGCAATGGAGGCAAAGTCACCCCCATTTCTTCCCTTCGCTGGCTCCTACCGTTAGAGTCTTCGGTAACCGCCCCTTCTCTTCTTGTCGGAGCCCTCTCGGGGACTCCTTCGAAACCAACGGACCTTTTGCTTAGCCTTCGACCGATTGGATACCCAATTCTTAAGGCCGATAAGGTTGGTCCTTGGGTCGGAGGCCTAGGTTCCATCTCCATTTCTTCATCATACTCATCACTCGAGTATTCCAACTCCCTTCGCACCTCAGCCTTCCTGACTTGCCTGTTACGAGCCCTTAGAAGGGTTTCCAACACTTCATGGTTGGCTTCGACAAAGGCTGGGTTAATGACAGGTTCTGGGTTGGCTGATGTCGAAGCATGATTGTTGGTTGTGATTTCTGGGTGAGAACGTGTTGTGAAAGTGGAAGCGGTTATTGGGGGAAGGTTGTTAGAGTCGTCGATTGGTATTGGTGCCAAGGTAGAGAAACCCGGTGGGGGAGTATCTTCTCTCCCTTGATCCATGCCGGAATAATAGTGAAATTAGTTGGTAGGTTATAAGCTCGGAATTAACGAGACCAGTTGTAGCAGTCCCACGGATGGCGCCACTGATTGAACAAATAATTGCCAACCAAGCCTTCGATGGTGATCAAAGGAATAATGGGGTGTTGAGATTGCGCCAAGCTTGTTCTTAACCTGAAAATAAGAAATATGAAGACACTACGTTAAGTGATTGCGCAGGGGTTGGACCCTGCGAACCACCTCCGGCGTGCGAGTAAGTATGTGTAATGGTAATATAGGTCGTAAATTGAGAGAGTGAAGTTAACTTACTTTGTTTTGGCCCGACTATGCTATTTATAGGGGAGAAATAGGACATAGTGGGCGGTTGCACATTGTTCGGAGATCATGGGGGCGTCCCATGGAAAGTGGTAACCGCTAGGGCTTTGTACCCCACGATCTCTGTTTTGGCGGGAAAGCCAAGGGGAAGAGGAGATGTGGGTTTGACCAGGTCAGGATGGTCCTTCGTGCTAGTTCCTTCGTCAGGAATACCCCGAAGGGCTTAGGGCTTCGATTGGCGGATTCCCACATGGTAACCAGTTCGCAGGCGAATGGTTTTACGCCAATGAAACGTGTTAGAAGATTAACCTGGGCCTCCGAAGGGAGGGCTTTCTACAGGCTCGAAGGGGAGTCCTTCGACCCGTTCGGAGGGTACATCATCACTGAATTTACCCAAAAGTCACTCATGATCATCTTTTTTCCGCTCGTATTTAAGACCATCTAGAAATCTAGCGGTATAGGACAAGCTGTAAACCCTTCCCATGCTCGCTTTGTAATCGGAACTACTAAACAACCGCTGGCAAGCAGTCGGAAGCAGATCCTTTACAACATTCTGGCGCTCCATCTCCAGCCGGCCAACGTTAGCAAGCAAGTCCCTATTCTCTTGCTCCAATCTCCCTACGGCTTCATCCCTTTTTCCCATCTCCTGTTCTAACTGCTTAATACCCTCAGCACGAGAGTCAGCTGTCCTCCTCCAGTCATCCCTATCTCTCTCCATCTTAGCCAACTGAACGGATAGACCCTCCTCTCGCGCCGACATACCGGATCGCATATCAACCAACTCCTGCTTGAGGGCATTAAACTCATCAACCAACAGCACATACCTACCGTGCTCCGCACTGTGCTCCACTATACCAGCCTTATGCTCCCGGTCCAACTCCTTGTGTTCACCAAGCAACTGATCAAATCAACGGAGCAGCTCAGCCTGCATAGCAATGCCACCTCTGGCCTGTTCATACGCCAAATGAACTAGCTGACTGGTGGTCAGCTCTTCGAGAATAGCTTTCTCGGCAGGAGGCGTGAGATGAGTCAACAACTCCCGACACGCTCTGTAAGAGTCCAATCGAACATCGTTGGGAAGAGATGATAAGAAGAAAAGTGTACCACTTTTTGGGGGTCATTTAAGCCCTAATCCGCGATTATATGATCAAATATTGCCCTAAATCGTTTCTTTTCTCATTTTAGGTACTTGGGACGTGATTTCTGGAATATGAAGCATTTTGGAGCTTTTTGGACGTTTTTATGCTCAAGAATGAAGAAAACAAAAAGACCAAGGAAAGTCAGGATTTTACACCTGACGGCGTCAGGCTTTGGATGCTGACGCCGTCACCTGAAGATGAAAGTGGTGGAATTATACACGTGACGCGCCAGAAAGTTTTACATAGGAAGTCTGACGGCGTCACGTGTTAATGGATGTAGGCCGTCAAGTGTTAAGTTAAAGAGAGACGGGCCAGAGGATTTTTGAATGTGACGGCGTCAGGATCATAGACCTGACGACGTCAGATGATATAGAGTGACGGCGTCAAAGTATTCTTACACGAGAAGGAACCCTAGTGAAACCGCCACAAGCTAATCAAGAAAATCACAACTTACGCGCGGAGTAGCTGTCACTGTTTTGGCCATAAAATCTTTATACGAACTCGGATTTGGGTGATTCAAAAGGCCACGCGAAGAGGACGAAAAGATCTACAATTTGGTGAAGAAAAGTTGGTCTTGACGCCGTCAAGGTTAGTCTGACGCCGTCAAGACGGGCCGGGCAGAAAAGTGCTTATAAATACAACATCACAACTTCACTTTTTGTAAGCCCTAAACCCTAAGTCCGATTCTAGGGTTTAGGTAGGTATTTTTCCAGTAACTTAGAGGGTTTCAATCACTTCATAAACATCAAATATTGGTTTGTTGATTCTAACTTAATTATGTCTTTCATTATTATGGTTGTTTGCCCTTAATTGATCATGCTTTGCTAATTCACCTTGTGTCTACTTATGATTGTGTGAAACTTGTATATAATTAATTAGATCTTATTGATTCCTTGTTGATGTATGTGTCTATCGTCATCAATAAAGGTGTGACACTTCAATAGACCTAATTGGTTTAGCTTATAATTCTTGTTTCCTATTGTCTCTTGTTTGATTGGGTGATATCGATGTTAGGCTTAAGAAAACTGGCTAACCTCCTATACGGTAACTTGCTTGAACGTCTTAAGAAACATGAACCAATGCATACTAGGTTTATTTGGTTGTATTTAATGCATGAGCGAATTCTAGTGATCCCATGTTAGGAGCTTCTTAGCCGGATCGACATAGGAGTGAAGTAGGAGCTTATAGAGTTGGGGAAGTACGTACGCCACCCCACGAATGGTATTAAGGAATACAACCCGTCAATTAAAACAGGGTGTGACAATTCAATAGGTAGAATTGGATAGCTAGCAAGGAGTAACATATCATAGGTAGACATGCTTCACTTCCCTTGTAGAACCCTAGTTTACTTTCCTGCACATTAGTTTAATTAGTAGCTTTTGGGTTAGTTGATTAGCAACTAATTCCGCCCACTCCTTCAAACCAGATATTTTACTTGCTTTTCATAAAATATAAAAAATACAAAAAGAATCATCCCTCACCTCTAGACCTAGTAGATAAATTTCAATCCTAACGAACACTATTCTTTGAGTTGAACGATCAATCCCCCGGTACTTGCCACTTCACTATACTACATCGGTCAGGTACACTGCCTGGTGGGGATTGCAAACTTCTCAAGATCCCTTGAGAGGTAAAACCTGGTGTAAGGTCGCAAAACCACGCATCAAGTTTTTGGCGCCGTTGCCGGGGAGTAGTTATTGCTTAGGTTGAAATTTATTTTTATTTGGTCTACTCATTAGATTCCTATCTAGTGAGATTTTTATTTTCTTTTTATTAGCTTTCTAGTAGTCTATCTTTTCTTTGTGTCTTTGTTCGTAAAAACCTTTCCATTGACTCTTCCGTTCACCAATATGGAGTACGCGAACCCACCATACTACCGA
The DNA here is from genome assembly GCA_021014915.2 of Artemisia tridentata subsp. tridentata. Lineage (NCBI taxonomy): Eukaryota > Viridiplantae > Streptophyta > Magnoliopsida > Asterales > Asteraceae > Artemisia > Artemisia tridentata. Next base: position 86,380,542 of record CP139504.1, read on the forward strand.
CCACGAAATCCATTTGCCCCTAATGACATCTTGATGTTCAACCAATATCGAGATGAACCCATATATGATGCATGGACTCGTTTTAAAAACTTACTCCGAATAGTCCCTCATCATAGCTTCGATTTAGCATCCCTAACCCAAATCTTTTACGATCGTGTCGACCGATATGACCAAATGTGCATTAACGATTTTGCCAATGGGGACCTTAGGGAATTAAATGCTGAAGAAACATGGGATACCATAGAAGATTGTGCCCATTATTATTATAGAGTAGAAAACCCAACAAACGTTAGTACAAGTCAATTGACCACAAATTTCAAGGATCATGAAACATGTTTGTTTGGGGATGAGGGTAGAGTTGAGCCACCTAGTTGCATGTCATGGTTAGGCACTACCATAATACAAGATGAACACATAGGTGATCTTGACACAAGGAATGATGAGGTAAGTAACATAAGCCCGCTAAATACCCCACAAGTCCTACCATCATTTGAGGCACACACACCGCCTGTGACTTACCCGGAAGAAGTAGAAGAGACTTTAGGAATCCCGATGGAGGTAGAACCCTTGGACCAAGCACAACTAGAGGATATAGGTTTGAACACTTTTAGTGATGACCTTACTCTTAGTTCTAGGGAATTTCCTAGTGTTGATGAGCCGGAACCTCAACCTTTACACAACTTTTCATCCTTAGATTTACATCTAGGAGACAAAAGAGGAACCGACCCACCCATCAACCCTTATTATCCGGGTAGTTTTAGGATGAAGGAAGCCATTCACTCACCCCCTTCACCTCACGTGGCATATTTCCACCCTAAGGGTGTGTATCGCTACTTTCACCCGCACTTAACCCTAAGTGTAGGGAAAACCTCTCCTTTATCCGTTAAATAAGGGCAGAGTCAGGCTCGTGACTCGAACAAAAACAAGCGCTTCTTGGGAGGCAACCCATGTTTTTAATTGTTTGATGTTTTTATTTTATTTGTTTGTTTGTGTCATATATGCTTAATCATAATTGTTAAATTTTCATGTTTCGAATAATTTGTGAAAATGCTTTATTTTGTTCTTAACTTCGTCTTAATTGCATATAAAGGTATTTTACAAAAAGATAAGTGTAGGAAAGTTTATATTTTGTTAAAAAGAACAAAATTCGAACATGGAAAATTCACAATTCATGATTAGCATGTATTCTATCTTGTTTATGTGTCAATACTTGTGGACATGTTTTATGAGTCCCTATTTGTAAGTCATCCCGCAAGTATCCTATCCTTTTATTGCTTTGTTTTGTTTTTATTTCTAAGTCTGGAAATACATCTAGTTGTGGTTTTTCTTTGTTTTGTTTGATGCTTTGGTTTTTGTGTTTGTTGGTTACAGGTATTATTGGATAAGAAGATGTACGTGCAACACATCAAGAGGATGATTATATTTCTGGAGTGAAGCTTATCATGTTCATTCTCTTGGAGGGAGATTTAACCATATTATCACATCATCCATACCGAGCGAATCAGGGGAGTATTAGTTTCTTCCATTCTCATTTATTTTTACTTTTACATCTTTTGTCTAGAACATTGGGGACAATGTTTGGATTAAGTGTAGGGAGGGTAAATTAGGATGCCTTAGAAACTACAACTTCGCTTGATTTTTGTTTTGTTTAATAGTGAATGTGTAATAAACCCAAGAGAAATATTGGTTAGGGCAATTTTAGCACCAAATTTAAAATTTTTTACAACATATAGGAATGAAACTTTGATTTTAATAAGCGTCTCATGGATAGGGAATTGTATGACTAGCACAAAAACCATACCACTCAAAAATTTCCACCCCAAATATGTGAGGTTCGCCTTTAGATCTTTAGGAAAAAGCATTCATTGTTGGTGCTTATGAGTGTACCGGTAGTTTATAGATTCTAGAACTTGCGTTTGTGATGCATACCGAGACCGCTAGTGAGACTACATTCGTGTAGTTAGGATTGACTACATGATAAGAGGCATTAGGATTAACCCATTGTTTTACACCTGTGTTTTTGTTATAATTACATTGGCTACATTGGTCAAGTAATTCTCCCACACCTTTGCGTTGTACTCATTTTTAGTACACGATACCCCTAGTACACCCCTCAGAGCCTATCTTTTCGTTTCTAACTTTAAGCATTTTACTTAAAGTAAGAATTTGTTTACACCCCACTTAAATGTACACCCAAATCGCCTTAGCCTACCTTGTGTGCACTCATCTTTAGTGCATTATTGTGACAACATTTGTTTAAACCCTTAGTTAATTATCTAAATGATTACATGGTTGCTAAGTCGAGTCATATCCTTGTACATATTGTTTTGGGGATGATTGGGACTTTTGGGTAAAGTACTAGTGTAATGGAGTAATGGGGAAGAACATCATTTATTACCCCCATATGTACGTTAATATTTTAAAGTACTCCAAATGTTTCGATTATCTTGATTCGAGTCATTAGAATAATTTTATGTAAAGTATGTAAAAGTTCAAGTGTAGGGATGGTACAAAGAATCCCTAGTGATGTATTGTTTTGGATGGTAGGGCAAGAGTGTATGCAAAAAAAAAATAAAAAAAAAAAGAGAGAGAAAAAGTGAAGAAAAAGCATACGGACTACCATCCGCCTCTATCTTTTATTTATGTTTTGTTTTGTTCTATGTTTATTAGTTCGTGATTAGTTTAAGTTGAGTCGAGTCTTGGCTTAGCAACGCCTCATTCTACATGTAATTGACCAAGATGATTGACTTGACACCAGTAAAAATATCCTTATCCAACAAACCGTGTTTTCCTTATCCCTACACCTAACGTTATAACCCTTTGTAAAGACCTCTTTGATAGTTTATCCTAGGTGCTTACGCCAAAAGTGGTAGAGGCGTGATCCTTTCCCAAGCCTATGGTAATCTATTTTCTATGACAGGTAGTGAGCGATATTCTTCCATTTCCATTTATGATATATAAATTTACAACACCCGAGGGATGAGAGTATCCAAACACTTATTGTGAGGTGCTAGTGTATAATTTCCGTGCTTATTTTGACCAAGGTGGAATGATCATTTTTTGTAATTACTTTTATATTAATGTTAAATGACCCCTAACTTGTATTTCAATTGGTGGAAAAGCTCATTTGCTTGAGGACAAGCAAATCCCAAGTGTAGGGATATTTGATGAGACGAAAAGTGTACCGCTTTTAGGGGGTCATTTAAGCCCTAATCCCGATTATATGATCAAATATTGCCCTAAATCGTTTCTTTTCTCATTTTAGGTACTTGGGACGTGATTTCTGGAATATGAAGCATTTTGGAGCTTTTTGGACGTTTTTATGCTCAAGAATGAAGAAAACAAAAAAACCGAGGAAAGTCAGGATTTTACACCTGACGGCGTCAGGCTTTGGATGCTGACGCTGTCACCTGAAGATGAAAGTGGTGGAATTATACACGTGACGCGCCAGAAAGTTTTACATAGGAAGTCTGACGGCGTCACGTGTTAATGGATGTAGGCCGTCAAGTGTTAAGTTAAAGAGAGACGGGCCAGAGGATTTTTGAATGTGACGGCGTCAGGATCATAGACCTAAACGACGTCAGATGATATAGAGTGACGGTGTCAAAGTATTCTTACACGAGAAGGAACCCTTGTGAAACCGCCACAAGCTAATCAAGACAATCACAACTTACGCGCGGAGTAGCTGTCACTGTTTTGGCCATAAAATCTTCATACGAACTCGGATTTGGGTGATTCAAAAGGCCACGCGAAGAGGACGAAAAGATCTACAATTTGGTGAAGAAAAGTTGGTCTTGACGCCGTCAAGGTTAGTCTGACGCCGTCAAGACGGGCCGGGCAGAAAAGTGCTTATAAATACAACATCACAACTTCACTTTTTGCAAGCCCTAAACCCTAAGTCCGATTCTAGGGTTTAGGTAGGTGTTTTTCCAGCAACTTAGAGGGTTTCAATCACTTCATAAACATCAAATATTGGTTTGTTGATTCTAACTTAATTATGTCTTTCATTATTATGGTTGTTTACCCTTCATTGATCATGCTTTGCTAATTCACCTTGTGTCTACTTATGATTGTGTGAAACTTGTATATAATTAATTAGATCTTATTGATTCCTTGTTGATGTATGTGTCTATCGCCATCAATAAAGGTGTGACACTTCAATAGATCTAATTGGTTTAGCTTATAATTCTTGTTTCCTATTGTCTCTTGTTTGATTGGGTGATATCGATGTTAGGCTTAAGAAAACTGGCTAACCTCCTATACGGTAACTTGCTTGAACGTCTTAAGAAACATGAACCAATGCATACTAGGTTTATTTGGTTGTATTTAATGCATGAGCGAATTCTAGTGATCCCATGTTAGGAGCTTCTTAGCCGGCTCGACATAGGAGTGAAGTAGGAGCTTATAGAGTTGGGGAAGTACGTACGCCACCCCATGAATGGTATTAAGGAATACAACCCGTCAATTAAAACAAGGTGTGACAATTCAATAGGTAGAATTGGATAGCTTGCAAGGAGTAACATATCATAGGTAGACATGCTTCACTTCCCTTGTAGAACCCTAGTTTACTTTCCTGCACATTAGTTTAATTAGTAGCTTTTGGGTTAGTTGATTAGCAACTAATTCCGCCCACTCCTTCAAACCAGAGATTTTACTTGCTTTTCATAAAATATAAAAAATACAAAAAGAATCATCCCTCACCTCTAGACCTAGTAGATAAATTTCAATCCTAACGAACACTATTCTTTAAGTTGAACGATCAATCCCCCGGTACTTGCCACTTCACTATACTACATCGGTCAGGTACACTGCCTGGTGGGGATTGCAAACTTCTCAAGATCCCTTGAGAGGTAAAACCTGTTGTAAGGTCGCAAAAACACGCATCAAGAGACCAACCGGGAACAAAAAGCTCCCTCTCGAGCAAACCCTCATCTGTAACCAGGTTAAATTACTCTAACGAAAACAAGGCTATAACAAGGTATATTACAAGGCAAATTTTTTACCTCCTCCGGCTGACGGGTGTTCCATAGAAGTATGCTGGGAATGTATGGAATGATCTGAATGAGCCGAACGATCTGCAAAAATAACGAAGAGACGTAAAAAATATATATAATAATATATATACAAAAATTTTAAGAAGGATATTCCTTACCATCAGAAGAAGACTGCTGGTTTTCTGGGTGCGTTTCCTCAACAAGTTGCTCCGCGGGATTGCTCTCAGCAGTATGTTCAGGCTCAGATACATGAACTTTCGGATTACCACCCCCGTTTCCAGTCTCCTGCTCCGGCTCTCCTCCTTCACCCTGTTTCCCTACAGTATTGTCAGCAACCTGCGGCTCAACATGGCTAATAGGGGAGACATCAAGTGTATGATCAGACGGTTCATCTCCCTCCCCCGTTTAATCTTCTTCTTCTTCCTAGACTTCTGAGCCACCGAGGGGCCCTCAGCACTCCTCTTCTTTCCCTCTATTTCAGCTGCCTGCTTTTTCCTCTCCTTCTCTTCTCTAGCGGTTAGCACGTTCAAGTCCGGCCTCTCCACTACCTTCTGCAAGGGAGTGGTAGCAGGAATAACACTCCCTGGTTCCAAAGGATCAGTTTGCGCTTCGGCATTTGGTTCTCCCTTTCTAAAGGGTCTCCCCTGCCGACTTCAACGTCAATCTCCACCGGAAGCTCCAAATACTCCGCCATGGAAAGAACTTCAAAAAAAAAAAAAAAAAAACAACAAAACAACACGCAGTAAGTCAAAGCCAAGCCGAGAAACAGACAGACCCTATAAAACGATAATAGGAAATTTGTGTTACCATGCCCATCGGCATCCTTTAGAACGCCCTTATATCCAGGATACTCAAAAACTCTACTAAGCCCCGTCATCCTTAGAAGACCAGCCGAGGGTTTCCTCAAGAGAATCACCTTCTTGGCAATTATTTCAGCGTCCCTTTCGGAATACGACTCCGGAAATTCGTCGGTAACTTTTGAATCCCTATGCCTCCACGGCATTGCCTGCGGAATTGCCCGCCGGTCGATCAAAAAGAAATGATCCTTCCAATGCTTTAATCCGGTCAACACCTCCTCAAAGCATTTCATGGCTCTCGTCCCTGTTCGGTTCTCAAAAGAAAACCAATGCCCCTGCTTGCACAATCTAAAGAAAACCGTGAAAAGAGGGACGGATGGCTTCACATCCAAACTATAGCAGCGAATCTCAAACATGGTCACCCTATTCAAGCCTATCGGAACCAGCTGAGAAATGTGCACACGAAAATCTCCTATCACCGCTAGTAAAAACGTCGAGAAAGGAATCCTGACACCCCCCGTCCTCAGCTGATGAACATAAATACCTATTTTATCATCCGGCAACATATTCATGGTCATGCCTTCCGGAGGAAGCGTGGGCTGTAAATCTAAGGGGATTCCAAATTCCCCAACCACACGATCCAACTCACCCTGCGTCAATTTTGAAGTATGTACATGCATGTCGAACTTGGGAGCTATCTTACCGGACTGAGGCCCAAGCTTACTCACTAGTGGGGGATTCCCCTGCGCACTCATCTCAACGGCCATATCTAAAAGGATGCCGACGGAACAAATACCAAAGATAATTACAAGAAAAAATGAAACGCGCCTCTCGGAATTTCTCAAACGGGCGAACGGTCGTGAAAAATGTACAACACCGAAGACAAGGAAAGAGAATACATAGTTGAAAGTAAAAAAAAAAATGAAGAGATAAACCGGTATATATATAGGAAAAAACCTAGAAACAAGCGAAAGGGTCACGTCAGCCTGCCAGTCGTTGACGTGGCAAATTGTGGAACGTTAGATACCCAGGATGAAGACACGCGTGGCGCACAGTTATTGGCGTTCAAATAAATACTATTTTATTCGACCCATGGGCCTACAACTAAACTAGCCCAACAAGGCTTGACGAGCCCTTTAACCATCGGATTGAATCCAATCACAGCATGCAAAGGAAATACAGGCAATAACGATAAATATCTTAAAGTATTGCATCATAGACAAATTAAAAGCGGACCTCGTGCCGATGTCTACGGCTGATCGTAAACATATAAGTTTGTGCCCCCAGAATTATGTTTTATTTGTACAGGAAGCGCACAAAGGTGTATATGGTCTAAAAGACCCAACTCACCTTATGAAACACCAGCTTATGGGCTACTGGAATGAAAGCCATGTCCGAATGACTCAGGCAGAAAGTCCACAAGGTACTCTTTAAGTATTACATCATCAGTCTTTTACTAATAATGCAATACTGGGGGGGACATGTTGGTGTATGTGTCCGAACGGTGTGTACTGTTCATCCATAAAGACATTATTTAAGTATTGCACCATCGATCTTCAACCGATGCTACAATACTGGGGGGGGACATGTTGGTGTATGTGTCCGGACGACATCGCTCTCAGGTATCCGGACGATTGTTTCCTCCGGACTCCACCCTCATCTTCGGGCACGCCTATCGACGGTTATACTGTATAGTCCCATCAACCGACACCTCTCTAGATTTCACGGGATTGTGTTCCCCACGTGGTCTGACACCTACTCACTAGGTCAGACATAGGTCAACTCGCTTAGTCCCGAGGTAAGTAGATACAGTAGGTGTGGGTAGTATAAATACCCACACCTAATTTATAATATGCATTGAATACACACACCTACTACTGTTACTCACATATTACTGTTCAAACTATAATCGCTCGATACTTATTCTCACGCCGGAGGTGGGCCTTGGGATAAAACCCAGGGCGAGCCTAACGCGTGTGTCTCTTGTGTGCAGGAGTCAGCAAGGTCCGAAGGAGTCACTCCGAAAGACGGTACTTAGGAGTGAGACCTACTCACAAGGTTTTACTTCAACATACACTTTTCTACTAAAATTAACTTTTTCTATTAACCAACCTCATATATATATATATATATATATATATATATATATATATATATATATATATATATATATATATATATATATATATATATATATATTATCACCTTCTATGTTGTTTTAAATAGCACAGTTCATGAGTTTGTTAATATTTGTAATTTTAATTTTATTTTCAGTTCACGGTAATAAGTTCTATCAAATTTTGGTTTTATGGTTACAATTCATTATTAAGTTCTAAATCATCATTATTTGGTTTTATGGTTACAATTCATTATTAGTATGTGTGTATGTTTACAAACAAAACCGAGGTAGGAAAACCGGTTCATACGGGTAAAGTACTTTTTAGCATCAATGGGTTGAACTGGGTGAGGACTAAAAAATCTAACTTGTTGAACCGGGTTATTGTCATCCTTCATGATTTGACAGAGAGGGTCAAACGGGTCATGGAAGGGTTGAAGTGGGTCATATTAGCTTTGGAGGTGGAATCCAACTTAAACTAAAATTGATTGTTCGACTTTGAATAGTTTGATGAATTGAAAGTCACATACATCACCAACTTTTGGCATTTCAAGGGAGTGTTTAGCTGTGAGAAATACAACATTTTTTTAGGAAATTTTTTATAAAAAAATAAAAAATAAAAAACCGTTTAATCACAAATTTTTGACAATTAATTCTAAAAGAATATCTCATTTTTCAAATTTTAACTATAAATCTGAAAAATCCAATTTACCTTTATCTACTTTTCTCTTCACTAGAAAATATTAACACCATCTTAACGGGTTTTCCAAGTTCTTAACTTTTTCCTTGAGAAGAAAGAGTCTTTCGTTCTCAAATCAAAAATGAAAAATTGAGAATATTTCATAGCAACTAAACGCAACCTCTAGGGTGCGTTTAGTTCGTGAGAAATACCCTACTTTTCTAAAAAGAATTTCATAGAAAAATAGAAAAAACTTAACACCGGTTTAGTCACACTTTTTGTCAAACCAATTTCAAAAGAAATGAAAGTCTCACTTCCCAAATTTTAACTAAAAAACTGAAAAGTCCAATTTGCATTTCTCGATTTTTATAATGAAAAATGTAACATCATCTAAACACGTTTTCAAAGTTCTCAACTATTCTCTGAAAAAAGAAAACCCTTCCCTTTATAAGGATTGAAGAATTGCATATATATCCAATGAAACTTATATATGTGCATATTTCTCTAAAACATGAGTTTTTAATGTATAATGTATAACAGTGTTTAACCAAATGCATCAAACTTGACACTTGTTGACATAAATAAATGCCTAAAAACATTATCAATATTTATTCATATCTCTATGTTTTGATGATCACAAAATCTAAACTCATTAAAACATAAACTTATAAATTAAACAAGTACTTAGTTGTAAATATTCACTTCTACAACTAAAATCACTTAAGGTATGAATGAACTAATGCTTAATGCATTATATGATCAAAAGGAACATTTTCTTAATAACTAGATTTTTTATAAAACATCAAAAACATTTTATATATTTTTGAAAAACATTTTTGGTATTAAATAAAAATGTTTAATCTTTTATAAAAATATGAATTCAAATTTTTAACCAAAATCAGTTAAAATGTTCCAGAAAAACCTTCCCCACAAAAGGACAAAACTGGCCAACGTTCAGCAGGGGTGGCCCCCTTAATTTTACTAGGCGGCCCCCTTAAAATTAAGGGGACCGCCCCCCTATTTAAGGGGGCCGGCCACGCTCCAGTAGGCTCCAGCTGTCCAGATTTTTCCCTATAAATACCAGCCTTCCCCTGGATTTTTACTCAACCTTTTGCACTAAAACTTTCTGTTGTAGATCTCATTTCATATCTTAAATAAACCTTTGATCATGTAATCTTAAGCATTGGTTTCCAAGTGATCCAAGCTTCCACCATCCAAGTGCAAAAGAAGAATACTTCTATCAATCAAGATTAGAAGTATTACAACTTAGTATCATATTGTTACTTAAGTTGTGTGTTTAACAAAGGTTGTAAATCATTCATTCATTTGTATGTAAAGTGTGTGTTGTAGATTAGTGTTGTGTGTAAGTAGTGAAGATGTTGTATAAGTAGTTGTGGTATAGAAGTTGTGAGGTCAATATGTAGAAGTCGTGAAGCCGTGGTGTAGAAGTTGTGAAGCCGTAGCTTAGAAGACATGAAGTCCTTGTGTTGAAGTCATGAAGCCGTAGCATAGAAGCTGTGAAGCGGTAGTGTTAAAGTTGTGAAGTCCTAGTCGTGAAGTTCTTGTGTTGAAGTCGTGAAGCCATAGCATAGAAGCTGTGTAGCGGTCGTGTTGAAGCAATGAAGTCCTAGTCGTGAAGTCCTAGTGTTGAAGTCGTGAAGCCATAGCATAGAAGTTGTGTAGCGGTCGTGTTGAAGTCGTGAAGTCTTAGTCATGAAGACATAGTGTTGAAGTCGTGAAGCCGCATCATAGAGGTTGTGTAGCGGTCGTGTTGAAGTCGTGAAGAAGTCGTGAAGCAGTCGTGAAGCCGTTGTGAAGTAGTCGTGAATAAGTTGTGAAGAAGTTGTGTTGTGAAGTTGTGAGATTGGTTCTAGCTACGATTAGAACTCGACATTTAGCTTTGTGTCGTTAAACCCGTGTAAGCCAAAGTTGTGTACGGTTTTCTCCGCCATAAGGGAGCTTATTGAAGTTGTGAAGAAAACTCTTGAGCAAGGTGTGCTCGGGGAGTGGAGTAGGGCAAGGAAGGTGTCCTTGTAGCCGAACCACTATAAATCTCTCGTGTCTCGGTTAGATCTTTCCATACCTTATTTATTTCTTTACTTACATCGTCATTACTTTCATACACATAGGTTTATATAATTGCTAGTATTAATTAGAGGTCGACTTCACATAAAGATCAATTTGAAAATCCATTCAAGAAACCAAAACTTTTACAATCAATTTAAAAGAATACATATATAACTAATAATAAGGTTCAAGTTTTATTTTTCATACAAACTTGAATATAAGTGTTTTAAAAATAAACAAAGGTTTTTATAATAAAATTAAAAAGACATAAAACTATTCAACCCCCCCCCCCCCTTCTAGTTTTCCACAATTGGTATCAAGAGCCACGTCAATCAAGATCTTTAAAATATACTGTATTTTAAAACTTGAATCGATCTATGGAATTCGAAAAATATCTAGAAGGGGAATCTTTGCTAAAACCACCACTATTTGAAAACTATACTTTTCTTGAATGGAAAAATAAATTTGAAACTTATGTGAAATCAATTGATCTAGATCTTTGGCATGTCATTTCGATTGGTGATTTTGAAAGTCAAACAAAAACATATTTTGAAAGTTAAACAAAAACATATTTTGAAAGTCAAACAAAAACTGATTTTGAAAATCAAACAAAAACGGATTTTGAAAGACAAACAAAAACGGATTTTTGAAAGTCAAATTGATTATTTGAAAACAAAGAATGAAATAAATAATAAAGCTAAAATAATTATTTATAAAACCTTGCCGAAAGTTGAATATGAAAGAATATTCTTCTGTAAAACGGAAAATGATATTTGGAAAAATTTCTTAAACTTTCATCAAGAAAAATGTCAAGCCAAAGATGAGGATTTTGATCTTGTACATGAATTAGTTATCTTAGAAAATTTAATAGATAAACATTTAGATAAAATAGATACATGTGCTACTAGTTCAAATGTTGTTAATGAAGGTGTTAGCGACGAAGACTACATGAATCAACTCAAAAGTGAACTCAATCCAAGATCATGGAGTGACACAGACGAAGGAGAAGATCATCATCCGACTCACCTATCATTCACTCGTCGATCATCATCTGAGACATTACGAAGAAAAGCTAGGACGTGAGGTAAGTTCTCTTTTTAAATTTCATAAGTAATTACTTCATGCATATAATCTTATTAATGCCTTAGGATACGCTTAATCTGATAGGTTGCTTTGCCTTTACACTTTAGTTATATGCGTTCTGTGGCTTAATGAACTAGAAATTCTTTAGTTAGCCCCCCTAAGTATTAGTAAACCAAGCAATCTTCATATTTGGTACTCTTCGATAGGTAAATTTAGGAACTTAATTTCTTCTAAAAAGAGAATGACTACTGGAGAATCTATTGACTAGAAACTCAATTTGACCTAACGGTTGAATTGCTTCTATGTGAGAAGTTGGGTGTGTGTAACCCGTAAAAACGGTCGTGTTTAGCCTGAATTGAGCACCACTAGTAATAGTCTCATACTCATTCTCCAACTTGAATACATTATTCTTCCTAAATATACCTAACGATAGTTTACTGTTATGAACTTTGCTTTTCACTAGAGCTTTTCATTCCTAGATGTATGTCATCCTGCATATATAAAATTTCTAGATGTTTACTTGCTCCTATGTGATTTGACTGCATGCCTTCGTAATTATTTGTTTAGTTGAATGCATTGTCATTATAATAGCTTTTGTTTTTCTCTAACTACTCTGACATGATGTATTTTTGTATTTAGTCATAATACATGCGTAAATGTCATAGGATATGTAGAAAGAGGTAGCATGTGACAATAGACTTGAGCATGAGATCTTTTATAAACCATTATTTTTTAAATCTATAATTAATGGGACTTATTTTTAAATTTGCAAAAACTTCACATTTTGGAAAAATAATTTTTCAAAAGATTATGACACATTTCTATTTTACATGTTTCACCATCCTACCTTTCTTCCAAACTTGTGTCCATAATTACGTGTTTATTAAAACCAAAGATTGGAAAAATATGTTTTCTTTCCTCATAAAAACATTTTGAAATAAAACCAAAACTATTTCATTAAAATATTTTTCACATCCACATAAAAACCCACTTTCAAATATTATTGAATAATGCCAAAAATATTTCTTTAAATCATGCATGGTGATCTCATATCTGTCATCTATATTTATGTATGTGACATTTATAAGTGAACTAAATTTGAAAATAACCATAATTTATTCACTAAGACCTCACTTGGTACAAGTCTAGAAGTCCATGCTATCACAACTCTACAATCCCATGCATATAGATATTCATTAGGATTATTTAACTAGCTTATTAATCTTCCTAAATATGATACTATGAATTACTTGGTGCTATGTAGTGTTTTCTTGTCTAACATATATATGTTACATGCTAAATGAGTTGTTTGCATGCTAGATAATAATGTCTAATGAATATGCTTAGCATATATAAGTTATTAAATTCTAAATTGCCTCAAAAGAAGTTGGACTTGCTTGAAACTAAACCCAAAAACACAACCCTTTCAACAAATTTTCTGCCAAAAACCCATTTCCAGTAACCTGGAAATCAGCAGATGGGCGGCCCCCTTAATTCATTAGGCGGCCCCCTTAATATTTAAGGGGACCGGCCCCTTAATTAAGGGGACCGGCCATCTGATGGTCGAAGGTGCTGCTCCCCTTTTCTATTTTTTTTTAGCCCATTTTATCCTATACTTCCCAAAATTCACAAACACACTTTGTCACAAACCACTCACCAAAATTTACCTTCCACAATCACATCATCACTACACCATAAACACCCAACTCCATCATAAATGCTCATCCATATCATCCATCCAAACATGTCATCATCTAACCACCCAAAATCCAAGCCTTCAAGAGTTGCTAAAATCTCAGTGAGGCCCATTTGGAGGAGGAAGCTTGACATTTGCCATAACCCAACAAATGATGTTGTTCAAACTCAACCAACACCTAAACCTCATCCTAATGAACCCTTTCACACACATAACCAATCATCCATATGTCCACCTTCATTCACTCATAATTACCCAAGTTCACAAATGTCTCCACCACCAAAAGTGTCACCACCACTTCCACCAAATAACAACCACTCTCCATCATCATCACCTTCCACTCAACACTTGAAGTTCATTGAAGAACTCAAGGAAGCCCATGAGCTTAATGCTCTCCTTGCTTTGCACCTTGCTCAAAGCAACTTAAACCCATCACCATCCATATCACCATCATTACCATCATCACCACATCACTTGAGTCAAATTGAGAAACATGTCAACAATTGTCCTTGTTGCATCTTTCTCCAAAATCAAACCATCATTACCATCATCACCATCCATCTCACCATCATTACCATCATCACCACAATCACTTGAGTCAAATTGAGAAACATGTCAACAATAGTCCTTGTTGCATCTTTCTCCAAAATCAAACCATCACCTTAAATGAGCGTCTCACTTGGATTGAGTATCTTCTCACTAGATCTAATCCAACACCACCACTTGAACAACATCAAAACCCTCATTCAACATGGTCAAGTCCAAGCTCTCCACCTCCAATTCCTCCATCAATACTCTCTCCAACATCCATACACCCAAACTTACAACCCCATTAATCCAATTTTTTTTACCCCCTCTTTACCATTATCCATCCAAAATAATCCAAGTTTTCATGTCTCAAGCAAGTCCAATGGATCTCTTAGGCAATTTAAAATTTTCTACTTATTGCATGCTATAAGCATAATATGTGTTGTATCAATAATTATGTTTTTAACATAATTATTTTCAACTAATGAATGATTTATTTCTTGTCTTTAATATATGATTGTTATGCTTATTGCTTGTATACTTGATATCATGATATATATACATGCTTGATGATTAATAACATGCTTATTCCATAATATGTTTTAAATGTATGCATGCGTAATTAACATGTTTATGTCACTATTTAATCATTCTTGATGTACATGATTCAAATGGAGCTTGCTGCAAAAACACCCTAAAAATGACCCTTTTCTAGAAATTTTTCAAATTTGGTCGCCTGGGAAAACACCAGATGGGCGGCCCCCTTAATTCCCTAGGCGGTCCCCTTAATTTTAAGGGGGCCGGCCTACAATTAAGGGGACCGGCCATCTGGGCAGTAAAATTTACTGTTTTCTTTTGCATCTTGCGACCCCTTTTATCTAGCCCAAACCTTACCTAAATCAACCATCACCTCCATCAAACACCCATTTTCATTTACCATGCTATCACCAAAATCATCTCTAAGACACCAAAACTCCATCACCCCCACCTCAATGTTAATCCCCAAGTGCACCAAATGCACCATAAAAAACACCCTTTCATCCATCAATAACTACATCAACTCACACCTTTCATCACCACCATCAAGACATCAACTCCACCTCCTACTCAAGAACCTCCATTCACCCAACTTGTCATTTCCATATCACCAATAACACCTCTTGATGCTCATTTCTCATCATCACCAATACCACCACATCCACAACCAAACCATCATCTTTGGTCTTAGAGATGAGATACACTACATGTTTTCATCCCTTGAACACATGCTTAACAACCAACCTCCACCACAACCTCCATCATTTTCACCCACTACACCACCACCACCTTCATTCTCACCAAATTAAGCATATGCAATGTTTAATCAAAAATAATTTTTCAAACAATTTTGTGTGCAAGCCCCATGGAAGATCATGTACTCCTAGAATGATTATGTAGATTGCATTACTTACTAGCTAATGTAGGATTGAATATAATCTTGGATGGTTGTGTATTTATACACAACATTTTTAATGAATGTCTTTATATGCATGCTTATTTTTGCTATATATATGCTTGTGCTTCTAATATTTTTCTTGCAAGTATTCCATATATCGATTCCTTGGTGCCCTCAAACGAGGGGGAGCACACATCAAGGGGGAGTTCTCGTCCCGACAAATTTTGTCTCAAAAACTTGTCGGCATAACCTTTTTGATTCTACAAAAAGGGGGAGAAATGAATATAAACTCACTAAATACTTGTCCAAAAATAACTTTTTGGATTTAATGAGTTTAGGTTTTGTAATCATCAAAAAGGGGGAGATTGTTGACATAAATAAATGCCTAAAAACATTATCAATATTTATTCATATCTCTATGTTTTGATGATCACAAAATGTAAACTCATTAAAACATAAACTTATAAATTAAACAAGTACTTAGTTGTAAATATTCACTTCTACAACTAAAATCACTTAAGGTATGAATAAACAAGTGCTTAATGCATTATATGATCAAAGGAACATTTTCTTAATAACTAGATTTTTTATAAAACATCAAAAACATTTTATATATTTTTGAAAAACATTTTTGGTATTAAATAAAAATGTTTAATCTTTTATAAAAATATGAATTCAAATTTTTAACCAAAATCAGTTAAAATGTTTCAGAAAAACCTTCCCCACAAAAGGACAAAATTGGCCAACGTTCAGTAGGGGCGGCCCCCTTAATTTTACTAGGCGGCCCCCTTAATAATTAAGGAGACCGCCCCCTATTTAAGGGGACCGCCCCCGCTCCAGTAGGCTCCATGATGAACTCAAATAAGTACATTTTATTACTATCATTTATCCTATTAATTTGACTTGTTTTACTATATTATGTATGAGGATTGATACTTAATCGTTTACTTTTGTAATTCTCAGGTAAAAACAAGCATTTGGTGAAACTTAGCGATTATGGACTAATAATGGAGCAAAACGTGCATAAAGTGGAATTCTACTGACATGGACAAGATCAAGTCAATTCTGCTCCAGATGCGCCGCATCTCACTATCAACATGCGCCGCATCTATATCAAGATATCACCAGATACGATCCAAGATACAAGAGGACATGCGCCGCATCTAATCAAGAGTTACGCCGCATCTTCTGGCGGTGTACGAATATTCCTGAATATTATAATCTTGGACCCCACGCGAAGTTAAGTACATACGCCGCATCTACTTAAGTAGATGCGCCGCATCTTCCCTCAGACAGAAACTATAAATACCCCGTAGACCAGACGAGTTAAAGAGTTCGAAACCCAAAAACCGAAGTTCGGACAGCAGAGCAAAAGGACGAATTCAGTCAAGGAGGCAGCACAAGACACACCCAAATCGAAGATACAAGAGCTGTAAGAAGGTGCTGCATGTATTTAATTCATTAAGTAGTTTTGTTTTATTGTGTTAGCAAACTTTAATTCATCAGGATTGGTGGCTTGTGTAATGTGACAACGAAAGATTGCACTCCCTTTAATACTTGCTTTCCCATAAATTAAAGTTTATATGTTGATGTCTTTGGTTACTACTTATTAGTGCATTGATAACCTCTGTGTTTATTAGTGGCTTGCGGGCATCCGACTGCGGGACAAGATGTGGCTCCCACGGTTGTTTCTAAATTGATCACTTAGGAATAACTTTTAGACATAAGTAATCATTAAGGGTTTACTCGCCGATGAGAATAGGACCAACGAGAAAGGGTTAATTACATACACTTCATATAAAGCTATCAATAAAACAAGTGACAATCTACTTAATCATAAGGACAGCCCTCTTATTGTCTCGAGTATCTATCTGTGTACGTGTGTGCTACTTGCTGATTCGTGCCTATTTGTTTATTTTATTATTTAATTGCAAACAAAACTGTGCCAGTCTCTCAGGCTGAAACCCCCTTGCGTTAGGATATTAAAATACTGATTAGAATAACTAGATAATACGTTCCACTCTTAGTGATCGACACTCTACTTACCATTATCTTCATACTGACCGGGTACACTGCTCGTTAAGTGTGTGTGTTATTGATAAGTCGGCTAAATATAAATTTAAAACTTGAGTAGGCATTAAAACTGCTAAACCGCAACGACACATCACGCGCATCAAGTTTTTGGCGCCGCTGCCGGGGAGTGAATTGTTATTATCTGTTAATTTGATTAGTATTTTAATTAGGTTATTTTTCTTTTTATTAGATTAATTGCATCATTGTACTATTTTGCATAATTGTTGTATTGTGTGCTATTTGTTTTCTTTTATTTTTGCTTTTATTTGTTTTTGTTCGTGTGTTTTATTTTTGTTTTATTTTTTGTTTTTTGTGTGTTCTGCTATCGTTGTACTGTGCTAAATCGAACGATACGGCGCATCTGATCTCTCAGATACGGCGTATTGCGTTCAATTTTTTTATATACAACGCGTTTAATTAATTCGATACGACGCATCTTTTCCCCAAGATACGGCGTATCTGTTTTTAATAAGAAAATTTTTCTAAGCGATAAAGTAATACGACGCATCTGCTTTTGCAGATACGGCGTATCTGTTTTTAATAAAAAATTTTTCTAAAACATTAACGCCATACGACGCATCTTCTTTTGAAGATACGGCGTATCTATTATTTTAATTAAAAACAGTTTGCGAATTATTAAACAGATACGGCGTATCGATCTCTGTCGATACGGCGCATCTTACTGAATCAAAAATCTTTTATTTTTAAACGTAACGAAAATACGGCGCATTAACTTTCGTTAATACGACGCATTTAATTTTAATTGGATAAGTTGATTTTTGATTAATTAATTCGATACGGCGCATTCTTAAATTCTAAAGCGGCGTATCTATTTTCTGAATAAAGTCTGATTAAATTTTAACGATTATAAGATACGGCGTATCCAACTTTTTGGATACGGCGCATCGTCTGCAGATATCAGCTATTTGTATTCTTATATCCGTTTCTATATTCATTAATTTCTCTTCTAGCGAACAAATCCTACTGATGATTTTACCTTGGATGACAGATTTTGCTATGGAAGACATGTCAGTTAACGGATATCTTGCTAAGGAATGCTTGTTTTCAGATTCATTCAATGTACTCATGATCGATGCAGATTTATTCTCCTGGGAGACTCCTCTTGAAGCTGCTTTTAAGGAATTCATGCGTTTGTCCAACATTGACGAGGAGGTGTTCTCTTATGATGTATTTATGAGGTATACTGGAGATGAATTATCGCTCTTATGGCCTAACATTGAGTCCAAAGGATTGAACTGGACTACTATCGAAGAAGATGATGGGAAATTCTCTCTTGCATACATGGACTCAAGCAACAACAACTGTGGTGGAGACAATACCCAAAACTCTTACATGCCTTATTTCGAGTGGTACTGGGGATTAGATGAGAACTATCAGGATAATGACATGAATTATGCTTTGGCGGAATTACTATTTCATGGCAGGATAGTAAGATTGATAGACCTCTCCCTCAATGATTGGCTAGAACTCAAATATGGTAGTCCGGAATTTGCCCCTGCAAACGAAGTCAAGGAGATTATGACTTCATGGTTGACTCGGAGTTTTAAGAAGCAATTTAACGAGTTCATGGAGATAAAAAAGAATATGATTGGGAAGGTTTGCTTTGACGTTAACCATGATCCTAACGATGTAGATTTTTCAGAATGGTTAGCTAGTAAGTTTAATAACCATAAGAGCATGGATCGAGCTACTAAGGATGCATTATGGGTATATTGGATGAGAGGAGAAGACGAAGAAGTAGAAAGCGATTATGGGTCGTCACATCATGATTCAACAATCAATGAGGGCATTGAAGAACTTTTCAGAATTGACATTGATTTGTTAGAATATGAGACACCCTTGTGCAAGCAGTTCAAGGAATTTAACTACCTTCTTCAAGTCGACGATGATGTGCTTACTGGAGATCTACCAGGATTTAAGACTTATGACGATTTCAAAAACACCTGGTACTATGAATGGAATGACCAAGTACCATGGGTATCGGATAAACCATGGGAATTTGAGCACATTAATCATACATGTACACCCTTCGTTTTCAAGGACGGAAGTAGTGTTTGGCCGACCTGCGATTATAAAAGTGACGGAACCTGTAATGGGGGAAGTATAATTGGGATGAAACGGGTTGGCAACGATGTAACCTTTGAAGATTATGAATGGTACGATAATATTGAAGACTGCCCACGAAAATCGGAGGCTTTACAAGAAAAGGGCAGAATTGAACGCTTGAAGGGACTTAAGGGGACATCGGATACTACTTTCTGGGAATGGGTGCATAAACAGTTTGATGATTTCACGAAGCTTAGTCGACGGTTACAATATGATTTGGAAAGAGAATGGGAGGCAATTCAAGACGATAAGTCACTAATTGAAGAACTAGATGATTATTTAATTAAGGATCCTTATTTTAAGTTTGTTGATAAAGACGAGGAAGAATTCACCAAAAGAAAGTGTCAACTACTTGGGATTCCTTACAATGAGCCACCCATGATTATTTCTGAACAATTTAAAATCATCAAATATTCTTTGAGTCCTAATGAAGAATATACTGCGGTGAAGACGAAGAGTTATGCTAGACTAAGTCGAACGGAAGAAAACGTCGCAGAGATATACGGGAAAATCTTTCGGATGAAGGACGAAGGATGGACCGTGACAAGGACTTATTGCTGAGCTGAACGTGAGTCTAACTTGAAGACTCTGGAATAAAGACAAGTGCTTACCGGGAGACAACCCGGATTTATCTTTTATTATTCTGTTTTCTGTGTCGAGTCAGTCCAGGCCGCACGAAGATACGGCGTATCTCAGTCCTGAGATGCGACGCATCCTCTGCAATGGTCATATCTTATTTTATTTTTCTGCATTTTTATTTTTCGACTTTAAAACTTTTTATCAGTTTATTTTAATGCGGCGCATCCCTGGTTAAGGATGCGGCGCATCTTTATTCTGATCCGTATTAATTCCAGGCTCGATACGGCGTATCTTCTTCAATAAGATACGGCGCATCGACTGACCTGATGATTTTCAGTTTTAATTTTTAAGTTTATTTTTCCTAACTACTAATGTGTTATGCAAGTTGAACCTTTCTTATCTTAGGTGTGTTTTAAAGTGTTGGTGGTATAATAGTTTCCTGGATTTCCTGTGGATACATCAAGTATGAAGTTTTAACGTTCTAATCCACAAGAAGTTGATTTTTGCTCTAATCAAATGGAGGATCATACCGAGCAAATCTCAGGGGAGTTTTTCTGTTCTAATTCTTTCCTTTTCAAGTTTTTAACCTTTTATACAAACAACGAGGACGTTGTTTAACTTAAGTGGGGGGATAGGAGAATTAGAACACTTAACACTTACTTGTCCAACTTTTTCAAAAATTATGCTTAAAATGTGCTTAATATATCAAACTTAAAAAAAAATTTAGCATGTTTTTGTTTAAGATCTAAGTTACATAACTGCACACATGACGTTATTTTCAAAAATTGTGATTTTTCCAAAATTCACAAATCTATGAGTGTGCCGGTGACTTGTAAACTTTAGAACTTGGCTTGTATACTATTCGAGACCACCATAATGAGTATTATTTATATAATTGGAATGACTTGTCTAACTTGGTAAAATTCTAGGATTACAACCAAAAAGCCTATATATGTTATGTGTTATTAGCTAACTACACTGGTTAGTTAACCCCCGTATAAAACCTTTTGTTACTCTCATTTTTAGAGTAAGATACCCCTAGAAAAACCTCAGAGCCATTCCTTTCGTTTCTTACACCTATGTTTAAAATGTTTCGTTACACCTTACACCTTAGCCTACCCTGTAGATTAGAATCCGTGGTTGGTTAATTGCTATAGGCAGAGTGTGTTTCCTTACATTACCTGTGTTCGCATGCGTAATTCATTATCTATGGTTAGGTCGGGAAATTGCACAATGCAAATTGGAGTGAAAGTAAATATTGTATATTTTTGAGTTTATTTTTCGTGTGTTTACTACTTTCACTATTACCGTTATTTCTGAAAGTATGAAAAGTATGAAAAAATTATCCGGAAAGAAAGTTGTAGTGATGTGGTGAAATTTTACACATCTATATTTATGTTTCAAGTAAAAAAAAAAAAAAAAAAAAAAAAAAAAAAATCGAAAAAATGAGAAAAGAAA
Source organism: Artemisia tridentata subsp. tridentata (assembly GCA_021014915.2). Classification (NCBI taxonomy): domain Eukaryota; kingdom Viridiplantae; phylum Streptophyta; class Magnoliopsida; order Asterales; family Asteraceae; genus Artemisia; species Artemisia tridentata. The sequence continues at coordinate 86,402,174 of CP139504.1, forward strand.
AAGAAAGAAAAAAGAGTTGGATGTTTATTTTAAGCCAACGATGTAGAGTTATGTAAGTGGTCGATATCACCACTATTTGTTATACTATATTTATGGATTGAATGGGAATTGGCAGTTATGGGAATGCCGATTAAGGTTTATTCTTTGATTAAGATTTTGTTGAGTATAATTCGTGTCTACCAAAAGCGTGTGTTTCAAGTGTTAAAGCGTGAGTTATTCAATGATATGAGTCTTATTCATGGGATGGTTGGGATAGTGATTAACCACACTTAGGATTTTAATCTATTTGTTTTGTTTTGTTTATTTTTATTTTTACACCAATTTATATCCCAAATATTATCCATACCCTGTATTGTTCTTTATCCAACCGAACCTTTGATTTATTGAGATTAGGGATTTGAGCAATCTTAAGTATCGTAGTCGTGGATTCGGCTATGTATTTATGATTTTGTCGCCCTTTTTGATATATTATTATTGGTGAAGTTTGGACCTATCTTTAGCCTATTCGAGTTAAGGATTTGAGCAATTGCAAGTATCGTGTTCGTGGATTCGATCATGTATTTGTGATTTTGTCGCCTTTTCTGGAATTTGAGATCGATAGTGTAAAAAAGAATAATTAACCCTTAAGCCTAAAAACCCTTTTTACCGCTTTAGACTTGTTATTCCTTAGCTTTAGTGGTGGAGATGTGTATACTTGCCAAGCTTATGATAGGATATTCGTTGCGACTGGACAGTTAAACGATTAGATTTGCTTTTATCGACTTATTTTATTTTACTTCTAATTCGTTAAGTGTTTAGTTGTGTGATTATGAAATAAACGAATACATGCTTAAATATAAAAATAAATCCTAACATCTTTTAGGATACATTTTCATAAATGAAATTCTAAGGTTTACTTGGGGACAAGTAAAGTTCAAGTGGGGGGATATTTGATGAACTCAAATAAGTACATTTTATTACTATCATTTATCCTATTAATTTGACTTGTTTTACTATATTATGTATGAGGATTGATACTTAATTGTTTACTTTTGTAATTCTCAGGTAAAAACAAGCATTTGGTGAAACTTAGCGATTATGGACTAATAATGGAGCAAAACGTGCATAAAGTGGAATTCTACTGACATGGACAAGATCAAGTCAATTCTGCTCCAGATGCGCCGCATCTCACTATCAACATGCGCCGCATCTATATCAAGATATCACCAGATACGATCCAAGATACAAGAGGACATGCGCCGCATCTAATCAAGAGTTACGCCGCATCTTCTGGCGGTGTACGAATATTCCTGAATATTATAATCTTGGACCCCACGCGAAGTTAAGTACATACGCCGCATCTACTTAAGTAGATGCGCCGCATCTTCCCTCAGACAGAAACTATAAATACCCCGTAGACCAGACGAGTTAAAGAGTTCGAAACCCAAAAACCGAAGTTCGGACAGCAGAGCAAAGGACGAATTCAGTCAAGGAGGCAGCACAAGACACACCCAAATCGAAGATACAAGAGCTGTAAGAAGGTGCTGCATGTATTTAATTCATTAAGTAGTTTTGTTTTATTGTGTTAGCAAACTTTAATTCATCAGGATTGGTGGCTTGTGTAATGTGACAACGAAAGATTGCACTCCCTTTAATACTTGCTTTCCCATCAATTAAAGTTTATATGTTGATGTCTTTGGTTACTACTTATTAGTGCATTGATAACCTCTGTGTTTATTAGTGGCTTGCGGGCATCCGACTGCGGGACAAGATGTGGCTCCCACGGTTGTTTCTAAATTGATCACTTAGGAATAACTTTTAGACATAAGTAATCATTAAGGGTTTACTCGCCGATGAGAATAGGACCAACGAGAAAGGGTTAATTACATACACTTCATATAAAGCTATCAATAAAACAAGTGACAATCTACTTAATCATAAGGACAGCCCTCTTATTGTCTCGAGTATCTATCTGTGTACGTGTGTGCTACTTGCTGATTCGTGCCTATTTGTTTATTTTATTATTTAATTGCAAACAAAACTGTGCCAGTCTCTCAGGCTGAAACCCCCTTGCGTTAGGATATTAAAATACTGATTAGAATAACTAGATAATACGTTCCACTCTTAGTGATCGACACTCTACTTACCATTATCTTCATACTGACCGGGTACACTGCTCGTTAAGTGTGTGTGTTATTGATAAGTCGGCTAAATATAAATTTAAAACTTGAGTAGGCATTAAAACTGCTAAACCGCAACGACACATCACGCGCATCAAGTTTTTGGCGCCGCTGCCGGGGAGTGAATTGTTATTATCTGTTAATTTGATTAGTATTTTAATTAGGTTATTTTTCTTTTTATTAGATTAATTGCATCATTGTACTATTTTGCATAATTGTTGTATTGTGTGCTATTTGTTTTCTTTTATTTTTGCTTTTATTTGTTTTTGTTCGTGTGTTTTATTTTTGTTTTATTTTTTGTTTTTTGTGTGTTCTGCTATCGTTGTACTGTGCTAAATCGAACGATACGGCGCATCTGATCTCTCAGATACGGCGTATTGCGTTCAATTTTTTTATATACAACGCGTTTAATTAATTCGATACGACGCATCTTTTCCCCAAGATACGGCGTATCTGTTTTTAATAAGAAAATTTTTCTAAGCGATAAAGTAATACGACGCATCTGCTTTTGCAGATACGGCGTATCTGTTTTTAATAAAAAATTTTTCTAAAACATTAACGCCATACGACGCATCTTCTTTTGAAGATACGGCGTATCTATTATTTTAATTAAAAACAGTTTGCGAATTATTAAACAGATACGGCGTATCGATCTCTGTCGATACGGCGCATCTTACTGAATCAAAAATCTTTTATTTTTAAACGTAACGAAAATACGGCGCATTAACTTTCGTTAATACGACGCATTTAATTTTAATTGGATAAGTTGATTTTTGATTAATTAATTCGATACGGCGCATTCTTAAATTCTAAAGCGGCGTATCTATTTTCTGAATAAAGTCTGATTAAATTTTAACGATTATAAGATACGGCGTATCCAACTTTTTGGATACGGCGCATCGTCTGCAGATATCAGCTATTTGTATTCTTATATCCGTTTCTATATTCATTAATTTCTCTTCTAGCGAACAAATCCTACTGATGATTTTACCTTGGATGACAGATTTTGCTATGGAAGACATGTCAGTTAACGGATATCTTGCTAAGGAATGCTTGTTTTCAGATTCATTCAATGTACTCATGATCGATGCAGATTTATTCTCCTGGGAGACTCCTCTTGAAGCTGCTTTTAAGGAATTCATGCGTTTGTCCAACATTGACGAGGAGGTGTTCTCTTATGATGTATTTATGAGGTATACTGGAGATGAATTATCGCTCTTATGGCCTAACATTGAGTCCAAAGGATTGAACTGGACTACTATCGAAGAAGATGATGGGAAATTCTCTCTTGCATACATGGACTCAAGCAACAACAACTGTGGTGGAGACAATACCCAAAACTCTTACATGCCTTATTTCGAGTGGTACTGGGGATTAGATGAGAACTATCAGGATAATGACATGAATTATGCTTTGGCGGAATTACTATTTCATGGCAGGATAGTAAGATTGATAGACCTCTCCCTCAATGATTGGCTAGAACTCAAATATGGTAGTCCGGAATTTGCCCCTGCAAACGAAGTCAAGGAGATTATGACTTCATGGTTGACTCGGAGTTTTAAGAAGCAATTTAACGAGTTCATGGAGATAAAAAAGAATATGATTGGGAAGGTTTGCTTTGACGTTAACCATGATCCTAACGATGTAGATTTTTCAGAATGGTTAGCTAGTAAGTTTAATAACCATAAGAGCATGGATCGAGCTACTAAGGATGCATTATGGGTATATTGGATGAGAGGAGAAGACGAAGAAGTAGAAAGCGATTATGGGTCGTCACATCATGATTCAACAATCAATGAGGGCATTGAAGAACTTTTCAGAATTGACATTGATTTGTTAGAATATGAGACACCCTTGTGCAAGCAGTTCAAGGAATTTAACTACCTTCTTCAAGTCGACGATGATGTGCTTACTGGAGATCTACCAGGATTTAAGACTTATGACGATTTCAAAAACACCTGGTACTATGAATGGAATGACCAAGTACCATGGGTATCGGATAAACCATGGGAATTTGAGCACATTAATCATACATGTACACCCTTCGTTTTCAAGGACGGAAGTAGTGTTTGGCCGACCTGCGATTATAAAAGTGACGGAACCTGTAATGGGGGAAGTATAATTGGGATGAAACGGGTTGGCAACGATGTAACCTTTGAAGATTATGAATGGTACGATAATATTGAAGACTGCCCACGAAAATCGGAGGCTTTACAAGAAAAGGGCAGAATTGAACGCTTGAAGGGACTTAAGGGGACATCGGATACTACTTTCTGGGAATGGGTGCATAAACAGTTTGATGATTTCACGAAGCTTAGTCGACGGTTACAATATGATTTGGAAAGAGAATGGGAGGCAATTCAAGACGATAAGTCACTAATTGAAGAACTAGATGATTATTTAATTAAGGATCCTTATTTTAAGTTTGTTGATAAAGACGAGGAAGAATTCACCAAAAGAAAGTGTCAACTACTTGGGATTCCTTACAATGAGCCACCCATGATTATTTCTGAACAATTTAAAATCATCAAATATTCTTTGAGTCCTAATGAAGAATATACTGCGGTGAAGACGAAGAGTTATGCTAGACTAAGTCGAACGGAAGAAAACGTCGCAGAGATATACGGGAAAATCTTTCGGATGAAGGACGAAGGATGGACCGTGACAAGGACTTATTGCTGAGCTGAACGTGAGTCTAACTTGAAGACTCTGGAATAAAGACAAGTGCTTACCGGGAGACAACCCGGATTTATCTTTTATTATTCTGTTTTCTGTGTCGAGTCAGTCCAGGCCGCACGAAGATACGGCGTATCTCAGTCCTGAGATGCGACGCATCCTCTGCAATGGTCATATCTTATTTTATTTTTCTGCATTTTTATTTTTCGACTTTAAAACTTTTTATCAGTTTATTTTAATGCGGCGCATCCCTGGTTAAGGATGCGGCGCATCTTTATTCTGATCCGTATTAATTCCAGGCTCGATACGGCGTATCTTCTTCAATAAGATACGGCGCATCGACTGACCTGATGATTTTCAGTTTTAATTTTTAAGTTTATTTTTCCTAACTACTAATGTGTTATGCAAGTTGAACCTTTCTTATCTTAGGTGTGTTTTAAAGTGTTGGTGGTATAATAGTTTCCTGGATTTCCTGTGAATACATCAAGTATGAAGTTTTAACGTTCTAATCCACAAGAAGTTGATTTTTGCTCTAATCAAATGGAGGATCATACCGAGCAAATCTCAGGGGAGTTTTTCTGTTCTAATTCTTTCCTTTTCAAGTTTTTAACCTTTTATACAAACAACGAGGACGTTGTTTAACTTAAGTGGGGGGATAGGAGAATTAGAACACTTAACACTTACTTGTCCAACTTTTTCAAAAATTATGCTTAAAATGTGCTTAATATATCAAACTTAAAAAAATTTTAGCATGTTTTTGTTTAAGATCTAAGTTACATAACTGCACACATGACGTTATTTTCAAAAATTGTGATTTTTCCAAAATTCACAAATCTATGAGTGTGCCGGTGACTTGTAAACTTTAGAACTTGGCTTGTATACTATTCGAGACCACCATAATGAGTATTATTTATATAATTGGAATGACTTGTCTAACTTGGTAAAATTCTAGGATTACAACCAAAAAGCCTATATATGTTATGTGTTATTAGCTAACTACACTGGTTAGTTAACCCCCGTATAAAACCTTTTGTTACTCTCATTTTTAGAGTAAGATACCCCTAGAAAAACCCTCAGAGCCATTCCTTTCGTTTCTTACACCTATGTTTAAAATGTTTCGTTACACCTTACACCTTAGCCTACCCTGTAGATTAGAATCCGTGGTTGGTTAATTGCTATAGGCAGAGTGTGTTTCCTTACATTACCTGTGTTCGCATGCGTAATTCATTATCTATGGTTAGGTCGGGAAATTGCACAATGCAAATTGGAGTGAAAGTAAATATTGTATATTTTTGAGTTTATTTTTCGTGTGTTTACTACTTTCACTATTACCGTTATTTCTGAAAGTATGAAAAGTATGAAAAAATTATCCGGAAAGAAAGTTGTAGTGATGTGGTGAAATTTTACACATCTATATTTATGTTTCAAGTAAAAAAAAAAAAAAAAAAAAAAAAAAAAATCGAAAAAATGAGAAAAGAAAAAGAAAGAAAAAAGAGTTGGATGTTTATTTTAAGCCAACGATGTAGAGTTATGTAAGTGGTCGATATCACCACTATTTGTTATACTATATTTATGGATTGAATGGGAATTGGCAGTTATGGGAATGCCGATTAAGGTTTATTCTTTGATTAAGATTTTGTTGAGTATAATTCGTGTCTACCAAAAGCGTGTGTTTCAAGTGTTAAAGCGTGAGTTATTCAATGATATGAGTCTTATTCATGGGATGGTTGGGATAGTGATTAACCACACTTAGGATTTTAATCTATTTGTTTTGTTTTGTTTATTTTTATTTTTACACCAATTTATATCCCAAATATTATCCATACCCTGTATTGTTCTTTATCCAACCGAACCTTTGATTTATTGAGATTAGGGATTTGAGCAATCTTAAGTATCGTAGTCGTGGATTCGGCTATGTATTTATGATTTTGTCGCCCTTTTTGATATATTATTATTGGTGAAGTTTGGACCTATCTTTAGCCTATTCGAGTTAAGGATTTGAGCAATTGCAAGTATCGTGTTCGTGGATTCGATCATGTATTTGTGATTTTGTCGCCTTTTCTGGAATTTGAGATCGATAGTGTAAAAAAGAATAATTAACCCTTAAGCCTAAAAACCCTTTTTACCGCTTTAGACTTGTTATTCCTTAGCTTTAGTGGTGGAGATGTGTATACTTGCCAAGCTTATGATAGGATATTCGTTGCGACTGGACAGTTAAACGATTAGATTTGCTTTTATCGACTTATTTTATTTTACTTCTAATTCGTTAAGTGTTTAGTTGTGTGATTATGAAATAAACGAATACATGCTTAAATATAAAAATAAATCCTAACATCTTTTAGGATACATTTTCATAAATGAAATTCTAAGGTTTACTTGGGGACAAGTAAAGTTCAAGTGGGGGGATATTTGATGAACTCAAATAAGTACATTTTATTACTATCATTTATCCTATTAATTTGACTTGTTTTACTATATTATGTATGAGGATTGATACTTAATTGTTTACTTTTGTAATTCTCAGGTAAAAACAAGCATTTGGTGAAACTTAGCGATTATGGACTAATAATGGAGCAAAACGTGCATAAAGTGGAATTCTACTGACATGGACAAGATCAAGTCAATTCTGCTCCAGATGCGCCGCATCTCACTATCAACATGCGCCGCATCTATATCAAGATATCACCAGATACGATCCAAGATACAAGAGGACATGCGCCGCATCTAATCAAGAGTTACGCCGCATCTTCTGGCGGTGTACGAATATTCCTGAATATTATAATCTTGGACCCCACGCGAAGTTAAGTACATACGCCGCATCTACTTAAGTAGATGCGCCGCATCTTCCCTCAGACAGAAACTATAAATACCCCGTAGACCAGACGAGTTAAAGAGTTCGAAACCCAAAAACCGAAGTTCGGACAGCAGAGCAAAAGGACGAATTCAGTCAAGGAGGCAGCACAAGACACACCCAAATCGAAGATACAAGAGCTGTAAGAAGGTGCTGCATGTATTTAATTCATTAAGTAGTTTTGTTTTATTGTGTTAGCAAACTTTAATTCATCAGGATTGGTGGCTTGTGTAATGTGACAACGAAAGATTGCACTCCCTTTAATACTTGCTTTCCCATCAATTAAAGTTTATATGTTGATGTCTTTGGTTACTACTTATTAGTGCATTGATAACCTCTGTGTTTATTAGTGGCTTGCGGGCATCCGACTGCGGGACAAGATGTGGCTCCCACGGTTGTTTCTAAATTGATCACTTAGGAATAACTTTTAGACATAAGTAATCATTAAGGGTTTACTCGCCGATGAGAATAGGACCAACGAGAAAGGGTTAATTACATACACTTCATATAAAGCTATCAATAAAACAAGTGACAATCTACTTAATCATAAGGACAGCCCTCTTATTGTCTCGAGTATCTATCTGTGTACGTGTGTGCTACTTGCTGATTCGTGCCTATTGGTTTATTTTATTATTTAATTGCAAACAAATCTGTGCCAGTCTCTCAGGCTGAAACCCCCTTGCGTTAGGATATTAAAATACTGATTAGAATAACGAGATAATACGTTCCACTCTTAGTGATCGACACTCTACTTACCATTATATTCATACTGACCGGGTACACTGCTCGTTAAGTGTGTGTGTTATTGATAAGTCGGCTAAATATAAATTTAAAACTTGAGTAGGCATTAAAACTGCTAAACCGCAACGACACATCGCACGCATCACTCCAGCTGTCCAGATTTTTCCCTATAAATACAAGCCTTCTCCTGGATTTTTTCTCAACCCTTTTGCACTAAAACTTTATGTTGTAGATCTCATTTCATATCTTAAATAAACCTTTGATCATGTAATCTTAAGCATTGGTTTCCAAGTGATCCAAGCTTCCACCATCCAAGTGCAAAAGAAGAATACTTCTATCAATCAAGATTAGAAGTATTACAACTTAGTATCATTTTGTTACTTAAGTTGTGTGTTTAACAAAGTTTGTAAATCATTCATTCATTTGTATGTAAGGTGTGTGTTGTAGATTAGTGTTGTGTGTAAGTAGTGAAGATGTTGTATAAGTAGTTGTGGTATAGAAGTTGTGAGGTCAAAGTGTAGAAGTCGTGAAGCCGTGGTGTAGAAGTTGTGAAGCCGTAGCTTAGAAGACATGAAGTCCTTGTGTTGAAGTCATGAAGCCGTAGCATAGAAGCTGTGAAGCGGTAGTGTTAAAGTTGTGAAGTCCTAGTCGTGAAGTTCTTGTGTTGAAGTCGTGAAGCCATAGCATAGAAGCTGTGTAGCGGTCGTGTTGAAGCAATGAAGTCCTAGTCGTGAAGTCCTAGTGTTGAAGTCGTGAAGCCATAGCATAGAAGTTGTGTAGCGGTCGTGTTGAAGTCGTGAAGTCTTAGTCATGAAGACATAGTGTTGAAGTCGTGAAGCCGCATCATAGAGGTTGTGTAGCGGTCGTGTTGAAGTCGTGAAGAAGTCGTGAAGCCGTTGTGAAGTAGTCGTGAATAAGTTGTGAAGAAGTTGTGTTGTGAAGTTGTGAGATTGGTTCTAGCTACGATTAGAACTCGACATTTAGCTTTGTGTCGTTAAACCCGTGTAAGCCAAAGTTGTGTACGGTTTTCTCCGCCATAAGGGAGCTTATTGAAGTTGTGAAGAAAACTCTCGAGCAAGGTGTGCTCGGGGAGTGGAGTAGGGCAAGGAAGGTGTCCTTGTAGCCGAACCACTATAAATCTCTCGTGTCTCGGTTAGATCTTTCCATACCTTATTTATTTCTTTACTTACATCGTCATTACTTTCATACACATAGGTTTATATAATTGCTAGTATTAATTAGAGGTCGACTTCACATAAAGATCAATTTGAAAATCCATTCAAAAACCAAAACTTTTACAATCAATTTAAAAGAATACATATATAACTAATAATAAGGTTCAAGTTTTATTTTTCATACAAACTTGAATATAAGTGTTTTAAAAATAAACAAAGGTTTTTATAATAAAATTAAAAAGACATAAAACTATTCAACCCCCCTTCTAGTTTTCCACAAAATGCATCAAACTTGACACTTTTTGTGATTGTGTGTAGCCAACTATTTTTTTTCTTATTGTATGTACTGAACTTTCAAATTTTGATCATTGTGTGTAATTTGTGACTATTCTACCATGTAAAATGACCATTTTACCCTTCGAAATTTGAAAAAGCAAGGGTAAAATGGTCACAAAATACACACAATGATCGAAATTTGAAAGTTCATTACACACAATAAGGAAAAAAATAGTTGGCTACACACAATCACAAAAGTGGTCTTGTTCGATGCATTTTTTTTTCATTTGCCCTCTATATATATATATATAATTGCCCCTTTAATATATATATATATATATATATATATATATATATATTATAATTTGCCCCTTTAAAATAAATAAATAAATGCCCCTTTAAAATAAATAAATAAATAATAATAATAATAATAATAATAATAATAATAATAATAATAATAATAATAATAATAATAATAATAATATTGCTGTTAAATGCAATGTTTTAAAAACCGGACCGGCCGGTTCGACCGGTGTCCGGCTGGTCGGCCGTTTTTTAAACCCCGGTTTTTTGGAAGTCCCGTTTACTGTTTCGACCAGTCCGGTTCAACCGGTTTTGATTTTTTTTTTTTATAAATAAAAAATAAAATAAATACCAAACGGTTGAACCGGCCGGTTCAACCGGTTCGACCGGCCTCCGGCTGACCGACCGGTTCGATGAAAAATCCGGTGTTTAAAACATTGGTTAAATGTGGTTTGAAAACCAAAGCACTTTTCCAAAGCATCTTTTGACTATTCTTTATGTAACCAAAACTGTCCTTTTTCTTTATCTCGGACCCGTATAGAACAAGGCATAATTCATCATCATTGCTCATGATGTGGAACCCATTGAGATGGTTGTCTAGCTTCCCGCCCTGAGTAGAAAGATAGAAATTCATTAAAGCATTGTGAAAGAAAAATCTTGATTAAGAACTGTAAGTGTTTAGCATAATGTTTATATTTATAGTCTCTTGATAACAACGTCAAAGTTGACTAACTAGTATTTTATATGTTAAATCGTCCATAAGAACTTGCAGCGGCTCTTTGCTTGACTACAATCAAGGATGAAGATAATATGGAGTTCAACATAATCTTGAAAGCAATCAAAGTTATCTTTGGTATAAAATAACTTCGATAAACCGTATATAATGTTTAGGAAATTGTATGGTTTTAGTTGTTCTCATTTTAGGCCAACTTCAACGACAAGTGTGAGGAGTACATAAAGAAGTTGGGAAATGGAATACCGGGCTCCAAACCGCAAGGGGAAACAAAAGCAAAGGAGAAGGCTCTTACAAAGGACGTTGCTAAGAGGACCGCATAGATTCCTTCTATAATCTATATCCCAAGTTTTGACTATGGTGAAAATGTTATAGAATCAAGAAGATGAAATGAAATATCAGAGAGAATAGAATGGTAACCGCTTTGTATTACTGAAAAGTTAGTTACAAAAAGGGAAATAAAGTATATATAAAGTTGTTACATAAGTTACATCTAAAGTCCCTATACTTTTGTAAAATTACAAAAGAGAAAATTACAATATTCCTCCCTATGATTATACCGAAATCACTAGTACCGTCCCTCATCTTTTTGTTTTGCATTAACCGTCCTTATCTTAAAACCTTGCAACACTTTTCATCCTTATCTTGGATGTCCGTTAAATGTGCCTGTTAAATCCCGCAAGGCACATGAGGGTGAAATAGTCTTTTTCATGTTTTGATTCTAAAATTCAATCCCAAACATCTTATACATGAATTGTTTATGAGCTTATGGATCTAACAGGCACAAATTCATTTTAGGAGAATAACTTAAGAATTTTAACATCATTTATCCCATCTAATATATAAACACACTTAAACAAAAAACACTTTAGCCTCTCATCTGAACTTCATCATCTATCTCTCAACTTCATCTTATATCTCTCAATCACAAACTTGCAACAACCAGTAGCCTCCCCACCACATATTCTCCACCATCCTCCACCTGAAACCATTATCACTCTGCCACTTCATCCTCTTTCAAACACCAAAAAACAATGGAAACACCATCATCTCTAACCATACACATCGACTCCACTTCCAGCACCTTTATTACACATTTGGACATCGCCACTGATCAATGTGAGGGTGATGGAGTGATGTGTTTCAATGTTTTAGGATGATGGGTGGTGGTTCCATTCTTTGGGTTTTATAGGTTTTAAAGAAGATTTAGATAAAACATGATGTTGGGTACCAAGGAGATATGAGGATAGTGATGATGATGATCATCATCATCACGGAGAAAAAACCTCACCGAAGATGATTGTTGAAAAACCCATCAAATATGGTGGTTCTTTCTGGTGGTGTCGATGGTGAGGGGGTGTTTACAAAAGTAGTTTTGAATCCGAAAATTCTATAGAGTTTTTCATGACCTAGTAATATAATCAGATATGTTTTTTAAGCTATTAATTTTAAAACAAAAATACACCGTTGGTCTCTAAACTTGTTGGAAAACATCATCTGGGGTCGGACCATGACATCATCGTCATCGAGAGTCCATTTTGAAAGGTTTTTGTATCAAGTGAGTCCTTTGACCCGTTTTCCGTACGTCAATCACTATTTACCGTTACATTGTTGGGGTCATAATAGACAATTCACGTTTTACCTTACACATGGGTTAATTCACCCGTTACCTTTATATTGTTTCCCTCTCTCTTCAATTTGATAAAACCCTAATAAACAGCAACCCACCCTATCGTCGCCCAACACGCATAACCCAAATCACTAAACAATGGCAAATAATGATAAGGGCAAGGCTTTGTACATTGGGTCGGATGTTAAGCAGGAGAAGCAAGAGACGGAGGATACCAAGCTACCAGAAGTAGATCATTTGGAATCGAGGATCAAAAAACTTAAAGATGTGTTTAAACAGCTAAAGGAAAGGAAGGACAAGAAGGACAGGAAGGATACAGATGATAGGGAAAGTTGTGGGTCTTGCTAAGTGTATGTTTAGGTGATAGTGTTTGGTAGGTGAATCAAGAAGTTGTAATGGTTGTGAAGATGAAATTGGTGAATAAAAATGTTAGTTTTTAATAATGGCATACTATGAATTTAAATTTTTGGTTGTTATTGTTTCTGATAGTGTTTGGTTGTAAATTGCTAATTATGATTGACTTAGGGAAGTCAACAATCAAGACTTGCATTTTGTGGTATTAGGTTAGTTTGACTTTTACAAGTCAATTGAGTAGGTTACTAATAATTGTAGAATTCATATTATAATCTATCTTACTGTCAAAACTTTTACAGTTTTACTATTAGATGTCAAAGTATGTAAAGCATTTGCAATTTGGAATATAGGGGGTGTTTGACTAATTATAGTCAAACTGGATAATGTCAAAGTTTGCAGCAACTTACTTATACATTTTGACTTTTAAAAGTCATAATTTACCAAAAAATTAGTAACAAAACTGCATTGTCATAAGAAATACAACATATCAGTGACTTGCATGACTTGCAGGTGATTCACTAGGTCTTTGACTTGCAGGTGGTTCATTTGGTCTTTAACTTGCAGGTGGTTCAGTTTGTGCATCACCACTATCACTAGGTTGTTGAGTCCCAGTTCCACCCTTTATACCCAATGAACCAACACCTCTATTAGATGCAGTAAATGAGAGTAATGAGAACATGAATGCTGAAAATGGAGGGATAACATTTTGCATTTGAATAATTGTCTATTACATATGGTGTCCAACCTTAGTGATTGGTAAAACCTAGTAACAGCAACTAAACATTTATTCTTGCTTCAGCCATTGAGTCATCTAAATCCACCCCAAAGCAGGCCCAATAATCTGCCTCTGCCCTAGTTTCCCTTTCAGCTTCTTGTCTATCTCTTTCCTCATCAAGTTTTTTAAGCATTCTCTCCTCTTCCAAAAACGGCTGGAATGCTTCTTCATCCAACCTTTTCTACTCTTCTTCTTGATCAAACCTTCTATGTTATTCTTCTTGATCAAAAAGACCTTCAATATACTATTGTTCCATAGTCTGCCTTATCTCGTCTTCATCCATCCACTGCAAAGGTAATAGATTCATACATCAACTTCAATGTAAACACACAAGAACATCTGTCATACATGTAACCAATTAAAATGATAAATATATGCATACATGTTGCCTTCTGCCATCATAATGCCTTTTTCTTCCTCGTACCTTACTTTCCTTTGGTGGTTTTGGTACTTGTTCCTTGTGACACCTAGTCTTATTATGTCCAATAGTATGACAATTAGAGCATTTAATCTGTCTACCAAATCTACATTTACCCATCTTCAAGCAATTTCAGTGATTTAAGAATTTAGGGTTTTCAAATCGAATTTGGGGAAATATGTTTAAGTGCCCAACATACACTAGCAGCAATAGATGACTTTCCCAAATTTTATGCTCTAGAGACCAATTGTTATGGGACCAAATGCTTATTCAGTTTTAAATACACTATTTCTGCAAGGACTAAACATCTAAAAACACTAATTATAATCACCAAACAATCAAAAAGCAAAACACAAAAAACAAAGGCACAAGAATATAAGCAGATGTTCATTCATTCCATAACTAAAATAGTATTGTACATGATCATAGATGATTTACCAAAATTGCATTATCAAAAGCCCAAAAAGACAACAACCATTAAACACTTCATGTGCTTCCCTTACTAATTAACAACAAAATCACTTAGTCCTAAGATCATCAAGGAAATTATTCATGTCAAACACCTGAGAATAGGTTTCAGAAATCAACTTCTTAATCTCCAACACCTTGATCACATTTTTCCTTTGAACCTTGTGAAGATCCTTTAGAACCTTGTACGTCATAACCGAAGGACGATATCCTCCAAATTCAGTTATAAACTCTTGTGTTTCTTTAATAACATGAACCAAATCAGCAAATGACTTTTGGAGACCGTTGGCAAGATGTATATCCTTGTCATTCTCCCTTTGATAGTAAACAGCAATGAAATCAAACATCGAGTAAGAATTTGCAGCAGCGGCAAGTTCCTGTAGACATGGGAAATTGAACATTTTGTTGTTGTGTTTTTAGGGTTAGAAACTAAGTTAAGTTTGTTTATGTGGGTATGAACCCTTAAATAGCAAAGAAAAAGCAGTCCTTACAAATTCAAGGACTAAATGTGAACCAATAAAATCCTAAATAGTCAAGTTCAGGAATATAAAAACGCGGGAAATTAAAGTACAAAAACGGCTAACTAAACAAATTCAGGGACCAACTGTGAAATAATAAAATCATTACTCTCAACGTTGACCGTTTTCTTCCCTGATACGCAATAAATATTTTTCCTGCGACCCAATAATCCGACTCGATTTACACAAACCCAACCAAGTTAGACCTAAAATACAAAACAATACTAAAGGTGGACATAAAGACTCAACCTCAATCGTATACACACAGTCAAACTACACTCCAACTCACAGCATGAAGGACAGAAGCATATTGGTGACATCCTTTAAGGATATCGAGGAAGAGGAAGGTGAGGTGTTATTCAGAATTCACATTAATGGGTTATTTGCATATGGCCCACTCAGGTATGAAGGAGGATCACTTATTAATGTCTATGCTTTTACAAGTGATAGGGATATCTTTAATGAAAGCCTTGATAATGTATTTTCAGAGATTAAGGAATAAAATTGGGCGTTGTTTTTCTGTGATCCTAAACAATCCCTAGAAAATGGTTTGCAATTGATTAATAGGGATGATGATGTTCATAGGCTGTATGAGTTGGCTGAAAAACATGAGTCAGTTGATCTCTTTGTTGCTCATAAGCCCCAAAAGTTAGCACAATTTTACTTGAAAAATGTAGGTTTTGAGGTTGCGGGTTGGGTAGAGCAAGATGCTAATTTTCGAATGTCAAGTCCAACACCTTTTAGGACTCGACGTAAATGGAAGGGGATTGCTAGGAACAAAATGCAGGCGAGTGTTAGCAAAATACAAACAGGGAAAGGTGGTGTTGTTATCAGAGAGGGTGAAGGTGTTTTTCAAGCCAAAACAGACAAAATTAAGGGAAAAGGAAAGTTGGTTGAGTATGAGGATGTTTCATATAAGAAAAAAAGGCAAGACCGTTGTAACAACTTATAATCGAGGTTTTGATGCGATGGGGAAGGCTGTGATGGTTGAATATGCAGGTTCCGGTGATGTTGAAAACAAGTCTGGTGGTGCTGCTTGTCTTGTGCCTAGTGTTGATAGGAAACCTTTTAGAAGTAGTGAAAAGATTACCAACTACGTACTTGCCCTTGCTACAACAAGGCCATGTACGGTAAGTGTTGGGAATTAAATATTCTGAAGATCAAGTATCAAGAATTACAAGTATTGAAGGTTAGTACTGCTGAGAAGAATACTCTAACAGTTCCAACTGCTAGTGTATATTTTAGTACTGCTGAGAAGAATACTCTAACAGTTCCAACTGCTAGTGTATATTCTTAGGACTGTTCACGTTATAACTAACCGTTCTAACTGGTAGTTATAAAGAAGGTACTGCTAGTCGATACTGCTGAGTGGATAATTGTCACATATACAACTGCTGGTTGGATAAGTATTGAAAAGATATTTGTGTACAAAAGTCAAATATATACGGTAGATAATATCTTTTATCAAAGTAATCAATAACAAGTTGTGTACACAGATACATGTTGTATCTTATGTACTGACACACTTAAGATAAGTTAGCAAGTAGTTTGACTAGATTTAACAATATTGTAAAAGATCTTTCTTGTGATATAAAAGAAAGATCTTAGACTAGAGATATAAGTGTGTTAAAACTTATAGTAAAAAATATATCTCTCAAGAACAAAGAACAAAAATAATATCACAAGAAATAGAAACATAAGATTCAAGGTTGTAACCCTAGTGATAACTCAAGATCACTCGTATTATTATCTTAATAATATTGAATCGTTTGGTGATAATCTTTCATTGTTCATCGTCATATAACAAACACAACTGTTCCATTTCCATAACACAAATAACCTTCTAAGTGTGATTAAGTAGATTTCGCATTCTTAATCATATAAACTCAATATATCATATACACAAAGTACAAAAGGTTTAACCACCTTAACCGTGTGTCGAATCCTAACAAGTGGTATCAGAGCAAGGCTGATATAGTTGATTTAGAAGAAGAAGCATAAGAAATGGATGTTCAGGATACTGCTACAAATGTTGCTGCAAAGTTACCCATGATCAAACAAAATGAGTTTGAGCTATGGAGGTTGAGAATTGAGCACTATTTTATGGTTCAAGATTATGCTCTTGGGATATCATTACATATGGTGATTCTTTTTCACTAGGCTATTCAGATGTTATCATTGATGGCAAAATAGTAAGACAAAGAAATACTGGACCAGTTTCAAATGAAGAAAGGATACAGAAGAGAAATGATCAAAAAGCAAGAAACTTGTTGCTTATGACCATTCCTGGTGAACAAATGCTATCCTTTAGCAAGTATCCAGATGCAAAAAACTCTTTTTGAAGAGATTTGTGCATGGTTTGGTGGTAATGAAACTACCAAGAAAACACAAAAGACATTGCTGAAACAACAATTTGAAAATTTCAGTTCAAATAGCAATGAATCTCTTGATAAGTTGTTTTCTAGATTACACAAGCTTGTTAGTCAGCTAAGTGTATTGAGTGTTGCGATAGCAAAGGAAGATCTCAACATGAAGTTTTTGAGAAGTCTACCTGATGAGTTCCATACTCATGTGGTTGTCTGGATGAACAAGCCAGATATTGAAACCATGAAACTCAATGATTTGTTCAATAACTTCAAAATTGTTGAACAAAGTCTAAAGAAGTCTGGAATCTATAGTACTAGTTCTGGGAATGTGGCACTTTTGTCATCTCCTAGTATTAGTAAGTCAGAAGAGGTAGATGAAGTTGAAGGTGTTTCTATTGCTACATATGGTGGTCCTTCTACTAGTTCACAGAAGAATGTTGCTGGACTTGGAGATCCATCGTTTTATGTATTCATATCTAGTCAAACTAGTGGTTCTTCTCTAATTCATGAAGATCTTGATCAGTTGGATGATAATGATTTGGAAGAGATGGACATCAAATGGCAGGTTGCTTTGCTTAGCATGAGGGCTAAGAAGTTCTGGCAGAGAACTAGTAAGCAGATTACTATTGATGGTAATGAAACTGCTGGGTTTGATAAGAAGAAAGTAGAGTGTTTCAACTGTCACAGGTTAGGACACTTTGCTAAAGAATGTAGAAACCCAAGGAAGCAGGATAATAGAAGCACATGGTATAGGCAAGAGAAGAAGAAGGAAGTCACAGTTGAAGAACCAAGGGCTATGCTAGCCATAGATGGGGTTAACTATGACTGAAGCTTCATGGCTGATGATGAGGAAGCACCAACAAATGCTGCTCTTGTGGCCACTGAGACTGCTCTAATGGCCTTCTCTGATTCAGAGGTAAATTCCATAACCAAATGTTCTGAATCATGTTCTGCTCTTAAAGATAATGAAGAACTTAAAAGAAAAGCTGATAATAGGCGAGAAGAACTAATTATTGCCTTAGCCAATTTAAGTAATCATAAAAGAGCTATAGGTGGACTTGAAAGACAAATTGCACACTTTCAAGGCAATGAATCTAGGTTTATTGATGATTTAAATGCTCTACAAAGAGGCATAGCATTTAAAGATGAATTACTTACTAGTCAAAGCAAACAATTAGCTGAAGCCAATAATAAAACTGAAAATGTTAAGATAACTGTAGATGCTTTAGCTCATGCCTCAGAAGGAATGAATAAGATTTGGGAAGCTCAAGTAATCGATAAAGCTAAGTCTGGTTTAGGATACAAATCTGTTCCTCCACCATATAGAGGTGTTCCTTCGCCTCCAGGTGTTGACCTAGCACACACAGGTTTTGCTGAGTTTCAAGAACCAATAATGGAATATGGTTCTAAGGCCACTAAGAGTCCTAAGATAGAAAAATTAAGTGAAAGTTTAGATAAAACTTTACTTTATCAGGACTAGGTGTCCTTTGTTAAGAAAGGAGATGCTATGGTTGTTGAGGATAGTACAACTGATAGTGATGAAGATGAACAGGTTATGTCTAAACCTGAAAAAGTTAAGAAAGCAGGAACTAAGGTTCCTAAAGTGGTCAAAAAGGATACTGATAGGCCTAAATCAAATATTAAACATGTTAGGCAACCAGTTAGGTATTGTGAACAATACAGATCCACTAGCAAGCCCAGAGGTAACCAAAGAAATTGGAATAACCTCAAGTCTAACCAATTAGGTGATGACTTTTCTTTTTCCAACAAAGCTTGTTATACATGTGGTAGTTTTGACCATCTTGCAGCTTTCTGCAACCATTGGGTATCTGGGTATGAAAACAATAGGGTGAATTTCAAAAGGCAAACTTCTCAAACTCACTTTTACTCTATTTCTAATTTTAATAGAACAAAACCCAGAGCAGTTTCAACTGCTAGACCATTTAAGACTGTTAACCCAAGACCAACAGTTAAAAGTGCAAAAATAACTTCAAAACATGTACCAAAAACTGTTCACAGACCCATTCAAACAAAAGCAGTGGTCCAAAAACAAGTTTGGAAACCAAAGGGTTCAACTGCAAAACCAGCAGTTAATACTGCTAGTCCAGTAGTTAATACTGCTAGGAAAGTAGTTAATACTGCTGCTTGGAAAAACAGGGCAAATGCTGTTAAGGCCTCAACATGTTGGATTCTTAAATCCAATGTTGCATCAACTGTACTTAAAAGATTAAATTACATTGATGCAAGGGGCAGATCCAAGTCAGTAATGGCTTGGGTCCCAAAAGGAAACTAATACTCCTTATTACTGTGCAGGAACATTCAACTGATAAACAAGAGGATCAAGGATACTCAGATAGTGGATGTTCAAGGCACATGACAAGCAACAAGTCTTATCTCTCAGATTTTCAATCAATAGATGGAGGCTATGTTACCTTTGGAGGAGGTGTTGGTGGCAAAATTTTCGGTAAAGGTACCATTAAAACTGGAAATTTAGATTTTAAAGATGTGTACTATGTACAAGAGCTAAATTATAATCTTTATAGTGTCTCACAAATGTGTGACAAAAAGAACAAAGTTCTTTTCTGTGAGACTGAATGTCTTGTACTTTCTCCTGATTTTAAGATGCCTGATGAAAGTCAAGTACTTCTTAAAATTCATAGAAAGGGCAATATGTTCAGTGTTGACATGAAGAACATTGTTCCTAAAAAGGATTTAGCTTGTCTTGTTGCAAAGGCCACATTGGATGAATCAATGAAATGGCATAGAAGGCTTGGTCATATTAATTTCAAAACCATAAATCAGATTGTTAAGAATGGTTTGGTAAGAGGTTTACCTCACAAAAGATTTGAAAATGATCAAACATGCATTGCTTGTCTTAAAGGAAAACAACACAAAGCCACTTGTAAGCCCAAGATTTTTAACTCTATTAATCAATCATTGTATATGCTTCATATGGACTTATTTGGACCTGTTTCAGTAAGTAGTATAATGCATAAGAGATATTGTCTTGTTATAATTGATGACTACACTAGATTTACATGGGTTTTCTTTCTATCTACTAAGGATGAGACTACAAGCATCCTTAAGACATTCATTACACAGATAGAAAACCAAGTAGACAAGAAAGTGAAAGTCATTAGATGTGATAATGGGACAGAGTTTAAGAATAGAGTTATGGATGATTTCTGCAAACAAAAAGGTATTAGGAGAGAATTTAGTGTTGCTAGAACTCCACAACAGAATGGTGTTGTTGAGAGGAAGAATAGAACACTAATTGAAGCTGCTAGAACTATTTTAGCTGATTCTAAGCTACCTATAACTTTTTGGGCTGAAGCAGTTAGCACTTCTTGCTATGTTCAAAATAGAGTTTTAGTTGTACAGCCTCACAATAAGACATCATATGAACTTTTTAGAGGTAGAACTCCTGCAATAGGATTTCTTAGACCTTTTGGATGTCATGTGACAATTCTCAATACCTTAGACCATTTAGGAAAATTCGATGGTAAAGCAGATGAAGGTTTCTTTGTTGGATATTCTCTTAATAGCAAAGCATTTAGAGTATACAACACAAGAACTATGATTGTAGAGGAAAACCTACATGTGGAGTTTTTAGAGAATAAATCCAATGTAGAAGGTCAAGGACCAAAATGGCTATTTGATCTTGAAACTCTAACCAAATCAATGAATTATGTGCCTGTTGTTGCAAAAACTAATGATTTTTCAGGTTCACAAGCAACAGATGAGGCAAGGTTAGAAAAGGAGACAAACCAAGATCATGTTTGGATGCCAATATGGTCAAGTACAAGTGTGGAATCAACTTCAACAACTGATGAATCTTCTTCTGGCAAAGCTAAAGAAGGTGTTGAAGGTGAAAGGAAAGAAGATGGAACTCAGGAACAACAAATTGTTTCTGCTGGTGATTCTGCTGCTAGGCTTAATGTTCCTGCTGCTAGGCCAAATGATTCTGCTGTTGGCCCTTCAGAAACGAAAGAAGCAGAATTCTCAGACAGTGAGGAGGATTTCAATAATCTTCCATCAAATTATCAAGTTCCTTCTACTCCACAAACAAGAATTCACAAAGTCCACTCCCTAGATAATGTGATTGGAGATGTACAATCAGGTGTGAAGACAAGACAACAACTGATGTCTTCAGACCAACAAGGGCTTCTTGATGCCCTTTATGCTTCAAAGCAGATTGAGTTTTCAAACTCTTGCTTGTTTGTATGTTTTCTCTCACAAGCTGAACCAAAGAACATTCTGAAAGCCTTAGATGATTCAAGCTGGGTAGAAGCTATGCAAGAGGAGCTTCTTCAGTTCAAGATTCAGAAAGTTTGGGTGCTAGTTGATTTACCTAAGAATGCAAAGGTAATTGGCACTAGATGGGTTTTCAAGAATAAAAGGGATGAAAGGGGTATAGTGATTAGGAATAAGGCTAGATTAGTAGCCCAAGGGTACACACAACAAGAAGGTATAGACTATGATGAAGTTTTTGCTCCAGTAGCAAGACTTGAGGCAATTAGGCTTTTCTTAGCTTATGCTTCATTTTTAGGCTTCACAGTTTACCAAATGGATGTCAAGAGTGCATTTCTATATGGCACAATTGAAAAAGAGGTTTATGTCTCACAACATCCAGGTTTCATTGATCCTGACAATCCAGACAAGGTGTACAAAGTTTTAAAAGCTCTATATGGCATGCATCAGGCACCAAGAGCTTGGTATGAAACACTTGCTTCCTATTTAAAAATAAATGGATTTCAAAAAGGAAAGATTGATCAGACACTTTTCATCAAACAGCACAAGAAGGATCTTCTGTTAGTGCAGGTGTATGTGGATGACATTATCTTTGGGTCTACAAGGAAGGAAATGTGTTTGGAGTTCGAGAAACTTATGCATGATAAGTTTCAGATGAGTTCTATGGGAGAACTTACATTCTTTTTGGGTCTGCAAGTTAGGCAATCATGTGAAGGCATATTTATTAGTCAAGATAAATATGTTGCTGAAATACTTAGGAAGTTCAAATTTGCTGATTCAAAGGTAGCAAGCACACCAATGGACTCTGAGAAGCCACTTCTTAAAGATATAGATGGAGAAAATGTGGATGTACACTCTTACAGATCTATGATAGGTTCTTTGATGTATCTTACATCATCAAGACCTGATATCATGTTCTCTATTTGTGCTTGTGCAAGATTTCAAGTAACTCCAAAGGTTTCTCATTTAACAGCAGTCAAGAGGATTTTTAGATATCTCAAGGGTCAACCTAGGTTGGGACTATGGTATTCTAGAGAATCACCTTTTGACTTGGTAGCATTTTCGGATAGTGATTATGCTGGTGCTAGCTTGGACAGAAAGTCAACAACTGGAGGATGTCAATTCCTTGGGTGTAGACTTATCTCATGGCAGTGTAAGAAGCAAAGAATTGTGGCTACTTCAACAACTAAAGCTGAATATGTAGCTGCTGCAAGTTGTTGTGGTCAAGTTCTATGGCTTCAAAACCAACTTCTTGATTATGGGTACAATTTCTTAAACACTGTCATTCATATTGATAATAGTAGTACAATTTGCATCATTAAAAATCCAGTACAACATTCTAAAACAAAACACATTGAAATTAGACATCACTTTATAAGAGACTGCAATGAGAAAAGATTAATTCAAGTTCTTAAAATTGCTTCAGAATTCAACTTTGCAGATATCTGCTAACAAAAGCTTTTGATGTTGGAAGGTTTCAATACTTGGTAGCAAGTATTGGAATGCTTAATTCTTAAAATTTCTAATCTGTGTGGTTTTTATATATGTTAAGGTTGTACTGATATCTATGTAAATTGATACTGTTAAATAGAACAGTTTGTACTGCTAGTTCATATTTTGTTTAAACAGTTCATACTGTTGGTCATATATTGATACTGCTATAAGACAAATGCTATGCATTTTGTTTCTTGGTTTTGGACTAACAATTTCAGGTATGAACTTTGAGCAATAAGGAAATTTCAAGTGAAATGGAAGCAAAAGAAAAGTGATTCCAGTTGCTTTCATAACAGGTTTATGATGGACTGAGTTTGGGAACTCATTAACAAAGGTTTACACCTAAGTTAATTAATTCTTTAAAACTTCTTTCTTGAAACCTGGTTATCATATTTCACATTGAATTGATGACTTAGTTGGTCAGATAGTAACTGACTCAACTCACTTTCTATCATTTTATACTTTCAAAGTATAATGAGCAAGTCTAAGGACATCTGATAGAAAGAACAGCTAGTAAAAGTGAATCTAACACTTGTGTTAGAGGTAACAATTACTATGAGCTAGAAACCCTGTCAGGAAAACTCTTTGAATGAGTTTATCTGCACACATGCAGTTATTTATAACTGAAAACATTGGTTCTCACACAACCAGAGGTTGCATTAAACCGAAATTTTGATTAAGTGTCTGTTATACACTTAATCCCTTCAAAATAGTTGAAAGCAGTATGGTTTTTCATAATAAAATCAAGTACATACTGCTAAGGCAAAAGTTTCTAAAAAAGGATTTTAAAAGAGACTCAAAAACCATCACATGATGGACCATGAGTCAAATGTCCAATGAATCACCTCTCATAGGAGTAAACACACCTAGAAGTGATGAGGGCAGCAACTTAAACTCTTAAGGAATTGATGGCTTCATGTATAGCATTGTCTGAAAACAAGTTCACATTGGTAGATCAGATAATGATGGGATGATGGTGAGAGATCTTCCAAACAGGGGAGGATAAAATGTTATTTGCATCTCAGGGGAGGAAATAAAGTTGGAAGATTAACCAATGAAAGGGAGGAAAAGACAAGAGCATACAAGATGATGAAGAAGTTGAAAATGACAAGAATAGAGCTGATTCTGGAGTATTATATATATTCAGAAGGGATGAAGCATTCCAAAGGAGAAAGTTTTATCAAGATCAAACGAAGAAAGCTTTCAGTTTCAATTTCAGTTCACTACGTTTGTTCATCACTTGCAAAGGCATGCTGATAGATGATTTCACTTGTTGAAACAATCATCCAAGATACACAGCACCATTGCCTATTACAATTCCTCCATCCAAGGAAATTGCACCATCTTTTAGGTCAATGTTTGAAGCCTAAAGATTTGTGTATTGATATTGTTGAAGTCAAAGATCAGAAAGCAGATGAGCTACTGAGAAAGATATTCAATCTCACAGAACAGAAGAAAGTTCAGATCAAGGGTCTGACTATGAAGTGTTTGAAAGATCTTCACAATCCATAATTTAATTCAGAAACATGTTGAAATGGATTCACATGTTTAGGGGAGGATTGTTGGGAATTAAATGTTCTGAAGATTAAGTATCAAGAATTACAAGTATTGAAGGTTAGTACTGCTGAGAAGAATACTCTAACAGTTCCAACTGCTAGTGTATATTTTAGTACTGCTGAGAAGAATACTCTAACAGTTCCAACTGCTAGTGTATATTCTTAGGACTGTTCAAGTTATAACTAACCGTTCTAACTAACCGTTCTAACTGGTAGTTATAAAGAAGGTACTGCTAGTCGATACTGCTGAGTGGATAATTGTCACATATACAACTGCTGGTTGGATAAGTATTGAAAAGATATTTGTGTACAAAAGTCAAATATATACGGTAGATAATATCTTTTATCAAAGTGATCAATAACAAGTTGTGTGCACAGATACATGTTGTATCTTATGTACTGACACACTCAAGATAAGTTAGCAAGTAGTTTGACTAGACTTAACAATATTGTAAAAGATCTTTCTTGTGATATAAAAGAAAGATCTTAGACTAGAGATATAAGTGTGTTAAAACTTATAGTGAAAAATATATCTCTCAAGAACAAAGAACAAAAACAATATCACAAGAAATAGAAACATAAGATTCAAGGTTGTAACCCTAGTGATAACTTAAGATCACTCGTATTATTATCTTAATAATATTGAATCGTTTGGTGATAATCTTTCATTGTTCATCGTCATATAACAAACACAACTGTTCCATTTCCATAACAAAAATAACCTTCTAAGTGTGATTAAGTAGATTCCGCATTCTTAATCATATAAACTCAATATATCATACACACAAAGTACAAAAGGTTTAACCACCTTAACCGTGTGTCGAATCCTACACTACAAGAAAAGTGGCTTTTTAGGACCCCCATAAGCGTCCTAAAATGGTACTTTTTAGGACCTTTCATTTAATAGGACCAAGGACGAAAGCGTTTCATGTAAGGCGGTCGTAATAGGTCCAAGCGTCCTAATATCTCAAATACCTTATGAAACCAATTTTATTGTCGTATTATATGACTATGAATAACCCAAATAGCGTCCTAATAAAACCATATTAGGACACTTTTACAATGTTTTTACATGTGCTTACCTACTTTTAATCTTTTGAAACACTTAAAAAGGTCCTTAAAAGTTTGTTAGGACACATATGATGCAACATCATAGCTATTTTAGCAACCAAGAAAAGGGTCCTAATAACTCAAATAAGATTATGATACCAATTTTATGGTCGCATTATAGGTCAAATAACGTCCTAATAAAACCATATTAGGACATTTTTACAATGTTCTAACATGTGGTAACCTACTTTTAATCTTTTGATACACATACAAGCGTCCTTAGATGTTGATTCTTAGGACGGTTATCATATAACATTATAGTTACTTTAACACCAAGAAAAGGGTCCTAATATCCCAAATACGATTATGAAACCAAATTTATGGTCGCATAATATGTCCATGAACAACCAAATAACGTCCTAATAACAACATATTAGGACACTTTTACAATGTTCTAACATGTGGTTACCTAATTTTAATCTTTTGATACACATAAAAGCGTACTTAAAAGATAATTGTTAGGACGCTTATCATGTAACATTATAGCTACTTTAGCACCAAGAAAAGGGTTCTAATATCTCAAAGAAGATTATGAAACCAATTTTTTGGTCGTATAAAATGTCTATTAACAACCTAAATAACGTCCTAATAACAACATATTAGGACACTTTTACAATGTTAAGCGTCCTTAAAAGTTTATTGTTAGGACGGTTAATAAGTTTAATAGGACAATTTCAAAGTCCTGACAAGTCATATGATAGGACGCTATTTTCAGCATGCACACTCTATTATTACGATATGAATAAAAGATCAACTAATTATTAAATGAATAAAACGAAATTGTATTTCAAATAAGCAATTGTCATAACAAAAGCACTAAACATAAATAAGGTAAACACTATCCAACATAAAGTCTTGTAACATTAAACAATAAATTAAAGCAACAAGAAGCTTAGTCCGGGGTCATCATGCATCCTTTCTCAATCCTCACGGACCACCTACAAATAAACATCCATGTATAAGCATTAAGCTCCATGTTATTAAAATTATTGGTATCACAAGATTAACAAAGACATACCGAGATAAAGGGACAAGGCCATGCTATGGTTGCACCAACACAGTCTTCAATTATGGCAAATAACCCATATGGTCTCACCAACATTTCATGTCTTTTTGTTGGTACTTGAACGTTTACCTCACACCATCCTCGTCCAATCTCTGTACCACCAACTAGATCATTTGGGTTCAAGCTCCTCACCCATCCTTTTGCTACAGTCTCGGTTGAGTTTAGAATGCTTTTAAGGAAAACTTCATCCCCGACCTAGATTTCAGTTTTCAACAAACATTTATCAATTTATAGTCAGACACATGTATTAGGTTAAACAGATGTAATACTACAGGTATGGAGGCTGGTGTATACAAAGGAGGTCAAAAATTGATCAGTGTATGCTGAATATGTGAAAATATGTATCTGACGTTATGAAAATGCAACAATACTATATTGGAGATGCAACAACTAATGAGATATGTAACGTCCCCTATTCTGCAATTTATTCATGCAACAATTTGCTTATTTCTCAATTGTCATCCAGAGAATTTCGCTGTCTAGTCATATTTTAATGGTATTCTAGAATATAGACATTTGAAATTGCTAGGGAGAACTACTAAACTGATGCCTAAACTTCCACAACATATAATATCCAGTTAGCATAATGCAAATCATATCTATATGACTTCTCAAATGTCACGCAATCACCAAAGTGGCACAATGGTGGCTCAAACCAATATCAGGCTATGAGCATCCCAAAACTGTACATTGCATATCTGCAACTACTTTACTTAATTCAGAAAGGTAATTTCCATTCAACTAGCTTGTTACGCCAAGCAACGATTTATAATAGAAACATACCCGTAAACGTGGAGGTTCATTGGTTACAACGGGAGAATGTGGTGATGTAGCAGGTGGAACACTGGAACTATCCGTCGACCCTTTCATCTCTGATAACTGGGCTCGTAACTGTTCATTTTCACTAGTAAGTTCTCCACATCTAGACTTCAATTCATTGTTTTCTCTATGAAATGCTGAATGACTTGGTGCTACACCCCAAACATCAGAAGCACGAACACCTAGACCATACATGACTGCTTCACCATTTCGATCATTACCCATAACTTGAGAAAAAATATCATCTGGTCCAGGCTTATCAATCGAACCCTCGGGCAGATTATCACTAAGTCGTTTCATTTCATCCTGCATTTTATATCAACATGAACAACATATAGGAAAGGCATGTATTACGAAAAAAAGCATATTGTGTTTAACTTCTGCTATTAATACACTTTTGAAAACATAAAAGCATATTACTTACAATCACATTTGCAGTGTCAACATTTATGGTATTTCCATCTTTGGAGAAGCATTCACTAAAAAGATCCAATCGACTTGGATCTTGTCCCAAAGATGTCTGTATGAATAAAAAGAAAATGAATATTAACAGTGGATATCGACAGGATACATTAACAATCCCACTGTCTCCATACAGTTACCTTTAACCCTTCACGGACGCGAGCATAACTTTTTTTACCGGTTCTTTGGATCATCTTCTTTTTTGCCCGATTCGCCTTGTTTTTTTCACTTACACTCTGCAGCAGGAAAGTAAAATATCATAATGGGAAATTAAGTAATGTTATTTAAAGTGGAAGAGTATTTCACACCTTAGTCTTTTCTTTATTCCAATACTTCACAAGTCTCTTCCATTGTTTTTTTTGCACTTGCTTTGGCCTAGACCTTATTTGTTGCTTAACTGACAAAGATGGATCATGGTAGAGTTGCTTAACTCTTGCCCTCCAGTTCTTCACCTTCCGCCCAAATGATTGCAATACCCATCTTTCTCCAGCTTTCGGTATATCAAATTTTGTCTAAAAAATGTAATAGCTCACATTAGAAAACAAATACTTTATTCATTAACATACAAATTTAACATTGTGTACCTTTAAGAGTTCAAGCAAAGCTTTTTTTTTCGGCGTCAACTTTATTCCATGGTTTATAAATCGGACAATACTTTCCACTCCTTGAAAGGGTTCCCATGAAATGGGTCAGATGACTACTTCTGTCGTTAACAGGTTATCCGTGTTCATTAACTAAAATAGTAATTCTATCCCCTTTTTCTTGGGCCCAAACTTTTGCCATACGTGTTGGTCCTCTCTTTCTTTTGCTCAGAATCCGAACTACAAAAAGTGAACATGATTTACAATAGATACGTATACATTTAAAATACTAAATAAATTGAAATGGAGGCAATATCTTAGCGTTGTATTTTGTCTTGTTTTAATTTAACTTCATTATATATTCTTCTTATATGACACAATATATGATTTTTAAAATGATGCAATCAAGTAGATCAGGTTAACCTGTTTCGTTTACTGCTTGTGTAACTTCATGGTCTTCTTCATTTTCAAGTCACTGAGCTTCAAACTCTTCTTCACCTATATCGTCGCCGTCATTTGCTAAATCGTTCTCATTCTCCAAAGCATCCTCATTCTCCATATCATCCATGTCTTTATCTACATCATCTTCGGAAATAGCTTGTTGTTCAATATCTTCATTCATATGTATGTCTTCAATATCATCATTTTCAGCATCATATTGTTGTTCATTGTTATCTGTAGTAATAAAAAAAAAAATGTAAGCATCGAAAACAGTTAACTAAATATACAGTTAATAGTAATTTAATATCATATATATAATATATAATATTTGAAATTTATTTATAGGTACCATCATCAGAGCTCAAGTCACGCTCCCCGTGGTCATCATCGTTGTCAATTGCAAGTAAGTTTCTCTCAGCTACAGTTGATCTCCCTCTCTTGACAGAATTAGAATTTTGTAAATCTTTTTCCTGCAACTGACCTTTTTGTTTTGTATGATTTGTATCAGTGGTTGATCATTTATCGTTTGGTCTTGGTCGGACTCCCGTACCCTACTATGTATTGCCCTCCCTGTATGAATCAGTTGTCCCTTTTGCGAACGAGATTGTGAAGATGTTAGCCCACTGGAGCCATTCGGAGCAGTCATTCGTTTTAGTGCTAAATTTTTATATCTAGTCATGGACTGTGGAGCAATGTATTTTCGATGCTGTTTCATGCAACTAGAATTGTTAGAAAACAAACATAAAGAAATTATATTAGCCAAATTTATTATTAGTACCTTTTTATTTGTTTCTGTAGCCGCTTCTTCTGGCTTATCTTGCTCAGCATTAAGATCAAAGTCTGAACCAGACATATAACCTGCATCTTTCTCACTGGTGTCCGTTGGTTTCGTTTTCTTTTTCTTTGTTTTGTCACTCTGTACTAGACTTGTCATAGACTTAACAATATTTTTCACTCCCAAAGCTTGTAATCTCTGTTGGTTTTCTTGAATCCTTGCCCTTCTGGACATTTCACAATCATTTGTGTTTCTCGTGGAGACTTGGCGTTGCATCCTTTTATTTTCCATTACTGGTGCACAAAACAAATAAAATAATTATGAGATTGCAAAGAACAATATCCATTTAAATTAAACAGTTTGTAGCAAGCATTAAACCAACATCCATGGCCACAACCTATATACAGCCTTAAAAGCTACAACTTAGAACCGAATAGCCGACTCTAAACAAGATTAGGAAAAAAACGCTCGTGACCACAAATCTAAGACAATTCAATTTCACACTCAACCACCCTACCATCACATATGAAATCAGTCATATAAAATCAACACCCTACCATCACATATGAAATCAGTCATATAAAATCAACACCCACAACAAAACACAAACTTTAAATGACATTACAAAGTACCTTCGACCAGAGATTATACAACATGTGTAAAATCAGTACTGATGATCACACACGACAGCCTAAAAGACATCACAAAGACTTGTGGTTATCCACTAATAGCATCCAAATAAGAAAAAGGTTTTGGAAAATGGTCATCCGCAACTAAAATACAACTTGTAGCACATCACAAATAAGCAGCACTTATGATCACATATGAGACTCATCACAATAGGTCAGCCAAACACAAACCCGAACCCACCATTTCTCACACTTAAGATTCTCACACTTAAGACTCATCACAAAGATTAAACAAACACAAACAATATATAACAATAACAATATATAACAATGATAATGACAATAATAATAACAATAACAATAATAATAATTATAACAACAATAATAATAACAATAACAGAGGTTTCCATTACCTGTTGAGTCAGACCTTGACTCAAAAGTGAAAACCAACAATCCTTGTTTTGCTGCCCACGTACAACCCTAAACCGAAATTGAGATTTTAACCGTATGTGAAAATTGATTTCCATTATTAAAATTGTATAAAATACTTGATTTCCTAAAATATATGCTTGATTTTCGCAGCGCCAAAACTTATTTACTAATCTGAATTTTTCCCCAAAAAATTTAAACGGGTTCATACTGAATAGAAGGTGAACGTGGGAGGGTAAATTTTCCCCAAAATTTTAGGGTATAATTTGATGTATAATTAAAATAATTAATACTATGAAATGTATTACTAGTAGTAGTATATTATTGTATATAATACATATTGGTATTTTATTTATTATATTTGAAACTAAAAAAGAAATAGAGTACCCGGTCGGTGGTCGGGTTATTAACTAAATTAATTTAAATGCTTTTTACCCAATAATAAAATTTATTATGAAATTAAGTATAATGTTAAAATAAAATCTTAAATCTTGACTCGGTATCCCGCCAAATTGATTTTTTTTTTGGGTCGTGGTCGGGTTGAGCTATTTCGGGTTGACATCTTATAACCCATTTGACTTGAAATCAACCCATTTGACTTATTCAACACATTGATATCGTTGTTTTTTGAAGATTGTTGGTGACATTGAAGCGTCTTTCCCGTATTCTCAAGAAAGCTTCGACATGCGGGGTAAAAAAAGCTTCACGGCGATACAAAAATGCATTTTGGAAATTAAACAACTCTCAACGGGTGATCCTCATTGATGAAAATTTAGGATTGGACGATAGAACATCACGCGAGTGGCTTACATATTTTTGTGATGCGGTCATTCATTTATATCGTCGAGAGTTCTTACGTAAGTTGACTTCCCATGACGTCACATTCCGGACTTATAAGAACATTTTAGAAAAAAGATGTCATATCATAATCAGAGTGTCATATCAAAAGGTTCATATCCCATAGGTTCATAACCAATGTTGCAAAAATCGCGAATCATTAGTCGGGCGGTCGACCACCTTGTAGCTTGTAATCGGTGATTAATCGGATTGGCATTAATTACTGACAAATTTTAGTTATTTTCGGCAAGTTTTGTGTATTTACGGTGAGTTTTAGGTATTTATGGCAATGTATTTTCTAAAAAACAACTTGTAATAGACTTAAACAGTTACTATAAGTGATCAAAATAAGTTTTACAGTGAGTGTTGGGTACTTCTGGCATGATTTTTAGGTTTCCGGCAAGTTTGACCAACATTGACCGCCATTGATAGTCTTTGACAACGGTTGACCTATTTGTTTGACCCAGTTACATAAATCGGCAAGGTCGGTGGCCTTGTAGCACCTAATCGGCGATTAATCGGGTAGACGTTCATAAGAAATGGTTCATATCAAATGGTTCATAATGAAAGTTTCATAGCAAATATTCGTCATTAAGGTTCATAGCAAAAGGAATCATATCAAAAGGAATCATATCAAAGATTCGTCATTAAGGTTCATAAAGGACCACAACAGGGCAATATCATCGGTTCATATGACCCAAGTTTACTACCGGAGTTACATAGGTTTGCTGGGAAGGAATATGTGGATAATAGACCATAGGTTGTGATTCGTTAAAATCAACACGTATTTTTCTCAAAGATTTACAAAAGACATATGTAAACCCGAGTCGTTATCCCCAACGAAGGTTTGAATGGAATATGTGATTTTGGATCGTGAAACGTGTCGTGAATAGTGAGAACAAAGAGATATTTGATTATTTGGTGTTTGTTAATTCTAATGAATAATTAAGGAAAGCTAATTTACAAAGAAAAATAAAGCTAGGATTAAGTTATACTAAAAAACGCAAAGCGGGAATCCTAAAAACGAGTTTTAAACAGTCAATGTGCCAAAGCGGTAAATGGTAGTACGATTCTTGATGTAGAGTAATAAGCCTCTGCTCATTCTTAGTTGATTATGTAAAAGAAAAATATTGTATCTCTTACAATTAACATTATAAGTTCTTGTTGTGACTTTTTTGTATGGAGTATTATTCAATAATAGTTACACATGATTAAGAAATATAACTTGTGGTTAAAGTTAATGTTATGGTGTGTGTTTGGATTCGGTTACTTGTGATCTTCTGTAGTTGTATATGGTACATTTAAGTAAATTTCGAAACTTGTTGAGAATATTTAAAGAACTTATTTGTGCTGAACAATATTTTTGTTCTTTGAGATAGTTTGAACAAAGGTTGTTTGTTGTTTTTAGTATTAATACTTTAAGGCACACCTAATTGGTGTAGAAAATCTGTTTATTGTAATTGTTCATAGGTGGTTTTAAGCAAATACTCTGTTTTGTTTTGTGTGAGGTTATATACAATCTTTTAATAGATTTACATTTACGTGTAGGCGAACATGGGTATCGAATTCGTTATACTTCAAGAAAAGCAGCAATTTGCGCAATCTCAGGTAGTTGAAAAACAAAATGCCAGAATAGTGTAACGTAAAGTGTAGTGATGTTGTAATTTAAAACTGAAATATATGTGAACTTTATATTGTAGGTGTTACCGGAAGTGTACTCTACTGAATCTTACAACGATAAATCTGTGATATACATAATATCAGCAGATGGGTATCGTTTTAGGGTTGACTTAGTCAAGCCTACGTTCGGTCTTTGGTTTATAACCGGAGCAAAATGGATGGCTTTTTGCAATAGGTACTTGCACGAAGATGTAGAGTTGTTGCATTTTGTTGAAGAAGGAGATGACTGTTTTTATGTGACTGGATACTTTCCAAACGGGCATGAAGTAGGTGGGTATGATGTAAACAGAGCAACATATTCAAGATTCAAGACATTTGTGTTGCCCGACCCTGGTTTGACTCAGGTACTAAAAATTAATATAACGTACATTAGCTTACACATTCAATTATAAAAATTAATATACTAAAAAATTGCATATCATAAAGTACATCAATCTCAGTTAGTTGATGTTTTGCATACAAAATTTTAAAATTTTCGATTATATACTTTAATGCAGTCAATTACAGCTCAACTACTTACGGGATTTGAGGAGGTTGATCATCTGACTATCGAAGTGAACGGGCAGAAGTTCAAATGCCATGTGCGCCGTGTGGAAGTTTTATCGAAACCGGGCACTTATGTGTACAATTTGTTGGGTGATGTTTGGAGTTCGTTGGTGAACGTTGCCGGTCTGGAGCCTGGAAGCACATGTGTCTTCACAAAAAACAGGGGACATAGTGTGTGGCTAGATGCCTTTGATGATGACGGGGGCATCCTAACGCAAAGCGTGTTCAAGGGAGCCTGTACTCTTAGGAAGACTCAACTGCCGTTGGAGTGGAATGAACAGAGTAAGATATGTTTTATTTGCTTTTATTAACATTTATTTGTCTGCATTTACCTATTACCATAAATTATTACGTTTGTATGTTTAAATAGATGACGATAGAATGAAACATATTTGCTACTGGCCATTCCACACCGACCATTATGGAGAGTACAACAGAACCTTCTACAAAAGCTACGCCCAAATCCAATGCCGAAACAGATTGGTACATGAATTAAATATATATATATATATATATATATATATATATATATATATATATATATATATATATATATATATATATATATATATATATATATATATATATATATATATATATATAGCCATTTTGAGGGTTTAACAGTTGGTTAATAGTAAGTGCAAATTACAATCCTACAGGCAATCCCTGCTCATTTCCTGAAGAAGCATCCGATGCACCACTACAACAAGGCCATGGTAGTTCACCAGAATTATAGAGATGTCATGAGGGTGCAAATGGAGCCGCACAAAGAGAAACCAGAAAGAACCAATCATGTAAACATGTTCGGACAGTGGAAGCTGTTAGCAGAAGCATGTCAGTTCCCGTATGCGAAGGTGATACGGTTCAAGTATGTGTCTAATGGGGTAGATTTGGATGTGGCAGCAGGTGAAAACCCGCATTACCCGATATTCCACATATGTTAAACTGGTGAATGGTAAGTCCTTCTGGTAGTTGGTGGGTATGGTATTTGATCATGAACATTTGGTTGTCTTGTGTCTGCTTTATTTTGTGTTGTGGCTGCTTCAAGAACATTGTTTTTGGTAACGGTAGTTGTGAACATATGGTTGTCAAAATATTTAGGTAAGGTTTCTGGTTGTGTTGTGGAGTTGATTCCACTTGAACATTGTCGTTGAAAGGTCAGCTTTGTGGTACTGATTCCACATGACATTTGGTACTTGTTAACTTCATGATGGTAGAATGAATCAAAACTGTTAGTTATCTTAGATTTCATATGGCTTTCTTTTTTTATGCGTGTGTGTGTAAGTATCATTGGCACTCACAATTTGTCATCAAATGGATATATGGAATAGTTAATCAGTTTACCTTTTTTCCGGTATATGTAATGTTGAAAAAGGTAGTACACCTGCTATAACACACACATACAGATTATACAACATTTTGATGAGCTTACTTCAATTGGATGCTTTAGATGCCTTGACTCTCCTGTTACGTTCAGCACTTTCAAAGCTTTAGATGCACATTAACTCACGGTAACTTGCATACTAGTAATTTGAATGGTCTGTCAATAACCACTAACATCAGATTCAGCGATGATGAATGTGAGGACAATACAAGTCCGCATCAAAGCTTTAGATGCACATTAACTCACGGTAACTTGCATACTGGTAATTTGAATGCTCTGTCCAAACTGATAACTTTAACATAACAAATTAGTGCAGATCAAAGTTTACCACTTGACAAATGAACAGTGGAAAGAGTTTTTACCCGTTTTAACCCACTAATCCAAACAGTCCTTTATAGGGGCTGTTTGGTTCTAAAAGCTAATGCAGTCTATATTAAGCTTGATTTTTGGAAGACACATGTAAAACTAACTACATTAAGCATAAACAAGTGTCAATAAGCTGAAAAGAAACATGAGAATAAGCAATAAGCAATTTTTACCTACGTTGACTATTTTGACTATTATTGACTGCTTGAAATTGAAACTGAATTTAAGGACATTAACTGTAACCTGATATGATCCATAATCTTTACCAAAATTGTAGGAGACAGTTAATTTTTTCAAAAAAAATAATAAGGACTAAAATTTATTAAAATCATTATTTTGGTACCAAATTATCAAATAAAAATCACTTTCTCCATCTCCAAATACACATCATTCCACCAGCCAAAATTGGCAGCAGGACTCACCACCATCACCTCTATATCAATTGATATCAGACAACCGGAAATCATAACCAACATCAAGACAAAGTCTGTGGTTAATTGAATTAGTCT
Organism: Artemisia tridentata subsp. tridentata; assembly: GCA_021014915.2. Classification (NCBI taxonomy): domain Eukaryota; kingdom Viridiplantae; phylum Streptophyta; class Magnoliopsida; order Asterales; family Asteraceae; genus Artemisia; species Artemisia tridentata. Next base: position 86,438,552 of record CP139504.1, read on the forward strand.
CCCTTTCGTTTTGTTGAAATTATATGTGGTTATTTGTGGTTAATTGAATTCCTTTTTTTATTGTTGGTTTGTTTAACGCAGGTTTAAGATGGAGACGAGTTGGATGTCTTTACAAAGAAATACCATTGAATATAAAAAAGGTCTTGAAGACTTTCTTGATCATATATTTTATAATGAGGGTAAAAATGGACAGATTTCATGTCCATGTATTGATTGTGGTAATCAGATATGGGTAGATCGGGCGGAGGCTAAAACACATCTGCTATGTGTCGGGTTTATGAAAGGTTATACAATTCCACCTTTCAGTTCCAAATCATGTGATGCTCCAATGTTGGATGCTGAAGATGACATGCAAGGGTTGGTGAATGATGCCTTCCATCGGTTTGGTGATGACACAGAAGAAAATGACATGGGAACACAAAGTGAAAGTATGAGTATGCCAAACCTAAAGGCGAAAAATTTTTATAAAGTGTTGGGAGAGGCAAAGAAAGCACTATATCCTGGGTGTAAGTTATCAGTTCTTTCTTTTATCATTAGACTATTTCATGGTAAGTGTGTTGGGAAATGTAGTGATAATGGTTTCAGCATGATGCTGGATACAATGAGGGAAGCCTTCCCGATGCTTCCATACCGAAGTCATTGTATGAACTAAGGAAGATAATTCGAGAGTTGGGACTTAGTTATGATAAAATTGATGCATGTCCTAATGATTGTATGTTGTACTGAAAAAAAAACATTAATAAAACAGAATGTGATACATGCCATACGTCAAGGTATAAAGCAAGTGAATATGATTCTGCAGATGAGTCAACCACACCTGATACAGGTAAGAAGATTGGAGCAAAGGTTTTGCGTTATTTTCCGCTCATACCACGATTGCAAATGTTATTTATGTCATCTAAAACATCTGCCTTCATGAGATGGCATAAAGAGGGTCGCACGAAAGATGGTTACTTGAGACATCCTGCAGATTCCCCAGCATGGAAAGCATTTGATTTTAAGTATCGTAAGTTTGCCAATGAATCTCGTAATGTCAGGCTTGGTTTAGCGAGTGATGGGTTTAACCCTTTCGGAACAATGAGTGTTTCTCATAGTACATGGCCTGTTGTTTTGACGCCATATAATCTACCTCCTTGGATGCGCATGCAGAAACCTTATTTCTTTCTATCTTTACTTATACCTGGCCCATCTGCTCCTGGGAATAATATAGATGTATATATGGAACCGTTAGTGGCTGAGCTAAAGGAGTTGTGGGATGTTAACGGAGTAGAGACTTATGATGCATCAACAAATAGTAACTTTCGGATGCGTGCTTGTTTGTTATGGACGATCAGTGACTTTCCTGCTTACGCAAATTTATCCGGATGGAGCACCAAAGGTAAACTTTCATGTCCTAACTGCCATAAAGATACAAAATCAACACGCTTGACTCATGGCAAAAAAATTTGTTTTATGGGACATCGTCGATATTTGCCTGCTGATCATGCTTTTCGAAAAGATAAAAAGTCTTTAGATGGCACAGAAGAACAAGACAGGCAACCCCGTGGCTTAACAGGACCACAAGTACTTGATGAGTTAAATGGTTTTGAAATTAAATTTGGAAAACTTGTGAAGAGCAACCCAAATTTACCTTTTAATTGGAAAAAGAAAAGTATTTTCTTTGAGTTACCGTACTGGAAAGATAACTTGCTACGCCATAATCTAGATGTAATGCATATTGAGAAGAATGTTTGTGACAGTGTCCTTGGAACGCTAATGAATCTAGATTGGAAGACCAAGGATCATATAAAAGCACGCCTTGATTTACAAGAAATGGGCATTAGACGTGAACTTCATCCTATAGTTCAAGATAACAACAAAGTTTATTTGCCACCTGCTTGTTTCTCAATGGATAAAAAAGAGAAAGATATTTTTTGTCATGTGCTTAAGAAGGTGAAAGTTCCAGATGGTTATGCAGCTAATATATCAAGATGCGTAGAGCTAAAACCTCCAAAAGTGTCTGGACTTAAAAGTCATGACAGCCATATTTTGATGCAGCAGTTGCTTCCCGTTGCCTTGCGAAATGTGTTGCCAAAGCACGTGCGCTATCCTGTGATGAAGCTATGTCGTTACTATAGACAATTATGCTCAAAGGTTCTTAATCCAAATGATTTGGTTCAAATGGAAACCGAGATTGGAAAAATACTCTGTGATTTAGAAAGGATTTTTCCGCCATCATTCTTTGATGTCATGGTTCATCTTTCGGTTCATCTTGCTTCAGAGGCCAGATTAGGAGGGACAGTTCATTACCGTTGGATGTATCCAATCGAGAGGTGCACATTACTATTTTAGTAAATACCTTCACTAAAAAATATTATTGAATCTGAAATTCTTGGTTTTGATATCTCAGGTATTTATCTACATTAAAATCTTACGTGCGAAACAGGAGTAACCCGGAGGGTTCCATTGCAGAAGGATATCTAGCTGAAGAGTGTGTGTTGTTTTGTTCATTGTACTTATCCAGTGATGTTGAGACCGTACATAATAAGACAAATCGAAATTATGATGGCGATGGTTATGAGGATGTTTTACCTATCTTTTCTATGTCGGGTCGACCGATTGGTGCTAAAAAGGTAGAAATGATGGACCTTGACAGTTTGGCTAAAGCACATTCATATGTGTTGTTCAATTGTAGTGAAGTTGATGAATTTCGAACGTAAGTAATTATATTAGTTGTGAGTTTCATAAATTATATTATACGATTAATAGTTGTCGTTCTTATCATCATTATCATCTGTTAACACTGCAGTGAACATCTGGCGATGGTTCAGCATGAAAATCGGAAAAAACGTAAGCGTGACATTCAACGTTTACATAGCGAGACTTTTGAGTCGTGGTTTCAAGATCATGTAAGGAATATACACATGTTTATTACTTTTGGAAAATAATTATAATGACATGGCATTTTAAACCTACTAATACACGGGTGTATAACAAAACAATTAACACATCTTGCCTTAATTAAGGTTGAGGAGCTACATACTAGAGGGGATCACAGAATCACAGAAAGTCTAAGGAACTTAGCAAGTGGTCCATCTGAGTTTGTGAAAAAATATAGGGGCTTTATCATAAATGGTTTCCGATTTCACACAAAAGATGTAGAACATAATAGGAAAACACAGAATAGTGGGGTTATGCTTCAGGCCATGACAAACAGCTTCTCGAGTGCTACAGATAACAATCCTATCGTGGGAGATGTAACTTACTACGGGGTTTTGAATGATATCATTGAGTTGGAGTATGCTATTGACAAGAAAGTAGTTTTGTTCCATTGTGATTGGATTTCAAATGGTTCAAGGAAAAAAGAAGATGACAACGGGTTTACTCTATTGAATTTTGAAGGATTGAAGGCTCATAAGGAGCCTTTTATACTAGCTTCTCAAGCACAGCAAGTATTTTACGTTGCAGATAGTGTTGACAAAGGATGGCAAGTTGTGATCAAGACAGCGCCCAGACATGTTTATGACATGGATGAACAAACAAGTCTTGGTGACGTGGAAACACATTTGCAGAGTGACTCATTCATGGGTCCTCAACCTGACGAAACAATGGATATTGAATTGGTTAGAGGTGGTTTCGATGGAACCGTTGTGGACAATGATGACTTACTTTTTGCCGAAGAAGAAGATCCAGTTGAAGCTGATTCAGGATTTCAATTAGCTAAATATTAATACTCCCTGTTTTTATCTAAATTTAGTTGTTAAGAATCAATTACAAGCCTCATTACAGTTTATATAACTCTTGCTTGTACTCATTTTCAGTATTAATAAAAATTCAAGTTTTTTCTTAATTCTCATTAAGCTAAAATTAGTTGTTAAGAATCAATTAAAAGCCTCATTACTGTTTATATAAGCTCATATAAGCTCATTATAGCTTCTTGTTAGCTTATAATAATCAACTCAGTCCTAATCCAAGAATTCCACAAAAGTCAAATAAAGTCAACCAAGGTACTATTCATCAGCTTATTAGAGCTTAATTGCTTTTTCTATGCTTATTTGATGTCAGTGGTGTTGTTTGGAGTTACTTAGATAGGTGGTTATTGCTTCAAGTTGGTGTTGGCCTTAATTAGCTCAAAAACCCATGAAACAGTCACAACATAGCATCTAGCTTATCAAGTTCTTATTTGGAATTTAAAAGTTGTTCATCAGAGGCTCACTGTAGTTAGTTAATGATCTGCATTCAGTATCTCGGCTTAGATAAGCCTGTTTCAGTTTTGAATCTCAAAAGTATCTTATTAAGGGGTGTTTGGCTAAGGGTCAAAACGGGTAAATAAGGTAGTGTACTGTTCATTTGCATGTTAGGGAACTTTCAATATAGCTTAATGTAATGTAGATAAGTTGTTTTCAGGTGACCATAAGGTATTTTGAAGATTTTTCTATAATAGAGTGATTATTCCCCATTTTAGGCTCAAAAATGTTGGATTGAGCTTATTATAGGGATAAGCAGTTGAGACCCCTGTTTTTGCCAATTTCATGTTGATTTCAGTCCATAGTAAGTAGTTGATAAAGTTTCCTAAAGCCTTGGTCAAAACTAGCTCTAATCAGACCAATATTGATATAGCAGACTTAATTTTCGGTTTTCCCCATTTGCAGCACTTCCGTTTGTTCTTTAATTTACTCATGTTAAGTTGTTATAAGCTCAAATTTTGCACAGAGTTAGTTGGCTGGCTTATCTAGGTATTACTATTTTTTCTTGATTTTTAAGAATTTATTTGGAGTGCTTTTTCATGGCTTGAAAAAGCCTGTTTTTCCCCTGCACCAAGGTTACAACAGCAGCCCTTAGTGGCTTTTTAGCTTCTTTTGTCATTTAACAGTGCTTATTTCCCCTATTGTGGTTTATTTTAGTTGTCCTTTTAGTTTATCATTAATCATCTAGTTTATTTCAGTCTTGCCTCAGCTTATTAGTAGCTTATCAGCTTTTTTTCCCTTAAGCCTTAGTTTATTACTTGTTTTTGTCAACATCTCCCGTCCTTTGGGCTTATTAGTATGCTTATTTCAAGTTTGCAGCAATAGTTGTAGACTTGAAAAATGCTTATTCATTAGTGCTTTTCATGTTTGTAAAAAGAAAACTAAAAAAAAAAAAAAAAATTCAAAAAGTCCAAGAGCAGGGATCGAACCCTGGTCTTTGGACTCCCATACACACGCCACTACCACTCTTTCCCTTGGGTCTTTTGCGTTTTCTCCTTCTTTAATAATGCTTTTAACATTTATTCCCTCATTTGCTATTCGAATTACTTAGCTTATTCCCAGCTTATTCAAATAAGCTGGGAGCTTTTTAGTATTTTTCCTAGGATTTTCGTATAATAAAGTACTTTCAGTAAAACCTATGAGACCCAAGTGACAAGGGTCCTACTAACTTTTGTTATAATAAAACTGTTGCGAATAACCGTTGTAAAAACCTGATCTTTGATTACTTAAATAGCTAGTGTCCTATTAAGTTTTGTTATCATAAAACTTTTGTGAATAAGCGTTCCATAAAACTGATCTTTTATGACTAAAATATCAAGTGCCCTATTATGGTGTATCAAGTTTTGATACACAAGTATCAAGTGTCATATTAACTAATGTTTACATAAAACTCTTGTAAATAAGCGTTCTAAAAAACTGATGTTTTATGACACAAATCAGAAGTGTTCTATTATGGCGTATGATAATAAAACCATAACAAAGAAGCGTACTATAAAGGTTAATGTTAAAAGACTCAGGGCTCAAGGTCCTATTAAGTTTTGTTAAAATAAAACTTTTGCAAGTAAGCGTTCTATAAAACTGATGTTTTATGACTCAAATTTCAAGTGTCCTATTATGGTGGATGAATTTATGAGACCCAAGTGTCAAGTGTCATATCAAGTTATGTTTTAATAAAACCTAATTTGAATAAGCATTATAAAAAGCGGATGTTTTACGACTCTAAAAAGAAGTGTCATATTATGGTGTATCATAAAAAAAACCATTCTGAATAAGCGTTCTATAAAGGTTAACGTTATAAGACCCTATTGTCAAGGGTCCTATTAACTTTTGTTATAATAAAAAATGTTTGCGAATAAGCGTTCCATAAAACTGATGTTTTATGACTCAAAAATAAAATGTCCTATTATGGTGTATGATAATAAAACCATTATGCATAAGCGTCCTATAAAGGTTTACGTTATAATACCCATGTGTCAAAGGTCCTATTAAATTTTGTTATAATAAAACTTTTTGTGAATAAGCGTTTTAACTAACTGATGTCTTAGGACTCAAAACTCAAGTGTCCTATTATGGTGTATTATAATAAAACCATAATGAATAAACGTCCTATAAAGGTTAAAGTTATAAGACCCAAGTGTCAAGGGTCTTATTAGGTTATGTCATAATAGGACATCTAGTGATCAAGTGTCGTATTACACTATCACATAATGGGACACCAACAACTAAATGTCTTATAAAGTAATTTATTAGGATCCATATTTTAAGTGTCCTATTAAGTTATATGATAATAGGACCCCAAATAATCAACCATCCTATTATATAACTTTTTAGGACACCGCCTAAGTAGCAAATATTTAAAAAGGACCCTAAACGCTCATATGTCCTATTAAACAGTTTTTTAGGACTCCATTGTCATACCGTCCCAGACAAAGGGTCCTAAAAAGCCACTTTTCTTGTAGTGCTAACAGTAAGGTTTCAAAGTTTAATTTCATGGCATTCTTTTTTTCATTTGAAACTGCAAGTATACCTTACCTAACTTGAATATGTGGTGTTTGGATACTTGTTTTTGCAGCCTCAGTAGCAATATCAGTGGAAGGCTGTTTAGCAGTATGTAGATCAATGGAAGGCGGTTCATCTTTTGTGTTTTGGGAATTATCAGTACAAGGTTGTATCAGACAATGAATCAGTAGTGTTGGACAAATATTAAGTGTTTAGGTCTTTGGCCTGTTTGTAATTTGAATGTTATGGAACATTTTAACTGTATATTATGGTAATTTACAGGTTTTAGTAATTTCTGTTATTTTGTAATATGTGATTGAGTTCATGTGTTTGTGTTAGCCTACCATGTGATGTATGGTATAATCAGCATACCGTGTTTGGCACTACATTATACATATTCGGTGTTAACATTATAGTTATGCAGATCCAAGGTCAATATTTGCAGATAGAAAGGGGTGTTTGTTTTTTGCTGGTTTTGGTGAATCACTGGGCAGCAATATATTTGCATATTCAAGAAGCCATAGAAGCTGATACAAAGGGTATTTGTTTTTGCTGATATAAAGGGGTGTTGCAAGTTTGGTCCCAGTGGTTTTAAAGGGTAACAAGTATACGAATTTGGGTTGGGTTAGAATTAACCCATGTGTAAGGCAAAACGTGAATTGTCTATTATGCCCCCAACAATGTCACAGTATACAGTGCTTGACCAACGAAAAATAGTTCAAGGGACTCATTTGATACCAAACCTTGAAGAATGGATTCCCGATGACGATGATGTCATGGTCCTACCCCAGATGATGTTTTCCAACAAGTTTAGGGACCAACGGTGTATTTTTGTCTAAATTTAAATATGATGATAATGAAAAAAAAAAGTTTGATACATGGATGATAATGAGAGATCTGGAAAAAGTAAAAGTGTATCGAATTGGAAATAGGTGGTGGCGTGGTTATGTTTGTAACTCAAATGGGTTTTTTTGAGTTTTGATATCTTTCTAGTTGTTTTGTTGATTTCTTTTTATGAGTTTGGAATACTTGATCTAATAAATAAAGTGACAATTCTTGGAAAATTATTATAAATTTGCAACTTTCGATGAAGGGATTGATTATATATACAGGGATAATGATACTTTAAGATTGTTGACCAAAATAAACAATGAACAAAAATAAAGTTCAAATGACTAATTTACCCTCATGTGCCTTGTACATGAGGGGATTTAGCGGGCACTTTTAATGGACATCCAAGTTCAGGATGAATGGTGTTACAAGGTTTCAAGATAAGGACGGTTCATGCAAGAAAAAAATATCATGTATGGTACTAGTGATTTCGGTATGACCACATGGACGAATGGTGTAATTAATCACTGCAAAATAAACCCTGTATTATTGTGATTGTTCTGCTTTATACTCCTCAATTTGAGAGTGTAAATAGTTGAAACTCCCAACTTGGATAACATTTTAATTTGTTGGTTTGTGGAAACTGTCTTGCTAAAAACATCTACAACCTGGGATTTTTTATGAACATAAGCAGGTTTGACTAGTCCATCTTGCAGCTTCTCTCTATCAAAATGACAATCCACCTCTATATGTTTAGTTCTTGCATGAAATATATGATTGATGCAATATGTAAAGCTGCCTGGTTGTCACAATAAAGATTAAATGGTCCCAAATCCTACAGTCCAAGGTCTTTTAATAAAGTGACAAGCCAAGTTACTTCACAACAAGTCATGGCCATGAATTTATACTCAACCTCAACTGAGGATCTAGAAACCACATTGTGGAAAACTAGAAGGGGGGGTTGAATAGTTTTACCGATTAATAATTAATTCGCTTTGTTACTTTATGTTAATTCAAAGGAAACAAGCTCAGACAAGTATTCACACAATATATATGAAACGTAAAGAGAGGAAAGATCAAACCACACAACACGGATGTTTATAGTGGTTCGGCTACAAGAACTCTCTTTCTTGCCCTACTCCACTCCTCGAGCCTCTAACTCGAGAGTTATCCTTCACTAAGAAACAAACTCTCTTCTAGGTGGAGAAAACCTTTACACGTTGCTTACTTCCTTTTCCGGTACTAAGCTAAACACCGAGTTCTACTTCAGGGCAGAACTAACCCAACGTCGCCTATACAATTACCGACACTAAGCTAAATGTCGAGTTCTTTCACAAGGGTACAACCACTCCCTACACTCTTTGTGTTTTGAGGACTAAAACACTAACCACACTCACTGAGATAAATGATACAAATAATGATGTGTGAATTACACAAAGATCACACAGTAACTATACTAAAGGTTTACACTTCTGTGTTGAACCTTGATGCTTAATCTTCTTTGCTACAAAAGATAGATCAAATGATATGAATGAATGATGTTAGTAATATGAATGAGTATGTACTTTAGCTATATGAGTGATGAGAAGGCCAAGTGATCAGCTTGCTATTTATAGGCAAGCTGATACACACTCGACGGATCCGGCGGATCCCTTAAAAGGGATCCGTCCTTTATGTCGAAGGGATCCGCGTGTATGCCAGAGGTAAGACAGCTAAGAGATTTTCCAAATCTCTCCAATCTCTCCATATCTTTGTGTTGTCATATCAAGATCATCCAATGTCAACTATCTTACTTGAAGATCCATCCAAGATATTACAAGATCTTACCAAGATTGTATGTATGATGCATGCCATGATGTCATTGTATCATTTAAGAAATAAAGTTTCCTTTTAAGGAAATAACCATGTATATGTATGAAATGTATTTCCAAGTAAACTTGTAAAATGTGTTCTTAAAGATACTTTAGCTAGTATTTATAATTTGCTTAAAGATATACTTTGTAATTGTCATTAACAAAACTAAGCAAAGATCGTAAAATATAAATAACGTTTTTGGGACGATATTTGTATTAACAATCTCCCCCTTTTTGTTGATGACAAAACATAAAGTATATTTTTGAGCAAGATAATAAGTATAGCATTAGTTCTTTAAAATATAGATTAAGTTTGTTTTATTTGAGTTTAAAAACTTTTTATACAAAAAGTATATGTACTGTGATGATTCACAGTTATGCAAACTTAATCCTTTCTCCCCCTTTTTGTCGAAACAAAAAGAAGAGTTGCGTAGCGGAATGCGATTTTGAGAACTTTAAGAGCTCCCCCTTGTTTGATACTCCCCCTAAATGGAGTAACAAGGTAATGATGCATGATCCTACAAAACAAATGGTTAGAATATGAAATGCTCCCCCTCGATGTATACTCCCCATTATTCTAGTACCAACGTATACATTTGAAGGGTATGATATGCTGCAAATAAAGTGTTAATGATGAATAACTTCAATGAAGAAGTAGAAGTGTTCTTCCAAACAAGCCTTTTAATATGTTTTGACTTTAAAAAGTCAAAGTAAGTGTCTGATGATTATTTGTACCTAAAGCAATCATGATATAGAGTACAACAAGCTATATAAGGATGTTAGTTATCAAAGATAATGATAATATGCAATATGTTGATCACTCATAAGCATAAAACATCACATTCATAGATATTGAAAATTTTGTGACAAAAGTCACAATAATGAAATGATGTTACAAGTAAAATAAAAAGACATCCTAGAAATAACTAAAAAGTCCTAAACCAATAATAACTTGACTAGAAAGCTCCTATTGAGGAGGATGAGAGATGGCATTGAGACGCTCGAGAACATGGTTCAAGATGAACCTCATCTCGTTTTGAAGCTAATGGACCAAAATGTTGGTCCTTTGGGCCAAGTGAGATGTTCTCTCACAATGTGCGCAATCGTGACTTGAAAAACCGGGAGGAAGACTAGGTTCCAAGTTTTGTGGTGGTGGTGGTGGTGGTTGGTTGTTGTTGTTGTTAGATGGTTGTTGTTGTTGTTCATTGGTTGTTGGTGGTGTTTGGAGGGAGTTCATGAGGATGTTTTGAATGTCCATGGCTTCATTTAGTCGGTGATCAACTATACCCGAGAGAGTGTAGAGACGGTTGAGCTCTTCACTAATCTCTTGTTGGGTTTGAGGCATGTTCATCCACATTGCTTCGTCAATGGAAACTAGAGTGGATGTAGGTGATAGAGGTTGTGGTTGAGGTTGGGAAGATTGTGCATCCTGGTATAGAGGGCCATGGATATCCGGGTAGACCGGGTGAAAAAGCATGGGTTGTTGACCTTCAAAGGTCATGGGTGAAAGATTGGGTAATTTTGGTGAAAGTTCTTCTAAGTCATCAAGATGTGGTGATGTAGGAGGAGTCCTAAATAATTCCAAGGGTTGGAGTTTGGGTGATTTTGGTGGTGATGGTGATCTAACAGGTTGGTTTGGAGCCGGTGGTGGAGTAGTGGCTATTGGAGTAATGGTTGGTGGTGGTGTTTGTATAACAACATGTGATGGTGTTGGAGTGGAGAGTGTAAGGAAATTTTCACTAGCAATGGGTGATGATATATTGAGAGGAGAATTTTCCTCAGATGAGGAGTTAGCTAAGTTGATAAAACAACAAGGTTTAACACTAATGCGGGCTATTCTTCTTGAAGGTCTGGATGTGGAAGAGTTGTTTGACTTAGTCATGTTGAAGTATGATAGCTAAGATGTACAGGAGGGGAAATGGTTGTTGTGTGAAGTGATGATCCTAAAGTACTAATTTATAGGCAGAAGGTATATGAGTCTGTGTGTTTGGATTTGATGTGAATCCAATAGAGAATGTTGGTTCTAAATGATTTGGAACAAAAATTTGTGCAAATCACATCACATAAGTCAATCCATAGAACTTATGTTGAGTAAGAAGAAGAAGATATGCAGTAAATGCTAAGGGGTAGTAGAAAATCCTGTGATGTGATGTACCCACGGATTTGAAGGATCCCTAAAAAGGGTTCCTTACTTGTAACAGAAAGGTAACTTACTCCTAGGATTTAAAAATTCAAATTTTGGTGGGAAATTTTGTTCTTAGGTTTCTAAGGATTTCCTAATCATTCTAAGTGTTATTAGTGATCAGTGAACCTAATCTATAGAACACTAGAGACTGAAATCAAAGAATCGGGATGAGTCAAAAAGATTTAAGAATTTGACTGTTATACCTACGGATCCAAACGACAAGGCGTGCGGATCCTTAAATAGGGATCCGCCTGATCCGCAGGTTGTCAAGTCACGGAGCCAACGCTAACACTTGGCGGATCCAAAGTTAGGGATCCGCCGAATCCGTCTGGCAAAAATGCTAAAACATCACAGAGAGAATGTCATATTTCGCGTTTTTCGACGAAAATCCGAAAATTTTCTTGGAGCATATCTATCATCTAATATGTAATGCAAAACAACTAAATATGATGATACCAACACATATTTAATCATAGAATAATCCGATCATATGAATTTACCTTAATAGAAGTTAAGCCAAACATAGGCTTACTTTTGGAAAATTGATAACACTAAGTGTTATCGACCTGCAAGGATTGATTAGTTCACATACAATTTAAGTAGTATCATAACAAGTTAATAACGTAACCATTCAACTTAACATTGTCTAGAAACAATTAGTTCCAAACACTCCTATCAACTCAATTTCTTCTTCAACTTCTTCATTCCCTTGTGAAGCTTCATGATCCATCGACCTAAATTCTTCACCATTCCCTTCATTTGAAGATGCTCAGGTGATTCATTCTGAATTGGTGGAAGTTGTCTCAAGTACTCGGGTGGAGGAAGTCTTGAATTTGGTAACCCGTCATCGTCACTCATTGATGATGAAGATGATGAGGTTGGAACACGAGGGCGTTTGCCTTTATCAAGTGCTACCCTATGGTCGCTTAAGGGAGCAAAAGTGCGTTGGATCTCATCATAGTCGGGAACAAAGCCTAAGGCATTTCTAGGAATGGGTGCAAATGCTCGATAAAGACGGGTTAAGAGCATTCCATAGGGTAATGCCATTTTTCCTTGAACCGGAATATCGGCCATTCTCTTGGCGATATAGTAAGCAAGATTGAAGGGCTGACGGGTTGACACATTGTACATCATGTGGCAAAGACAAGCATTGATGTGATCACGGTTTCCTACCGTACATATGACATTTGCCCTTAAGACTTCTTCCAATTTCCTAAACTCGGGCTTAATCTCATTTTGCTCCATGGCAAACGGATCTCTAGCTACTTCTTTACCTTGATACATCCTAGTGGGGTTGTTTTTAGGAATGAAGAGATGCTCACGAATGACTTCTTTTGAGGCTAAAGGAGTGGCATATGGTGCCGTGCGTTCAAAATTTGATTCAAGAATAGTTAATGACCATTTATTGGTATAGACACTTGTTCCATAACTTGGAACTCCTAGGACCTCACCGAATTGATTTAAGGGGATGTTGTATTGTGTCCCATTGACACTGAAGCGAATGTTAATGTAACCATGATCATTTGACTCTAGAATGACGCTAGCATAGAATTCTAAAATGAATCGTGGAATGATTGGTTCGTCGATATCTAGAAGGGAATCAAAATGAATGGCCGCTAGTTGTTCCCTAAGATTTGTTCCTTCATAGAATGAGGACTCTACAAACCTACCCTCATGTACGTAGTGTTTTTCTAAGGCTTTGAAAGTTTCAACCTGTTGGTCACTAAGTCCTTTGGTTTTATGGTGTTTAGGTAGGTAGTTGACGGTGTGTTTGTGATCATAGTTGGTGACGGGAGGCATGATTATCCTAGACATGAAAAATATATAAATAGTTTAGTTGAAATTATCAAAAAGAAATATATATATATGTCTAGTGTGTGCCTACATGGGGACAATGTGGAGGTGCGATTATCTCGACTCATTTTGATGCATGAAAATTATGTTTATGCAAGTTTTATAATAAAACAAGAGATAATCCAAACACTCCTATTTCAATGTAGCTACATTTGAATGTACCCGAAAATACATATTAGTTATGTATTCCCTTTAGCATTCAAGAGACATGATGCAAGTGATGTTTAAAACCTAACGTTTTTGTATTTGTATGAACAATGTCCAAAAACCGTTTTTCCTAGTCGTGAGAATATTTTAGCAAAAATTTCTCATGGGGTTTTTGATGAATGATGACAATGTATTATCAGATGCAATTCCTAACTATGAAAAACATGATTTGTTATGCAATTTAGAAAGTATGCTTCATGATTTTTCAAGAATTATGCATAACCCCAAGGTTTGGTTTTGTGCATGAAATAGAAATCCTAGACGCAGATCAGGAGTATAAGCATAATAAGGATACTTACAGTGATGTTTGGAGCAGAATTTGGTTGAGAACAATGGCTTAATTTGTGAATTTTGTGAAGTATGGGACGAATTCAGTAGGTGATAAGTTTTAGGAGAGTGATGAATAGTACATGGTGTTGTATATTTTATAATATATCAACCTGTGCATGTGACGGATCCGGCGGATCCCTAATAAAGGATCCGCCTTTGTTATCGTTTGGATCCGCAGGATCAAAACACAGTTTTTGGTTTACTGTCGAGTTAGGTTAAACTGAGGTTTATGCAATTGTCTATTCTAATCACTAAGTTCCATTAATCCTAATCCAAGTCTGAGGTAGTTGAAGGGTTCTCTTTTGAGAGGTTTTGTGAGAATGTCGGCAATGTTGTCCTCTGAGGAAACTTTCTCAATTGAGATATTTCCCTTCTGAACATTGTCGCGTAGGAAATGATGACGTATTTCAATGTGTTTGGTTCTAGCGTGTTGGACCGTATTTTTGCTGAGGTCGATAGCTCCTTTGTTGTCACAAAGAATGGGGATGTCGTTGAGTTCGATTCCATAGTCAACTAGAGCTTGTTTCATCCACAGTGCTTGTTGACACGCCTTTCCTGCAGACACATACTCTGCCTCTGTTGTTGAGATTGCGAGGGCTGTTTGTTTCTTAGCGAACCATGAGGTGAGACAATGTCCTACAAAAGTACAAATACCACTAGTACTTTTCCTATCAACATAGTCACCGGCATGGTCTGAGTCGGCATACACTATGGTTTCTACACCCGTTCCTTTGGGATACCATAATCCTACATGTGTAGTGCCTTTGATGTACCTAAATATCCGTTTAACGGCTTCAAGATGAGATATTTTGGGATCTTCTTGAAAACGTGCACATAGACAAACACTAAACATAATGTCCGGCCTACTAGCCGTAAGATAGAGTAAGCTACCAATCATTCCCCTATATTTAGTGTTATCTACGGATTCATTTTCTTCATCCTTTGTGAGTTTGGTTTCGGAGGACATAGGTGTTTTAGTTGATTTTGAGTCTTCAAGACCAAACTTCTTAAGCATATCTTTGATATACTTTGATTGGTTGAAGAATATCCCATCTTCTAATTGTTTTATTTCACTAGTACAAAAATGGGATTTAGTCACACATGCTGTTTTTCGAACAGCCACACAGTCGCCTTTTTATGTGACTAAATGTACCAGAATAAAATAAACAGCCACACTTGATCCGACTTGTGTGACCATTTCGGAATTACATCCGAGGCTATAGCCACACATTTGAATATTTTCGTGACTATACGTATCTGGTAATTTTTTTTTTGATTTTTTAGTCACTTATAATTTGGGACGTGTGACGGATACAAATAAGGTTGAAACATTAGTCACACTATATATATACATATGTGACAAATATATGTCACGCAATTGAAAAGTGTGACCAAAATCCATATATGGTCACACGAAGTAATTGTGTATGTGGCTAAATCATATGCTCAAGTTTGTCACACATTATTTAAGCGTGACTGCTAGTTTTTGTTGAAAATTTAGCCACATATGAATTTGAAATGTGTGACAACTGAAAAGTAAGTTTGAAGCATAGTCACGATATGCATTTAAAAGTGACAAATATATGTCACACACTTGAGATGTGTGACCAAATGTCATATATGGTCACACTAAACCATAGGCATACATGATTAAGTGTGACCAAAATTCGATACAAATAGTCACGTAAGTTAATATGTGTGTCTAAAGTTAAGTGTGTGTTTGCCTGCCAATTCCTAATGTGTATGGTCACATTTAATTGTAGCACAATCATGTGACTATAGGCTATACAATAGTAACACCATACCACAAATGTGCATCTAAATTATGTTTATGGCCACATTATAAGGGTATTATATGTGACCAATACATTGAAAATAGTCACACTGAAATATTCATGTGACTAATATGTATAGCAAAATGTGAACTCAGTTATCATTAACCTTGATATTAGTCACATTGAGTGTTTGTGTGACTAAATTCAAGATGTTACATATGGTCACATGAAGTATTTATTTAGGTGTCTAAATCATAGAGTCATATTTTGAGTTCAGACTGTTAGTCATGACTCTTCATTTAATTTGCCCCATTACAATGCTGGGATTTTATAGTCTATCTAGTTTAATGCAGTAGTATGTAAGTATGTTACTTGCCCCTAGCTGGAACCAGATTACTTGACTTTCTAAAGTCAATTTTCAACTTTATAATGAAGTAACATGTTACTAAGTGCCTGCAAGTGCATATACATGATAAATGGAAACTGCAAATACAATAAAGCTTGACTGCAAGTGGACATATACATGATAAATGTCAGACTATACATTCTAGCAGTAATAACTATACATTCTAGCAGTAATAACTATACATACTAGCAGTAATAACTATACATGTTTAAGTCAAACTATACATTGTGGCAGTAATAACTATACATTCTATTTCTTGTCCTTGGGTCCTAGATACTCTTCCATCTTCCTGAGCAGTTCATATGCCATGCCATCATAATTAAGCTGAAGCTTGAGTGTTTTCTTCACACGCAACATCTGATGTAGAATGTCTTTGTGAAACTTTAAAGGGTAATCCTTTTCTACAAGCATGTAGATCACCAACTCATTCACAGTTAAAGCATGTACTCCACATCGTTGAAAAATTTTCCATTCTTTAACAGTATTGTGCGTTAGTCTTCTCCAACATTCATCTTCATGATTTGGTTCAAACATTACCTTTAAATAATTCCAGACTTCTCTATCATAATTAGCTTGTTCTGGTGTCTTATTACCAAATCTTTGTTTGAGTAATTTCCATAGAGCTATCATATCTTGTCTATCAAAATCATGAACCATGTGAAGAAAGCTTACATACCTTCTAGAAGAACCATCATGCCTCTTAATATCGTAATAAACTGTTTCCCCAAAAGATCCAGACTTATAATCAACAATGGGATGTTTGACAGTTAAAGGTTGTGCATCCATGGCTTCTCCTACAGAGGCAACTGCAAGTTCAGTGTGAGCTTGCATTTGTTCTTCAGCAACAGCTTGCTCAGTTTGTTCTTGTTTTCTCTTTTTACTGCTTTCTATTTCCAACTGTTCACCTGCTCTCTTTGAACTGTCATTCAAGAAGAGATCATTGTTTCTCTTGGCAATTGCATATAATTCTTCAATTCTTTTATCATCCAAGAATTTCAAATCCTTTAGTTTCCATCTGTCCACATTCTTCAAATACCTGCACATGAGTAGATGTTTATGATATGATGTACATATTGGGTATTGTTGATATTAATATAAATACCTTTGCAAAAAAAAAAAAAAAAAAAAAAAAAAAAAAAAAAAAAAAAAACTACCTGCACATGAGATCTCTTCTTTGTTTTTGAGTGGGTGGCTTGTTCTTCTTAGCTGCATATCTTTGTTCTGCATACAACTTCTTTTTTTCATCAAAAAATTCTTTCAGCATCCTGGCTTTTTCATCTACTGAGTACTTATCTTGCTCTTGATTATGTAGTTTCTTAGCAAGCTCAGAATCAGCTGCAACCTGAGCCCTTTGCTCATCCCATGAAGCTATTAACTCTGCATCTTTTTCTTCTTGTATTCTCCTTTGTTCCAAAATTGTCTGATGTTCTGCATCATACTTTTCTGAGAATTTCATAGCAAGTTCAGCATCAACTTTTAATTGCTCTTCTTTTGATAATGGTTTCTCCACAGGCTCTTCAGTAAGAATCCCTTTACCTTTGCCTTGTACCTGTGGAGTTGATTGTTTAGCTTTTGGAGAGGATGATGGCTCTTGTATCACAACACCTTTGGTTACTGGTTTTGCTGTCTTCAGCTCAGCAAGTACACTAACAGCATTTGCAAAAACCTCTGGTGTAGCAGTACTAGCTTTTGTAGTACCAACTGTAATTGGCTCAGTAGCACTATCAGCATTTGTAACCTTGCCCAGACGATGATCAATCACCACTTGATTCCCTTGGTTATCCTCCCCTGAAACTTTGCCTTCATTCCCTCCCTGTTTGGGAGCATCCTTAGAAGCTTCAGAAGATTTAACCTTTTGTTTGGGAATTCTTGATCCTTTGACTCCTTCTAAATACCTAACCCTTCTCTTCAAAGCCTTTATCTCCCCACCTTGAGCTTTGATGACTCCATCTTGGGAAGAAGCTATTGCTCGCAGATCACCAATTTGTGCAGACAGCTTGGCACAGGTATCCTTCAATTCATTCAAAAGTTGCATACTATCCTCACCACTTCGGCTTGTGTTACCTAGCCCGAGAGGTGGATCACTGGAAAAGTTAAGTTCAGTCTCACCCCTAGGATGAACATCCGAACCCCCCCATTGTTTCCATGTGACTGGGACCTTCACCTGAATCAGTTCCAGAGGAACTTTCTTCATTAGAAGTTGTCTTGGTTCGGGTCTTAATGATGTTACCACTGTCCTGTGCTGCTGCTAAGCTAGACACAGTAGTGGCAGCCCTTGCCAACATGTCACTCTCCCCCCCAGTGACATCCTCATCTGCAACAGTTGGTATAGAACCACTAGCCTGAGGTAGCTCAGTGTTCTTGGTGTTAGTCCTACGTTTATAGGTCTTTTGTTGTTGTTCTGTGGGTGTGTGATGGGTACCAGCTGGGATTGCTGAACCTTCACCCATTTGGGTTTGGGCTAGTGCCAACATTGTTGGAAACAAAGGTGTCACTCTCCCTGAAAAATCTTTTCCAACCCTACTCATATTAGCAAAAACCTTTTTGGTAAGGCAGGGAGTGGGATAAACATTTTTGTGACTTTTCTTTTTTTTAAATTGGTTGTCCAAAAAGAGTTGCAAAAACCTTGGATATAGAAAATATTTAGCCAAAGAACCATCCAAGTTCTTAACCATATTATCAAAAATTAATTTTGAGAAATTAAATCTTTGAGTATTTTCAGCCAAACAAATTATAGCAGAAGCTAAATTACTGCTAAATTCATTCCATGCAGTGGTCTTTGGACTTAGACACACTAAGACAGTATGAATTAAGAATTTCCACTGAGGAGAAAAATTACCTTTTTGGAACTTTAAAGCATCTGTATATCTCTCATAGCCCATCAGTGCAAGTTTTTCAAAGATTGTAGTATTTGGAAGATTCTCAACTCCGTTAGCATCATCTAGGAGAAGATCTCTTCGAATAGACGCCTCTGTAATGATAATCATCTGCCCATCTACAAGGGCATGGATTTGTGCTTCCCCATTAATAGTTTTGACCTTAGCAGACGACCAAAACTGGATAATGTTGGAAGTATATATAGTAGGTTTTACTGTTAATGCAAACTTAATATAGCTTGCATTAAGGAAATCAATGATCTCAGTAAAATCTACAGACTTATTGGATTTTTCTAAAAAGGCAACATTATTATGAGGTTCGGTAAAAGTTAGGTTCGACATTATGATTTGATTTGGGGGTTTTGCAATTTGACAATTAAAATTCGATTAGGGAGTGGAAGAGAGAGAGTAATGTGTGCGTGAATGTGATTGTGTGCAGCAATTGGGGGTTTATACACTTTAAGAAAAAAGTGATACAAACTACCCTGCACTCCCAACCACTGCTAAAAGGATACCCAGCAGTACAACGTTTCGATAGCAGTACAATTGTTTACCTAGCAGTACAATAATAATAGCTGTATTCAAATATCATAAACTTGTACATAATAACTGCATTCATATATTAAACCAAGTCAAAATAAGTTTACATTTACATAGGCAAAATATACATAGGCAAAATATATAAAGAAAAGATACATTAAGACACATATTTACTAGCTTCAATACTTCTGTAAACATCAACTATTTTCTCTCTTTCTTCTTCTATTTTTTTGTTCCTCTCCTCAATTTTCTTCTGATGCTCCTCAATGACCTCTAAATCTTTCTTGTTCCTTTCTTCATACATATTTATACGCTTGTTGTGAATTTCTAACAATGCGTTTTCAACACCATACGTGCCTTTATTACATTTCTCCCAAATATTTTGGGATATGCCCATTTTTTTATAATTTTCAGGCATTGGTGGAGGAGAATCATCCCTTGGGCGT
Source organism: Artemisia tridentata subsp. tridentata (assembly GCA_021014915.2). Taxonomy (NCBI): domain Eukaryota; kingdom Viridiplantae; phylum Streptophyta; class Magnoliopsida; order Asterales; family Asteraceae; genus Artemisia; species Artemisia tridentata. Next base: position 86,458,580 of record CP139504.1, read on the forward strand.
TTGTTTTTGTTGGAAGAAGGAGTTGAAGAGGAGTCGGCCATTGAAATTTGAAATTTATTTTCTAATGAAAATATCAAAGGAGTTGTATATGGTACGGTTGATTAATTATGAACGGTTTTCCATGTCGAGTTGTACAAATAGGCTAGAGAGGTATACGAACGGTTCCCAATACTTTAGGCGGGAAGAGGGACCATCGAGAGGCGCCAAAAGTAAACAGATGGATAATATTGATCGGATTTGGTTTGTGTTTGGTTTGGATTTGACTAGTGTAGTTGATCTAGAAGTGTGTTTGGTGTTGGATTGACTAATTGACTTTTTCATTAGGGTAATTGATATTTTCTATATTATATTAATGATGTTTAATGTAATTTGTGTGCTAACTTTAATGACTAATTGACTTTTTCATTAGGGTAATTGATATTTTCTAGTACATGTTTAATGTAAATACATGCTTTAATATCTATCGCAGTCTGAATGTGTTTGAGAAGTATGGGTATATTTAGGCCACTTCCAACAATAACTCAGCCTTAACAAATTAAAATTAAAATTCAAATTCAAACGTAAGATAAAGTACAACATATTAACGCTGCGTTAACGCAGGTTAGCACCAACAATTAAAATTCAAAGTCACGTTAATAAAACGTGTGCATTTGTACCCTATAAATACCAATGCTTCTGAAGCACAAGTCACACAGAAACACATTCCAAACTTCTCAAATACTCAAGATCCAAGCATCTCAAATTCAAGATGTCTTCCAGAAAAGATTTCGGGCAACAATTTCCAAGCCCACCTCGCCAAAAGGATTTTGGCCAACAATTTCCAAGCCCACCTCGCCAAAAGGATTTTGGCCAACAGTTTCCAAGCCCACCTAGCGAAAATGAAAAATTCCATACTCCACCCGAGCATATCTTTCCGGTTTTCCAACCGGAAAATTTTCCGGTGAATAATCAACCTGAAAATGAACCAGTTCATAACCAAGACCCAAATCCGTTTGGGTTAACTGAGGAACAACTTAGGCAAGAGGAAGCAGATATGCAAGTCCTCCTGGAAATGGAAGCACTTGAAAGAGAAGAGGAAGCTGATCGTTTGGAGCGGCAAGCCAGGGAGGATGAAGAACGTAGGCAAAGGTGGGAGTCTGGTTTTTTCACACCTTCCGAATCCTCTGAAGATGGTTACCCAGATTCAGATGATAGTTTTTATTAATCGTCCGTTGTTTATGTTAATCGTATGTTGTTTATGTTAATCAATCATTGTTTATGTTAACGTAGTTTTTATTTGACATTTAATGTATTTCTATTTCATGTTTAATGTATTTCTATTTCATGTTTAATGTATTTGTATTTGATACTTTATTTTCAATTTATAAATTGAATTGAATTTGAATTGAATTGATAAATTTTAAATATATCCCGCCTTTTTGTTTAATTTGAATTTGAAATTTTAAAATTTAAATATCCCGCTCGTTATTAATATGTTGTACTGTTACTTTACGTTTGAATTTGAATAATACTCGTACGGTTACTTTTACTTTCAATCTGATTTTTAAAATAGCCTCCAACGGCTAGTTTAACGGCTTTCCACTATCAAAGCCACTTTCACAACACTTCGTTTTCTCACACAACTTCTTATAAAACTCTCTCGCAAGTATCACTAATTTTAACACAAACATTGTGGCTAACAAATTAACTAGCAGAGGTGCAAAAGGCTATCCTCACCCGATTACACAATGAACAAGAAAAAGAACTCAAATTGATTAACAATTTGCTAGGTGAGATAACTCGTATTATGCTACAGATGCATAATCGTGCTGATCCAGAGGTCGAAAGGTTGCGTGAGTTGCCTCAAGACCATCCAGCTATCAGGGTTGGTCTAGAAATTAAACTCTTTTAAGAAATGATGAAACAGGGTCGAAAGGTTGCGTGAGTTATTGTTGGGTGTGTTGCTCATGTACAAACATATAATCTCGGCTCATTCGCTAAACATCTCGTATACAACCATATCATCTCGGCTCATTCAATTCGTTAAACATCTCGTGTATAACCATATCATCTCGGCTCATTCGTTAAACATCTCGTATACAACCATATCATCTCGGCTCATTCGTTAAACATCTCGTGTACAACCATATATATCATCTCGGCTCATTCGTTAAACATCTCGTGTATAATCATATCATCTCGGCTCATTCGTTAAACATCTCGTATACAACCATATTATCTCGGCTCATTCGTTAAACATCTCGTATATATACAACCATATCATCTCGGCTCATTCGTTAAACATCTCGTATACAACCATATCATCTCGGCTCATTCGTTAAACATCTTGTGTATAACTAAAGCTCAGTTAATTAAGGGTGAGTGTGTTAAAGCTGACGTGGCATTGTGTTAAAGTTTAAAGCTGAGTTATTGTTGGGAGTGGTTAGAGTATTTTCTTTTGTTTTTTCGGTGGATTTTAGCGTGACTTAATCTTAATACCGCCAATTTTGTCCATATAATATTCAACTACGTACGGATAACTAATACCCGCGGGGAAACCCGAAAAACCGATGGATAATATTAATCGGGTATCCGGTGGGATATGGGGCGGGTACGGGTATATTATAAACGGGTTCGGTTATGGGTATACTAAAACCCGCCCCGAACCCGAACCGTTGCCATCCCTATTTACCGGCTATAGCCGGATTTCACCGCCACCTCATCACCATTAGTTTTTTTTTTTTTTTTTTTTTTTAAACAAATCTTGCCACGTCAGCTATAGTTAAACCAAACCACAAATTCAATATTCAACCAGCAATTAATCCCTTTACCCGGTCATTTGTAAACACACACAAAAATCAATAAACCCTAATCAACACACACATTCTTATGGCAAACACAAGCACGCAAACAATGAAACCAAATAACAAAAAGGTAATTAGTAATTTGTGTTTTGTAAATGTAATTGGTAAGGGTACAATATGTAGTAATTACGTTTGTACTGTTGATGTGATGGTTGCACAGTATGATACATTATTTGCGATTATTAAGATAGTAAATAAAAAACAAAAATCAAGTTTATGCTTTAATTAACAGGTTCAAAGGGAAAATTTTCAAATAATTCAATTGTTAATTTCAAATTACAACTTGGAGGCAAATTTTTGGATCGAAATTTTTTGAATCACAAACGATTCATATTCTTGGTGTATAGCCTCTTTTCTCTCCTAAAAAAAAGACTGCAAATAAAAAACAAAAATCAAATCTTCTCTCACCATTACTCTCCAAGCTAAGCCATAATCATTTTCTTTTACCCTTTGTTGCTCAAGAGTCATGGAAACTGAACCCATTGTTGATAACCATACTTTGCTTCCTCTTGATCATATTGTACATGATGATAACGCCTTAGAATATGAATCCGAAAAGTCTTCTGATGAAGAAGATATAGATGAGCCTTTAACCAACCAAACACCTGACATAGTAGCTAAGAGGGGCTCAACCAGGCTAGTAAAGTTTCGCGCGAAGCATGACAAACCTGGTGCAACAAAGCTCAAGGTAACCTTCGATGCACTCGGTAGGGTAACAGGGGAAAACAGAGCAGTGTTTGTGAGTTTTTTAGGAGATGTGGCTCGTGAGCAGATAGGTGTGAAGATTCTACACTGGAAGAAGGTGAATAAAGAAGCAAGAGATAAACTATGGGATGAAATCTTGGTACATATATACTATTTTGTAACCCAATACTACATAAGTTTATGTATGCAGTTACATTATGTGCAACTAATTAACAACATTGTGTTAATCTTTTCAGAAATTTTTTGTTGTTGACGTCCAATACAGAAAATTGATAATGATTAGTCTTGGTAAAATGCTAAGGAATTACAGAAGGAAGCTCAAAGTCAACTACATTTTGCCCAACCTAAATACACCTTCCAAACTGAATGAAGTCCCGGACTTGTATAATACAATAATGAAATCAGAAGACTGGGTCGAGTATGTTAAATACACGACCACCGAAGCATACAAGGTTTTAATTAGTCATCTTTAATTAAGTGTATATGTCATTTTGTTATTTTCAGTTTGCAGCATTACCGCATCTAAACGCCTTATGATTTTGTGTTTTTAGGAGAAATCTGAGAAAGGTAAAATGGCGCGTTCCCAAAATATTTATCAGCATAAAATGGGACGAGGTGGATATGCTTATGTCAAAGAGAAAATGGTAAGATTACACAATGTTTGTTTTACCAATTAAGAGACGATCAGTATGAGAAATGAATCCGTTTACATTGCCCAATTTGCACATTTGCATTAATACCCTCATATTTTCGATTATCTTGGTTTAACTGTACATGTGTAAGCATCCACATATTTTCGTTTATCTTGGTTTAACTTTACATGGGTATGCATTTGATGTTTATTAGATCGAAAATAAAGAGATTGAAGCGGATGAAGAACCCCCCCGTGATGTAATGTGGGTGAAAGGAAGGGTAAACAAAGACGGCGAATACCCAAATGATGATATTAAATCAAAGGGAGATGAACTTGTAAGTTTGACTGCTAATTCTATTGTTATGCTTATATAGCAGCAACATTTAACTGTGTACTAGCAGTAGTAGCTTGTGTACTAGCAGTAGTAACAGCATCAAGAAGACTTTTAATCCCAACATTTCCTATATTTTTTGTGCAGAAAGAAGCTGATGACAAGATCAAGGAAGGAACATCGGGTTTTGATGATGGCACTGATGCCATGACATTTGTATTTGGTAAGGAAAAGGGCGGTTATGCCAGGGGAGTGGGAGGTGCAGTAACATACAAAGAGTATTTTGGCCTTCCTCGAAGAAAACAAGAAGCCAATGAAAAAATTGCCTTACTTCAAACTCAACTGGATAATGAGAGACGCGAGCGTGAAGAAAAAGATAAATTGATCAAAAAATTGTCCGCCGAGATGACCGAAAAAGATGTGCAGGTCAATAAATTATCCGGTGAGGTGGAAAACACAAATGTAATGCTTTCTCAAATTCTGCAACAGTTGAATGATAAAGGGATGAATATAACTCTGCCAACTCAACCATCGCCAATAGCCTCAGTTGTAAGCCATTTTTTATGTTGTTAACAATTTCATTTTCTAATGCTAACACCACTGATGCTAATGATACTAGGCATTGAACATAAACTGATGAGTGACTGTATTTCTTAATTTATATTGCAGGTGACTCCAATGGCCATTGACAATATTGCAGGTGACTCCAATGGCACTCAGACAAGTGGTGTTGTAAGTCCTAAAGATGCGGGAATTGAGGAGAAATCCAATGGCCTTGAAACTTCTAAAAAGGTAACGGAAACAATGGTAAGTATAGTAATAAAAGATCGCCCTTTGATTTTTGAATTTTACATACATGATCGACTAATGTACCGTGTTTTATATATACGTATAGGAACCTGCTGCTAAAACTGTCAGGCCTAAGCATAACCTTAAGTCACGACGAAACGGGTCTCCAGATTCCCAATCGCTACAAAATGTGTCGTCTCCAACACAACCACTGCCAACAGTATGTATTTCAACATGTTTCTTGTTACTCTTTTGTTTAAATAATGTAACGTGTTTTATATATACATATAGGAACTTGCTAAAACTGTCGGACCCAATAAGCCAAAGCAAAAGAAGCGACGAAACGGGTCTCCAGATTCCCAATCGCAACAAGATGTGTCTCTAACACAAGCACTGCCAACAGTATGTATTTCAACATGTTTCTTGTTATTCTTTTGTTTAAATAATTTCTGATATATACATGCAATTTTTTTTTTTTTTTGTAGACACTTAAGTGCAAATTCTGGCACACAAAGAAATCAAATATCGTTGCTTTTGGTACCGTATACCAGTCTCATGGAAAGCAAATGCTGCATAACCTACCACTCCCAAATGATTGCTACAGAGTGTCAATTGATTCATCGTTAGTTGATGCAGCATGCATACCGGACGTAGCAAATAATGGGTTCAAAACAGTTAAGGAAGTCGAAGGTAGTTTCGTTGCATGGCCAAAGGATCAAGTTATTTTTGAAGAGGTGGTACGTACATGTGTTTTTTCAACCTACATATATAATTATTCATATGTAATTCAATGTTTGATAGAAGCGTCTTTTGTTTACTACAGGTTACACCAACAAACCATGTGACTAAATGTGTACCACAGGCACCAACGAAGAAACAATATATATCTGCTAACGACTTAAGGCAAACTGCTAAGGGGGTGAAGGTTCAAAAGTCTTTAGATATTTGATTAATTAAGTACGACATTACAATTGTATATTTTGTCCAGTTATATACATTAGAGTTTAATTCAATTTGAAATTTCTTGTGTTTTTTAATATTGTTTTATATATAATATATATACACATTCCAGCAGCACTAGCATAGTACTAGCAGCAGTAACTCTGCTTCAGCAGGACTACCTTGGACTACCTTAGTACTGCTAGCAGTAGCAACTCTGCTCCAACATTATTGGTCACTCTTTGTTTAATTCGATGTGTGACTAAATAGTACCAAAGGCCACACAAAATAAAAATTCATGTGACCATTGGAAGAACAATGGTCACGCAAAATACACATTTCTTCACTTTAAACAGCATATGGTCACACTTATTAACAACTTTGGCCACTTTATGCTTAATTGTATGTGACTAAATACCCAAAACAAACATGCTTTGTGTGACTAAATATTACAAAAGGCCACACAAACTAAGAATTCATGTGACCATTGGATGATCAATAGTCACACAAAATACACATTTCTTCACTTAAAACAACATATGGTCACACTTATTAACACTTTTGGCCACTTTATGCTTAATTGTATGTGACTAAATACCCAAAACAAACATGCTTTGTGTGACTAAATATTACAAAAGGCCACACAAACTAAGAATTCATGTGACCATTGGATGATCAATAGTCACACAAAATACACATTTCTTCACTTAAAACAGCATATGGTCACACTTATTAACACTTTTGGCCACTTTATGCTTAATTGTATGTGACTAAATACCCAAAACAAACATGCTTTGTGTGACTAAATATTACAAAAGGCCACACAAACTAAGAATTCATGTGACCATTGGATGATCAATAGTCACACAAAATATACATTTCTTCACTTAAAACAGCATATGGTCACACTTATTAACACTTTTGGCCACTTTATGCTTAATTGTATGTGACTAAATACCCAAAACAAACATGCTTTGTGTGACTAAATATTACAAAAGGCCACACAAACTAAGAATTCATGTGACCATTGGATGATCAATAGTCACACAAAATACACATTTCTTCACTTAAAACAGCATATGGTCACACTTATTAAGACTTTTGGCCACTTTATGCTTAATTGTATGTGACTAAATACCCAAAACAAACATGCTTTGTGTGACTAAATATTACAAAAGGCCACACAAACTAAGAATTCATGTGACCATTGGATGATCAATAGTACACATTTCTTCACTTTAAACAGCATATGGTCACACTTATTAACACTTTTGGCCACTGTTTTTTAAATTGTATGTGACTAACTCGAAAAAAACAACACACGATGTGTGACTAAATCATCACAAACGTCACATTTATTATATTTTCGTGTGGCCATAGGATGGGAAATAGTCACACATACTGATGAATCCAACAAAACTTGTGCCTAATTAGTCACACATATTCGGGTTATGGTCACTCTTTTTCGATGAAAACGGCCACAAAATAAACAATGTGACCATATGATACCTACGGTGGCGCGACTTTTTGTCACACACACACCAAAAAAAACGTGTGTGACTATATGCATATAGTCACGCATTTCCAGTGTGACGATAGGCAGAATCTGTACCAGTGTTTGGAGACCTAAGAAAAAGTTAAGTTCCCCCATCATACTCATTTCAAACTCATCATGCATGATTTTTGAGAAATCATCACATAACTCTTGACAAGTTGAACCAAATATAATGTCATCCACATATATTTGGACGATGATAATATGTGATCCCTTTTTCTTGGTAAAGAGAGTGTTATCTACTAGGCCCATGGAGTACTTATGGTCAACTAAGAAGGTCTTAAGTCGATCATACCAAGCTTTTGGTGCTTGCTTATGTCCGTATAAATCTTTCTTTAATTTGTAAACATGATTTGGTTTTTCAAAATCGGCAAAGCCGGGAGGTTGTGCTACATATACCTCTTCATTTATAAAGCCATTTAAGAATGCACTTTTGACATCCATTTGGAATAATTTAAAATCATGTGCACATGCATATGCGAGTAGTATTCTAATAGACTCAAGTCTAGCTACGGGTGCAAATGTTTCATCGTAATCTATTCCTTCTTGTTGATTGTAGCCTTGTGCTACTAGTCTAGCTTTGTTTCTAGATACTATGCCATTTTCATTCATTTTATTTCTAAAAACCCATTTGGTACCAATTATGGTTTGATTTTTAGGTTGAGGAACTAATGTCCAAACGTCGTTCCTAATAAATTGATTTAATTCTTCTTGCATCGCAATGACCTAAGATTCATCTTTTATTGCTTCATTTATATTTTTAGGTTCTATTGTTGAAACGAAACAAAAGAAATTACTTTCATTTTGAGCTTTAGATCTTAATGTTCTTTCATTGAGTTTCCCTATGACGTTTTCTAATGGATGACTTTTGTCTTCTTTGATGTTGACTAAATCTCTTTTTATTAGTTCATCTTCTTTATCATTTTCAACATTTTCCTGATTATCAACCATTTGGTTTTCAACTAAGTCATCATCTACCAAAGGTGATGTCTTAGAGGGAGGTGGACATTCATCGAATGTTACGTTAAATGATTCCTCGACTCTTGAGGTTTCCTTGTTCAAAACTATGTATGCTTTACTAGTTTGTGAATATCCTAGAAATACACCTTCATACGACTTTGGGTCGAATTTGGTGAGATAATCCTAGTGTTTAAAATAAAGCACTTGCTTCCAAACACTCTAAAATATCCTAAAGTAGGCTTTTTACCTCGATAAAGTTCATAAGAAGTTTTATTTAAAAATGGTCTAATTAAAACTCTATTTAGGATATATGTGGAAGTATCTACTGCGTGACACCAAAACTTTTGAGGTATGTTTTGTTCATTTAACATAGTTCTACTCATTTCTTGAATTGTCCTATTTTTCCGTTCTACTACACCATTAGATTGTGGAGTTCGATGAGCCGAGAAATTATGAGTTATTCCATTTTTATCACAGAATGTTCCGAATTGGATTTCATTGTCAAATTCTCGACCATGGTCAGTTCTAATAGATACTATGTTACATCCTAGTTGATTTTTGAATTTTCTTGCTTAGAATTTCAAATTTATCAAAGGCCTCATTTTTGGTTTTCAAAAATTTAGTCCACGTATACCTATAATAATCATCTACTATAACTAATGTGTAAAAATTACCTCCATAACTTTGTATAGCCGACGGGCCAAACAAATCCATGTGTAACAATTCTAGACATCTAGATGTAGATACCATATTTTTAGCCTTATGGCTATTATGCACTTGTTTCCCAATTTTGCAAGCATCACATAAGTGTTGGTCATATCTTAACTTAGGTAGGTTCCTAACAAGTTCTTTGGATGATAAGGATTGAATTAACCTCATATTGGCGTGACCTAAACGTCGATGCCATAAGGTTGAGTTTTCGTCCAGAGAAGTAAGACAAAGCTTGTCTTTCGGTGTTTTATCTAATTTCATAACATATACGTTATTCTTTAAGACACCTTTTCCTACTGTTATGCCATCTTTAAGTATTTTACTTCCATTTTCACTGAAAAGGACGTTATACTTTTTACGGCATAATTGACTTATACTAAGTAAGTTAAAACCTAAATTATCAACATGAGCAACGTCATCAATAGAGAGAGAGTCATGAGAGATTGTACCTTTTCCGATGATTTTACTTTTAAGCTTGCTTCCAAATGTGACATTACCTCCGTTTTACACTTGGTAAGTGGAGAAAAGGCTTTTGTTTCCCGTCATGTGTCTTGAACACTCACTATCTTTGATCCACTCATCAGGTTCAAGTTCAACTTTTAAGCACACCTAAGTTCAATAAAGACTCAAGCGTTTGGTCCCCAATATCTCATGGGTCCGTTTGTGTTAAACATAACATTATCATGGTTCATGTAAGCAAATGGAGGATAATAGTTACATGGCATATAATTGGGACCTTGAAAGTTTCTAGGCATATTTTGGTTCCAATTATTTTGATAATGATGTTGTGAATTAACATTACTCTTAGGAAAGGGGTGTTTGGGAAAACTAGTTTGAGGTCTCTGTTGTGTTGTTTTAACTCTATACTCATTTCTAGCTTGACCTCTCCCTATGAACACAGCTGGTTTTAGCTTGTTATTAGTTGTACTAGTGCTAGGTTTTCTAGTGACTTTAACAAATTCAGTACGGTCTGTTTTCTGAACCTTCTGTTCAACTTCTGTACTCGCGGACCCCTTGGGTACAACTGGCGGATCCAAAATACTGGATCCGTCGGATCCGTGAACCTCTGACTTAGTTGAAACAGTTTCTTTTTCATTCACAGTTTGTTTCTTAAAGTCACTTAAGGTTCCTAGTTTCATAAAACCTAATCCGGTTTTATCATGAGGAAGTTTTTGCATCTTCATTATCTCATCTGCACAACTTATGTTTTTATCAAACCTTTTAAACTTAGAGTTTTGCTTAATGAGATCTTCCTGTGAAGTTTTTAGTGCATCTAATTCTAATTTTAGTTCTTGACAAGAGACACATGTATCTTTACTATTTTTCCCTTTTTCCATTCGTATCTCTTTTTCTTTAAGCCAATACACTTCTTTTTCTAAAAGTGTTGTTTTAGTTTTCAAGAATTTGTTTTGTTGATGATTTTTAATGTGATATCACACAGCTTGTTATATTCTATTTCTAAGGTTTCATCATCTATAGAGGAGTATGAGTCAGAATGTACCTCTTCTGTGTCATGAGCCATAAGGGCAACTTCGTTGTTTATAGGCTCATCATCATCTCCTTCACTATCACTCCAAGCTCCACTAACGAATGCTTTTTGAGACTTGTTCTTTGGAGGCTTTGGACATTCACCTATAAAGTGACCAGAGTCACCACATCTATAGCACTTCCTATCTAACTTGCCCTTTTTATCATCACGGTCTTTTCGTAAAGATTTCTTTTCTTCACGAGGTGGTTTTACGAACTTTCCTCGTCTTCTGAAGAACTTCTTGAAATCTCTTACGGCCATGGCATATTCTTCGTCTTCGCTACTTGAACAAGAGTCTTCATCATCACTTGATTCAACTCTAGCTTTCAAGGCAATGGACTTTATTTTCTCCTTCTTCCCTTTAACTATTTCTGAATCCTTTTCCATCACCATTTCGTGAACTTTGAGATTTCCTATGAGCTCATCAAGTGTCATGCTTGAGAGATCCTTAGATTCTTCAATAGCCGTCACCTTTGCTCTCCACTTAGGATGAAGTGCTCTAAGAAATTTCCTGACAAAGTTCTTACTAGAAAAAATTCGTCAAGTGCTTTAAGAGATGTAATAATAGTATTAAACTTAGCAAAAGCACCATCAATGGTCTCATCTTCAGAGATAACAAATTGTTCATATTGCTGAACAAGAAGATCAATTTTGTTATCTTTGACTTGTGAGTTCCCTTGATGAGTGATAATAAGAGATTGCCAAATATCTTTAGCCGTTTTGCACATAAAAACTCTTTCATATTCTTTCTTAGGTAAGGCATTGTAAAGCATCATTTTGGCTTCATTGTTTTTGGCAATCAACTTCTTTTGCTCATCACTGTGACGAGTAAGAGAAGCTCCTACATCCCGACCACCCGAAATATCATTACTAATGGGCTTGTAATCACCCTCAACAATAATGTACCATAGATCTATGTCCTTTGACTTTACATATGTCTCAAAGCGATTCTTCCAATATATAAAACAATTTGGTTCAAATAGAGGTGGTCTTTGCATAGATTGTCCTTCTTTAAAGTTTTCAAAATCCATGGATCGTTTTAAGTTTTAAAATACAATGTATTTTAAAAATCTTAAGTAACGTAGCTCTTGATGCCAATTGTGGAAAACTAGAAGGGGGGGTTGAATAGTTTTACCGATTAATAATTAATTCGCTTTGTTACTTTATGTTAATTCAAAGGAAACAAGCTCAGACAAGTATTCACACAATATATATGGAACGTAAAGAGAGGAAAGATCAAACCATACAACACGGATGTTTATAGTGGTTCGGCTACAAGAACTCTCTTTCTTGCTGTAGGACCGATAATACAAGTGATTTATGTGATTCGGGGGGTCGGGGAAGCTCAAAGTAAAGGATAAACATGGTATATTAGATTAAAGAAAGGGGAAGGTGTGTGTGTTTTCTAGAGAGAAGGAGGAGAAACACACACACCCCTTTGTTACAAATGAGACAATCCAACCTTCCTTGTTGAGACAAGGAAGGTATTTATACAAGAATACCAGGCCTAACTTAGCTATAATGACTAAACTAGTCCTTGTACATAGAAAGAAGTGCAATTCCCACATATGACATAACTTTAAGGCTAACAATCTCTCCCCAAAGTGATGTCATACGGGAATTGCTTACAATGTTCCCTACAAGTCAACTTTGATACAAATCATAAGCACGACAGCTCCGAGAATGGTCTTCAAACTTCATTACTACGTTCAGCTTGCAGAATCTTCTCAGCTGCCATCTCTTTACTTGCAGAAGAACGTGAGCAAATCTAATTAGGGTTTAATTCTGGGTGCCCTGAGTGCTCTCCCCTAATTAGTGCTCTCCCTCAAACTGACAACCTTTCTGATTACTGCCCTGAATCTGAAGAAGTCTTTTGATAATTAAATGCATCCCGTCTTTAGTCTTCTAACACGCAGCGGATACCGTCTTTAACCTTCTTACACGCAGCGGAAAATGTAGAACAGACTGTAGACTCGACCTTCTTCAAGATTATCCATTTGGGGGAATAGAGTATCAACATCTTCTTCACACCAAATGCATCCAGTTATATTTCATATAAAAATCAACCCATAACGTACACATGAAATGATAACACCAAAGTAACAAGTTGAACCACTGATCATCATGATTTTGTTGCCCGAAATTGGTGAAGATGGATAAGGTAGAAGTAAGTAGAATAAGATGAGTGGAGGATAAGACATAGAATCAACCAATCTCCGACATAAATCGTTTCATAAATCATTAAGCCCGATCACGTGAACTTGTTGTGCGTCCTCGATGTACACATTTCTCTCCCCTGCTGGTTACGATTTATCAGAATCAGCATACTGATGTGTACGTGAAGTATTAACTGGAAGCATTTTATCATTAATCATATCAGCCCGTGAGAAGATGTCGATAAACCCAATCTACTAACAATACCATTTAAAATGTTTAACTCTTTACCAACCCCCTGTATCAAAAACACCGGCTATCTTTAGTGACCATAAGTGAAGAAAACCCGATATGACGAACTTGAGAATGAAGTAAAATCCCCCAAATTTGTGACTTAATCTTGTACGATCCTTGTGACTAAGAACGGTGTTCCCTATACCCTTAACAAAGGTAGTAGTACAAAACCTCTTGACATATCCTCAACTACGTGAGACACTGAGCACTAAAACGTAACTCCTTAAAGTGATAGCTACTTTGTGTGTAGAGGAAGAATCACAAAAGTAACAAGATATCCAAGTCTTCGTCACCATTAATATATGCTCAAACAAGTCATCTTCGCGGGAGGGTAGAAAGAAAGAAGATGAAATAAGTACGCGCGTCCATAAAACGTCACTTCAAACCCAAATAAATAATATTGAATTATCCCCGTAGTCACAATTGATATTCATTAAACATTAGCCGTGTAATATGTATCCTCGAGAAAATTTGTAATACCAAAAATACCACTCAATTTGCAACAATTAACACAATGGATAGAATATTCATTGGATAATTGAAGCATTGCAACCCACTCATCAGTCCAGTCCGTCCAACATTTCGTATCATGCAGCCCAAAGAAAATAATCACCGGATCCAGCCCAATTTCACAACCATATAACCGATGTACATAACCTAAATACACATTTAACCAAAACCTAATCCACACATCATAAACTCCGCCTACCACACTCTCTCATTTCTTCAACTGCCTCACAATGAATAAAAATATTATCATACCAAGTCTCCATCATCACAAATCAACTCCATTAACTTCAATCGAGCAATAATCCCACCATCATCACCTTGTCTTGTTATAGTCAATTAGGTACGAGGAGACAAGAAGACCGCAACCACAAGGACTTCGGCTTCAAGATCCTTAAAAAGGATCTCAGGTAGGGTCGAATGAGGTTTCTAGTTTCGATTTGTTGTTGGTCATAGACGAACAAAGAAAAGAAGTCAATACACTTGTTGCACTTCATTCTTTATGTTCGAAAAAAAAATAGAAGATAAACTTCTTATAGATCAATGATGTTGCTTATCTTTCCTTTTGCAAGACTTTCGAGGGTCTTGATATGTCATCGAATGATATGAAAGAAATAAAGCTGAGAACTTGTTATAATGATTTTATTTTGTGAAGAGTGTACCGTGGATTTTAGATAAGATGTAGATTAGTTTTTGAGTTGATGTAATGGATGTAATATGGATTTGGTTGTGGACTGTTGGTATATTTTTGTTTGTTTGTAAATTTGGAACTTTGGCTGATGATATGATAATTAAAGTCAAATGGTCGATGGTATTTTGGTTTAGTGGTCAAAGTGGTCTAGTCTTCATCATCTTTCATTCTATGTCGTTCGATTAAATCGTTCGACTAAATCGTTCGATTAAATCGTTCGACTAAATCGTTCGATTCAATCGTTCGATCAGCCGAAGAGAAAGTCTAAATCGTTCGATTCAATCGTTCGATCAGCCGAAGAGAAAGTCTAACTCGACTACTCTTTGTTCGATGATATATTGTTCGATCAAAACGTTCGATTAAAAACGTTCGATGAAATATGAATTGTTCGACTAATGGAACAATAATAAGACTGTTAATATATTGGATACCGTATAGTTGTAATAGATCTGTTTTTAGCGAATGAACCGGAAAAAATCCGATGACCGAAAAAAAAAATCGGGCGACCAAAAAGTGCAATAAACAGTCTAAAACCAACAGATCGAATCACACAAATCAGTAAAAACACAACCTGGCTCATTATACAAACCTGGCTCATTATACCAATTGTAGGACCGTTAATACAAGTGATTTATGTGATTCGGGGGGTCGGGGAATCTCAAAGTAAAGGATAAACATGGTATATTAGATTAAAGAAAGGGGAAGGTGTGTGTGTTTTCTAGAGAGAAGGAGGAGAAACACACACACACCTTTGTTACAAATGAGACAATCCAACCTTCCTTGTTGAGACAAGGAAGGTATTTATACAAGAATACTAGGCCTAACTTAGCTATAATGACTAAACTAGTCCTTGTACATAGAAAGAAGTGCAATTCCCACATATGACATAACTTTAAGGCTAACACTTGCCCTACTCCACTCCTCGAGCCTCTAACTCGAGAGTTATCCTTCACTAAGAAACAAACTCTCTTCTAGGTGGAGAAAATCTTTACACGTTGCTTACTTCCTTTTCCGGTACTAAGCTAAACACCGAGTTCTACTTCAGGGTAGAACTAACCCAACGTCGCCTATACAATTACCGACACTAAGCTAAATGTCGAGTTCTTTCACAAGGGTACAACCACTCCCTACACTCTTTGTGTTTTGAGGACTAAAACACTAACCACACTCACTGAGATAAATGATACAAATAATGATGTGTGAATTACACAAAGATCACACAGTAACTATACTAAAGGTTTACACTTATGTGTTGAACCTTGATGCTTAATCTTCTTTGCTACAAAAGATAGATCAAATGATATGAATGAATGATGTTAGTAATATGAATGAGTATGTACTTTAGCTATATGAGTGATGAGAAGGCCAAGTGATCAGCTTGCTATTTATAGGCAAGCTGATACACACTCGACGGATCCGGCGGATCCCTTAAAAGGGATCCGTCCTTTATGTCGAAGGGATCCGCGTGTATGCCAGAGGTAAGACAGCTAAGAGATTTTCCAAATCTCTCCATATCTTTGTGTTGTCATATCAAGATCATCCAATGTCAACTATCTTACTTGAAGATCCATCCAAGATATTACAAGATCTTACCAAGATTGTATGTATGATGCATGCCATGATGTCATTGTATCATTTAAGAAATAAAGTTTCCTTTTAAGGAAATAACCATGTATATGTATGAAATGTATTTCCAAGTAAACTTGTAAAATATGTTCTTAAAGATACTTTAGCTAGTATTTATAATTTGCTTAAAGATATACTTTGTAATTGTCATTAAAAAAACTAAGCAAAGATCGTAAAATATAAATAACGTTTTTGGGACGATATTTGTATTAACAATGTTGTTTCTTAGAATTCTATGAAATAGGTGAATCACCTAGAAGAATACAACTTGCATGTGAACTGACGTAGGAAATTGCATAAATTGACTAAGGAGTTGCACAATGTAACATATGTCATATTTGGTAATAGCGAGGTAGATTAATTTTCGCATTTAACCTCATATAAGGTTCTACATCTAACTAAGGAGTTCCCACATCAGCTAACAACTTCAAATTATGATCCATTTGAAATTTATATGGTTTGGGGGACAAAACGCCAATTTCTTTCAACAAATCCATGGTGTACTTCCTTTGAGACACAAAAATGGCAACTTCAAGACCCAAGAAATAACTAAAATATCCCAAATCTTTCATGTAAAAATGAGAACTAATTTGAAATTTAAGCTAATGAATCTGAGAATAATCATTTCCAATTACTAGGACTTCAGTGAAATTGAAATGCCCATTATAGGAAAAAAATTATTTTATTTTTTGAAAAGCTAATGGCATACGGGGTATGCTTCTGAATACCATACGACGTATGCTACCATATGGGGTATGCTCCTGAACACCCATACGGCGTATGCTACTGCAATTTCAGACCAGAAAGTACAGACCAGGTATAACAGCCACTTTTAAGCCATTTTTGACAATACAAACTGAACATATATATATATATACCATCTAAAACATATTACAACTGTACCAAAGTGTTAACCACCAAGTTTGGACCCATAAAAGGTCAAAATGGGTAGAAATGGCATTATGCCAAACACCCCTTTAGCTGCATAAACATAATAAGTAGTAACCTTTAACTAAATAAGACCTGCGTTTTTTTCAATCCAAAACACAAAAGCTTTTTTCCTAGGGCGTTTCATGGTATTAGAAAGGGTTTAGGATAAGCTTGATTACCCACGAGCTCCACCGATGGCTAACCCGCAACCTTCTTGCCTTTAAGCTTAGTATCGCTAGTCTCACCTATAAGAAAATATAACGAAGCAACATAGGCACATGCTTAGTGAGATAACGAATATATATAAACTGAAAATAAAATATGGCAATAACGTTAAAAGGTTGCTTCCTAGGAATTTCCCCTACTTGATAATCATATTGCTTATTAGCACTTCTAACTCCACACAGGAGTAGTGCTTATTAGCACTTCTAACTCCACAAATGAGTACTTCTAACCCCTACCTTGCTAGTCGTCCACCTAGGATGTAGTGAACCCTTGTTTTGTTCTATATGACTACACATTCTCTAATCGCCCACATAGGACTTCTAGTCCCATTTTAGGGACACATCATCACCATGATGTGCTATTCACCCATTAAGGATGTCGAAATTTTACATTAAATGACTATGGGTCATATAAGCATCCACTTCAGGACATATGACCCTTTAAAGGCACATTTCATCCACTAAGGATGTCTAAGTTCCATCTTGGAACATGTGAGCATATTATAGCACATATCGTCCACTTATGACGTCTAATCGCATTGTAGGGTTATAATTCATATAATTATGCCGGTCATACACTAAGAATGTCTAATTCCACTTCGAGACCTATAAAAGTCTCATTTAATCATGTCGCCGACTTAGAACGTTAAACAAGCACATCAGTTTAACTAAAAACATGCTTCTAGGACCACATGAGTCACTACGGGTTGTTTTGACCCGTCTATGATATTTCACATATAAGCTTATAACACGAAATTCATTAGTACTCATAACATATCAATATACTTGACATAAACTCGTAAGACGAGTATAATGTTTATGCATATAACAAAACATAAATGTAAGCACCACGAAGCAAGTGGTACTTCTAACGGCCTCCTAAAGTCCCTTTTCTACTCTTATGTACATTACTGACATCGACTTAGCTTTTAATCTATCGCGAGCTCCTGTATACATCCCCGACTAACCTTTATAACTAAAACCCTGATTTTGTCATATTTAGTGATATTTACCTTGAAAAGTAGGGGTGAGCAAAAAACCGCACTGCAAACCGCAAAAAACCGCAAACCCGCAAAAACCGGTGGATCGGTTTTGGGAAAAAATAAAAACCGATTTTGCGGTGTGGTTTAGGTTTTCACCGAAAAACCGCACAGCAAAAACTGCACCGCACCACTCTAAAATTTATAATTTTTTAAATATATTTTTTTATTTTTTAGAATAACACACTAAAATAATACACTAAAATTTATAATTTTTTATTTTTTAAATATATTTTTTTATTTTTTAAATATATTTTTTTGAATATATTTTTTTTATTTTTTAGAATAACACACTAAAATTTATAATTTTTTTATGATAAAATGATTTTGTTTATACTTTTATAATAAATTATTTCAAACACATTTTAATTGTTAATTATCATTTAAGTTTTTTAGGTAATATATACCAAAAGTTATAATTTCAAGAGAAAAAAAAAAAAAAAAAAAAAAAAAAAAAAAAACTTTGAACCAAAAAACCGCAAAACCGCATAAACCCGCAAAACCGAAACCGCAAAAACCAAGCGGATGCGGATCCTCATTTTTTAAAAACCGTATTTTGCGATGCGGGGCGGTTTCGGCCAAAAACCGCACCGAACCGCCCCATGCTCACCCCTATTGAAAAGTGGCTATTAAATTGGCTCACAATTCGATTTTTAACAAAACATTTAGATTGACGTGAAACCCTGATTTTGTCATATTTAGTGTGATATTTTCTCATTCAACCCAACTCATTCGGCAAATTTTATCAAGCAAACTAACCACATCGAATCGTCACATTTACATAATTTAAATAGTTTTTGCCATCTTCGCATTTAGGTACATACATATGTCTATACATGCACGTAGGTCGTGTACTCGTGTGTGTATTTATGCGTCTTTATGTATACAATAAAAAACCTGTTTAATATAGGCTTTGTGCATAATTATTGCCATAGATAACAAGTATTTTAATGGTCACGTTTTTAATGGTGTATTTAGAAAGTACGGGCTGAATCATAATTATTGGCTTTGTGCGTTTCAAAAAAAAAAAAAAAAAAAAAAAATTATTGACTTTGTCATCATAATCACCTGTTTAATATAGGCATCTTTTTTATTTTTGGTGCAAAAATATAGACATCTTTAGTGATGCAAATTTGAACCTTAATACGGGTTGAATTCCGTCCAAATTGTCTCCATATATAACAAGTATTTTAATGGTCACGTTTTTAATGTTAGATACTACATTACTACTCCCTCCGTCTCAAAATTATTGTCATGAGAGAGAAATCACAAAGTTTAATAAAAATGGACCAATGTAAACCTCAACAACTCAAAGAGAATATTCCCCTAATATATTTTCTAATTTTCAGGAAAGTGAACAATTATTTTAAGACATCCTAAAAAAAAAAAAAATATGGACTATAATTTTGTGCCTTTCAAAAAAATAATAATTATTGGCTTTGTCATCGTAATCTTTTTCCCTACCTTTAATAAACGTTCCTCAAGTCCTATATGTAATACGTGTGAAGTGTCAACAATATTTTATGTCTTTCAAATAAAAATTAGGTCCTGATTCTATAATTTAATAAAATAATATTTGAATTCATGATTCGAGGGGATAGCTTTTATGAGGTTAGTTTTCAAGATACCTAGGATCATTTTCGTCTTTGCAAGATTATGATCGTAAGATCGGATTGAGATTCTAAGATCCTACTATAATGCTATTTTTTAATGATCTTTATAATATTATTCAAATCTACAAATTATGATATATTATAAACATGAAATTATATGAATATTTCATGAAAATGTTATCATAAATTATAAATATAGAATGTATAAGAAGAATTACATGTTGTTTTTAAATTATATAAAAGCATAAACCATAAATTTGTAAGTTTTTAGTTTGCGGTTCATGAAAAATAAGATCCGATCGGATTAGATCTTATGATCCTATGGTCAAGATCGGGATTCTATAAGATCTTAAGCTTTCAAAGACCCTGTGTAAGATCCGGATCGTTTTTGCTTTGCAGTATCATACAATCGTAAGATCCTAAGATCAGGATCGGGATCCTGACAACCATGCCGTTATACATTTATACATAAAATGAAGCTTAAGCTTACAATGGTTTTTTGTGCAGCAGTCATTAGTCAATCTAGTTGTGTTTAAAAACATGTTTTCTAAGGGGGTTGGCAACACCCGAGTGATAGCACTAGACAGGACCGGTCTAGCATTAGAACACCGCCGCCTTTAACACAAAGCACGGGAAGGGATCCATTTTGCGTGAAATGGTCACGCACGGGAGGGAAAAAATTGGAACGTTGGGGCATTGATTATTTTGACCGTTTGAAGGCCAAAAAGCTATATTTTTGATTATATATTGGATACTTTTGCAAACACCGGGAATACACAACCAACAAACAAGTATCAACTCACTTCTTTCAAAAAAATAAAAGTATACTGAGCCTTAAAATGTTTTTAAGTTAAGTTTTAATGTTTTTACGTTAGTTTTAATTTAGTTTTAAGGTTTTTTTTAGTAATATTTTATGTAAGGTTTTTAATTTTAATGTAATTTTAGTTTTGTTTTAAAAAAAATGAAGTGAGTGATGGGATGTAGTGAGTGATGTGCTGCCAAAAAAAATATGGGTGAGTGATGGAAAAAATAGTGAATGATGTGGCATAAGGGGATTGGTTGGGAGTGAGTGATTGGATTTTGGGTGAGGGATGGGTTGCCAACCCACTAACTATTTGTGATCTTATGAAAGTGCATGTGGTAGCCATGTCCGAACAATTATTGGACCCTTAGAGCAAGGGGTATAGTGGTGCCGGTGATTTTTGTGTTATCAATTATTTTATGTAATTGCGATTTACTAGAAACGAATTGATTTCTTATTAAGCTCGGATACGAGTTAGGGAAGTGTGGAGTGCACACTCGTTGAACTAATATGTTTTCGCCCAGACAAAGATGCGGGGGGTCAAGAGGGTCGCGCCCCCTTGCAGGGTCAAGGGGCAGCACCCCTTTCGGGTCAAGGGGCAGCACCCCTTGCGGGGTCAGGGGCAGCGCCCTAAAACTTAAACGGTTTTAATTAATCAGTATTAAGAGAATTAACATATTTTCCCGCCAAAATCCAACCAACATGTGTGTCGGTGAAGAGTTGTGACTCTTGGGATTTAATCGATTCTAACTGCCATAACTGTCAAAAGTTTCTGTTATTTAACAGATAACTTTGGCCTCTTCCAAACATACGAATTCACACAATTCTCTCTGTCTTGCTTTGTTCTCTTGCGCCTAGAAACAAAGTGTTCTTTTTGAATTACTCTGGTAAGGATTTCGTGATACCTAGGCACCAATAGGGTCAAAATACTTTATACGAAAAGTGAACCTACACGATTCGTGAAGATATCCAAGATTATCATCACTCTAACCCCAATTTACTGACAAGTACCGAGCTACTTCGGCGTTTTCGACGTGGCAGCCCGTCACCCCTCACCGTTTGCTCGCCATCACACCAAATTAGCTCGCCATTTTGGTTCTCGCCGTGGAAGTGAGGAAGTAAACGACAAACCACTTTTTAAGACTATCCGTTTTAATTTTCTTTTTTATTTATTTCTAAATTGAGTTTTGAGTCTGATTGAGTGTGTGTAGTTTGTGTGTGTGCGTGTGTGTGTGTTTTTAAGATGAAGAAAAAGAACCAGGTGTGTTTATGGGTTTTTTTTTTTTTTAACCTGTTGGGTTTTTTTTTTTTTTAACCTGTTAAATAAATACAAGTTTCGGTTCATACATTTAGACATTAAAAAGTTTTAGTTTATACCTTTAAACATTTAAAAAAAAATAGTTTATACTTTTAAACATTTAAAAAGTTTTAAAGTATACTTTTAAATATTTAAAAAGTTTATTTTTTTAGTTTATATAATTTGTACCTTTTTTTTGTTAGAAAAATGAAAAAGACGCTGTGACTTTGTTGAAGGGTATTCGAAAGTTCTCGATGACTCAAGACATTGGAGCACGTGTTGCTGCTCATATTTTTAGTAGGATTAGTTTTTTTATAGCTAGAGGAGTGGGAGCCCAATTAGTATCTCGGCTCCTTACTAACTTTTTGTAAATCTTTTGATTTTCTAATAAAGTGATGTTTATAATAAAAATAATAATAATAATAATAATAATAATAATAATAATAATAATAATAATAATAATAATAATAATAATAATAAATTTGGGGGTGGGTGAGGGACCAAATGGCTTGTCGAAACTTGTTATGAGTGAGGATTTATTTTGAAGTGGAAGTATTGAAGTGAGATGGCACCCGGTGAGTCCCAAATAAGGAGTTTTACCTCATCACCGTACCTAATGCTCTTATTCATTTTATAACACTCAGAGCTTCGCTTTTGTTGCTTCGATTTTGTTAGATGTTGTATGCTATTGCCGATTCAAGATTCTCTGCAACATAACAAACTCTCTGATATAGATGTCCATCAGTCCTAATCGATTCCTATCCATTATTTTTGGTTACAAGTATTAGTATCGCTTTTTCGGGTTTATTAGATTGTTTGAACCAGTCCATTTTAATTTGCATTAGTTTTCTTTTTTACAAAAAAAATTAGGTGCGGAGCTGGTAAGGAGACTAATGGACGGTGGCCATTCCTAATCAACTTTCTTCATTAAAGCAATTATTCAACCCATAAGTCATTTTCTTGATGGTTTTTGCAATTGAGCATTAATTTGCATGCTTAATTAGTATGCTTAGTTATATGCTTAAACTTACGTGGCAACATTTTCTTGGTGACAGCACAAGGACTCACAATTTAACAAACCACTAAACCATTGCCACATCCATTTAGGCATAAAAGTAATCACATATTTAGGTCTCTCAATCATTTTAGCGCCCCTTGTTACTATCAATGTTTTGATAAAAAATTCATATACAAATAACTTAACAAATCCGTTATAATATCAAAATAAATTTACTTGTCAAACTACTTTTGTTTAGTTTATCTTAGTTATTAATAATTAGGCTGCCCACAGTAAGGGATCCCAATCCCTCTCATTTACTCTGTCACGTCAGCTTTCTCTCTCCAGCGACCTTCAGGCGATTGGGTGCCCCAGTAAGGGCGACCTACACTATAAAAAATATACCCCACAAAAATAATTTTTATATTAATTTAAACACTAAAAAGCACACACAAATAAATAAATGCACGTGAAATGGGAATTGTATCTCGATCGTGAAGGTGACCATGTTGTGGTGATCGATTGCATGGATTGAATTGTCACACTAAGGAGATCGATCGTCCAAATCGATCATATATCGATCGAAGGTGCCTTCTGTGGGCAGCCTTATGTTCTTACGTTGAATCATGGGTTCAAAAATAATAGATTCATTATTGGAGCAACATACATTATTATAATTTTTAAGTTAAATTTGATCCTCTTTAATATTAAAATTCTGGCCCGACTCTCAAAAAAATAAATGTGTTACACCTAACCACTGTCTATGATATAGTAATAATGCATTTGACACAGGTAGTAATGGAGGGTCGACCTTATGGTCAGTCGAGTCATGAGACGCGTCGCCTCCCCTTACGCAAATTACAACGAACGTGCACTCACCCAAAAATAAATAAATAAGAGTTGGTCACTTGAGCAATCGAATTGTTTGTGAGTGTTGTGTGTGTGGTGTTTATTTATTAGATATTTATTATTATTTATTTATTTTAGAACGGCGACATTTTATTAAAGACTAGCAAAAGTTACTAACAAAAGATTACAAAGAAGCTATAAAAGCTATAAGGTTTTTCAACCAATCTACCCAACCACATTTAGACTTAGAATTTCTAGATGAAATCCAGAAAAAACGACTGAGAAACAAAGGAGTCCCAAAGCAACGCCTTCTTAGGAGAGGGATTAAAAAAACCAAACGATTATGGAAACACCAAATAGACCACAAGAGGGTCCCCCTACCCCTTCGATAATCAACATTGACTTATTCGAAACACGCAAAGAGTTAAGCCATTCAAACCACTCGAAGATGTTATCACAAATCGGTATGTTCAAGTCCCACCATCTAGCCAGCAAAGCTCATATATCCTTTGCCATCTCACAAGTAAAGAAAGTGTGGTTAACCATTTCCACATCTTCATGGCAAATGGGGCATAAAATCGAGTCAACATCAATACCTTTCCTATACAAGTTAACCCCAGAAGGGAGTTTGTTGAGCATCAGATGCCACAAAAAAACATTAACTTTTATAGGGATGCAACAGTTCCATCTAGTAGCATGAGGATCCACGTCTAAGGCATGCTCATCTACCAAAGCGCGCACTGAGGCAACTGAAAATCCAGCAGAAACATTTGGCGACCACTGCCAAGAATCACCTTGGTCCGTAAGAACAACATAACTAATCATAGCACGTAGGCCTGTGAGCTGGTCCGATTCAACACCTCCTCTCGGTTGACGCCTAAGAGCAGAACACGAAACAAAAAGAGATAACCGAGTCACAATAGAGCAATCTCTATCATTGTCAGCAAATATATGCGCGAGAAAAGCGTTTTAAGAGGCTAATTTCAACGCCAAATATCCACCCAAAATCGAGTAGAAACTCCATTCCCTATCTTGCGAGTACACAGGGAAAGAAGATCAATACCTTCAGGGCCGTCCCATTGTTTTTGGAGGCCCTGTGCAAAAACACGAAAAAATTCGCATATTTGTAAAATTAGTTAAAATTAGAAAGCAAGATATTGCTTTAGTTAAGTCTTCAAAAACATTAAAAACTGAAAAACAAACGTCAAACTTGTAATGTTATAAAATTTTGTTTGAAACAATTTTTGATATTAAATAAGATAATTTTATAAATACATAAACCTAGTATACTAACCTTTAATAATTTTATCAACCTTGAGGGTTGAAATTGTCATATTTGTAAACCATCTTACACTAGTTTGAAAATAATAGTTACTCCATATAAATGAATAATGTTAAAACTACATAAGTTAAAGGGTGTAATGCGCAAATAATTTAAAGTAATCTTCTTATTCGTTGTGACAGAGACCCACAACCTCTGTTATGTATCATGTTGAAAATCACTTAAAACTAAATGTTTTTCATCTTACTTTATGTATGGATCAAAATATATCACATTTCACAAAACATATGAGTCAAATTTATGCTCGAACTAGAACTAAATGTACTTACGTGTCGATAATCATGGCGCCCCTATAAAATTTAAGGCCCTGTGGGGTTGATCACCCCGCACATGCTCAAATCCGGCCCTGAATACCTTTCTGCTTAAGGCGTTTAACCAAAGACAAAATGGCACCCCGTGAGCCGTGACTAGATCTATAAGTGATGTTATCAGTAATGACCCCATGAATCCTATAAATATTTTTTTTAACCGTGTCACCTTGTCATACTAACTTGATCATGCAAAAGGTCTTTGATGATAACAAATAACTACATTTTATTGGCATCATTTATCCAATGTTATTCGCTTGTTTTATATTATTTTATATGAGAATTGATACTTAATCGCTTACTTTTGTAAATCTCAGTTATAAACAAGCATTTGGTGAAAGTTAGCTATTTGGACGTAAATTGGAGCAAAATGGATCAAGATGGAATAAATGTTGGGTTTTAAAGGCTTCTTGAGTTACTGCTGCTTTCATGATGTTAAAACTGCTCAGGGATTACAAGAAAAATATTACAAGTCATTACTGCTGCTAGTTATGATGGTTAATGCTGCTTATGGAAGTTAAGACTGCTAGAGTAAATTAAGACTGCTGACAGACTTCAAGGAAAAATACTCAAAGTAGTTAATGCTGCTAGAAGGAAACTTAGTACTACTAGTACTAAGTTAATGCTGCTAGAGATTTAATGTTGCTAGAACAAAGAGTTAGTGTTGCTGATGCATTATTAGTGTTGCTAGAGTATTAGAGTTGGTTATTATGTATAGTATGTCTAGATAAGTATAGAAAAGTTTCTATAAGAGATTTATCTTGTATAACAAGTAATTGTAAGCCGACTAGGACTCCTTAGTCTATAAAAGGAGGTCCTAGGGCATAGAGATAGATACGATATACACTGAGAGATTACACATACGATTCTTTTATATACTTCAAGGTTGTAAACCCTAATACTTTTAAGTATTCGTATTATCAATAATATTGAAGTGTTTTGTTTGATATTCATTGTTTACTGTTAATTCAATATAAAGTTCTTTTTAAGATCAAATACAAGATTCCGCATTGTGTGTGATATACTTCAAGACAGTTTTTATACTTAGTTGTTTTAGATTTATCTAAGATAACTAACCCTTACAAGCTAAGGAATTTGATCAAGTGCATAACTGGGATCAACAAGTGGTATCAGAGCTTGTGATCTAGAAGTTATGATCAAGAAGAACATGTTTTAACTCAAGACTGTTCTGATCTTACTGAAGACATGGAGTCAGAATCTACACACATGATTACTGCATCAAAGGTGGAAATGCTCAAGTCTGGAGAGTATTAGCTATGGAGAATGAGAATAGAGCAGCATATTCAGATGGTTGATTATTCTATGTAGGAGGTCATAGAGACTGGCAATTCTTTACCTAAAATAGAAACTTCTGATGATGGTGTTGTCATTATCTTGCCTATTAAAACTGCTGAAGACAAGGCACAAAGAAGACTAGAAGTTAAGGCATGAAACACTCTCATGATGGGCATTCATAATGACCATCAGTTGACTTTCAATCACATCATGGATGCTAAATTGTTGTTAAAAGCTATTGAGAAAAGGTTTGGAGGGAATTCTGCTACCAAGAAGACCAGTAAGAACCTTTTGAAGCAACAATATGAGAATTTTGCTGCTCCAAGTTCTGAGAATCTTGATCAGACCTTTGACAGACTTTAGAAACTTATTAGTCAACTAGCACTTGTGGAAGTCTCAATTCCTTAAGAAGATACAAATCAAAAGTTTCTGAGAAGCTTGTCACCAGAGTGGAATACACATATTGTGGTATGAAGAAACAATGCTGATCTTGATACAATGAGTTTAGATGATCTGTATAAAAATCTTAAAGTTTATGAACCTGAAGTCAAAGGGTCATCTAGCTCATCCTCAAGCACACAAAACTTAGCTTTAGTGTCCTCCTCCAATAACAGTTCTGGCAGTACTAAAGAAGCAGTTAATACTGCTCATGGAGTTAGTACTGCTGGCACACAAGTTAATGCTGTTGGGTCTACAACCCTTGATAACTTAAGTGATGCTGTTATCTATGCTTTCTTAGCTGGTCAATCTACTAGTCCTCAGATTATGCATGAAGATTTGGAACAGATTCATCCAGATGATCTTGAAGAGATGGACTTGAAGTGGCAGATGGCAATGTTGACAATGAGGGCAAGGAGATTTTTGAAGAAGACTTGAAGAAACCTCAAGGTCAATGGGCAGGAAAACATGGGTTTTTATAAATCCAAGATTGAATGCTACAATTTTCACAGAAAGGGACACTTTGCAAGGGAATGCAGGGCACGAAGGAGCCAAGACTACAAGAATGGGGAGAGCTCAAGAAAATTTGTGTCTGAGGAACCTAAGACTTCTACAGCTTTGGTGTCTTGTGATGGTTTGGGTGGATATGATTGGAGTGACCAAGCAGCTGAAGGACCAAACTTTGCACTCATGGCTTACTCTTCTTCATCAAGTTCTGATTCTGAGGTATCTAATGATTCTGGTTGTTCTTATAAATCTTGTTTAGATACTATTGAGGAACTTAAGGCTAGGAATGAGAAACTAATAGAAGATGTAAGGATATTAAAGTTAGATAATTTAGGCTATAAAGTAGGCTTAAAATCTGTTGAGGAAAGACTTGAATTCTTTAAACATAATGAGTCAGAGTATGTAGAGAAAGTTAATGTTCTTGAAAGTAAGCTTTATGTTAAAGAGAATGTCATTAAAGAACTTACTAAAATGTTAGAAAAGGCTCAAAAAGAAAAAGATGCAGCTCATCAGGAAAAAGAAAAACATCAAGTTAAAGTAAATAAGCTTGAATTTGCATCTGAAAGTGTAAATAAGACAATTGAGTGTCAACTGATGAGGAGAGGTAGTGGTATAGGTTATAATGAAGTTCCTCCCTCAATAACAGGAAAGTATGTACCTCCTATACCTGAATTGTCTTGTTTAGTTGAGTCTAATGCTAAGCCTTTAGGAGAGAATAGTAAGTCTAATGAGGAGAAATCTAAGGTTGAAAAGAAATATTCTGATGCACCTATCATTGAAGATTGGGTGTCTGATGATGATATGGAACAAGTGGAGTCTACACCTAAGTTAGAAGGTAAAATAGTTAAGTCTAGTGTTGAACAGATTAAGGTGTTGTTTGTTTATTTAGACATTTTATGTCTCAATCTGAATACCACGTCTGAATCTGAATTAGTGGTCCAAAAGTCTGGATCTGAATTGTTTTAGTATGTTTGTTTTTATAAAGTGTCTGAATAAACAAAAAACAATCCTTTCGCTATAAAACAAACCAAAAGACCCTCCATTCATGATTATTAATAAAAAATCATGACCAAGATGAGGAGATAAGGATTGAAAAGAAGTAGGTGTAAAGTTTAAGCTTTTCAGATGTAATCAGACATATTCAAATGTCTGAATGAATCAGACCCTATTCAGATGTATTCAGACTTCAGATGTCTAAATAAACAAACAGTCTGAATCTGAAAATGTCTGACCGAATCAGACTTTAGACGTATTCAGATCTGAATGAGCCGAAACAAACACAACCTAAGTTTGTCAAACCTAGGATTGGTGATAAAGCGTCTAGGAAAATTGTTGAATACACTGAGCAACCTAGGGAGTACACTAACAGGCCTAGAGGTAACCTGAGAAATTTGAATAACATGATGTCACAAAGATTAGGCAGTGACTTTGTGATGTTTAACAAGGCTTGTTATCACTGTGGTAGTTTTGAGCATTTACAGGAAAATTGTTTTTACCATAAAAAACCTGTTTGGAACTATGCTGGGAGGGTGAATCATCAAAGTTTTTCTAAAAATATTCACCCACATGCTAAAAGAAACATGGTTCCAACAGCAGTACAAATGAGATCTGGTTTAGTATCAGTTAATACTGCTAAACAAAATGTTTCTAAACCAACAGTATTAACTAATACTGCTAGATCAGTTAATACTGCTTTCACAAAAAGAACAGTGAATGGTGCTAAACAATTGTCATAGTTTTCAAATAAAGCACATTCAACTGTAAAAAGACCCATTCAAAAGAATACAACAATTAGCGCTGCTAAGGCAAAAGTAGTAGTTTCTACTGCTAAGTCAAAAGCAGTAACTGATACTGTTTTGGGAAATCATTTTTATGCTGTTAAGGCCTCAGCTTGTTGGGTCTGGAAACCAAAAGTTAAAGTTTTAGATCATGTTTCCAGACACAGCAGTGCATCCATAGTTTTAAAGAAGTATAATTATGTTGATGCACAAGGCAGATCCAATTCAGTATTGGCTTGGGTCTCCAAAATGAACTGATTTTCTTACTTTATGTGCAGGGCAATCCACATGTGAAATTAGAGGATAAAAGAGTATTTGGCAGTGGATGCTCAAGGCACATGACTGAAAACATGTCCTATCTCACAGAGTATGAAGCAATTGATGAAGGATATGTTGCTTTTGGGAGTAATCACAAAGGAGGGAAAATCACAGGCAAAGGTACAATAAAAACTGGTTAATTAGATTTGGATAATCTGTATTTTGTAAAATAGCTTAAGTTTAATCTCTTTAGTATCTCACAAATGTGTGACAAAAAGAACAGTGTTCTTTTTACTGATACTGAATGTTTTGTCTTATCTCCTGACTTTAAGTTGACTGATGAAAGTCATGTTTTACTTAAAGTTCCTAGAACAGACAACATATACAGTGTTGATTTAAAGAATATGGTTTCCAAAGGAGGTTTGACTTGTCTCTTTGCAAAGGCCACATTTGATGAATCTAAGCTTTGGCATAGAAGGCCTGGACATTTAAATTTCAAAACAATTAATAAATTGGTTAAGGGAAACCTTGTAAGAGGATTACCTTCAAAAGTTTTTGAAAATACTGAAATCTATGTTGCTTGTCAGAAGGGAAAACAACACAGAGCTTCTTGTAAGACCAAAGTAGTGAACTCTATATGTCATCCTTTACATATGTTGCACATAGATTTATTTGGACCAACATTTGTGAAAAGTTTAATGAAAAAGATGTATTGCCTAGTTGTCACAGATGATTATAGTAGGTTTACTTGGGTTTTCTTTTTAGCGTCTAAGGATGAAACCAGTGGAATCCGTAAGGATTTTATAACCAGGGTAGAAAATCTAGTAAATCGTAAGGTTATAGTGATAAGATGTGACAACGGAACTAAGTTTAAGAATAGGGATATGAACCAGTTTTGTGAGTTGAAAGGTATTGAGAGACAACATAGTGTAGCTAGAACTCCTCAACAAAATGGAGTTGCTGAGAGGAGGAATATGACACTTATTGAGGCTGCTAGAACAATGTTAGCTGATTTTAAATTACCTACTACTTTTTGGGCTGAAGCAGTTAATACTGCTTGCTATGTGTTGAATAGAAGTAAAGTAGTTAAGCCTCACAACAAGACCCCTTATGAAATTTTACATGGTAGAAAATTATTGCTAGATTTCTTAAGACCATTTGGGTGTCCTGTTACTATCTTGAATACCATAGATCAGTTAGGCAAGTTTGATGGCAAGGCTGATGAAGGATTCTTTGTTGGATACTCATTGAATAGCAAAGCTTTTAGAGTGTTCAATAGTAGGACCAGGAAAGTGGAAGAGAACTTGCATGTTAGGTTTAGTGAGAGTACACCTAATATTGCAGGGAGTGGACCAAACAGGCTGTTTGATATTGATTCACTGACCAAGACTATGAATTATGAGCCAGTTGTTGCAGGTACAGAGTCAATTAGGAATATAAATATTCAAGTGAAAGACTCGGTCACCCCGAGTATCTATTAGCATTAAGTATCTCGTAGGATTATTAGTATTAGTTTAGTTATTATAGTATTTGTGGAGTTGGGTCGGGTCTTTACCCACTGTCAGCTCACTCCACAGCCCACATGGGGCGTCTAAGCTTGTAATATAAATACCCCTTCCCACACATGGGAAGGGTTGTAACTCCTCACATTTTCAACCTAATACACATCATTTTCTCTCTCTAGTTCCCAACTTCACATCTCACTCTCTCTCTAACATTCTAGGCCGAATCTATATATATCTTGTGTGTTATGATTGTGAACATGTTACAATTGGTATCAGAGCTATAGTTAGGTTCGAGTGATTGCATATTCACGGATTAGTTGTGTGTTCTTAGCACTTTTGTTTTGTTTTGTGTGGTTCGAATAGAAAAGCTAAGAAAATCATTGGTTGTGCTTTGTTTGTGGTTTAACTTGTTAAAACTTGGTATTTTTCATGTTTACTAATAGTACTAGGAACGTTTCTTACTTCTCTACGGCCTTGTTGGAGAGTTTCTTGGAAGATTGAAGTGATTTTCCGGATTGCAGTTTGAGTTTCGGGTGCATATTCTTCACTGCGGTTTGAGCCTCGATAAAGTATTGTTTGTTGCGGTTTGTGTTTGTTTGGGAAATTGTTGACTGCGGTTTGGCAAGAATTCTGACTGCGTTTTGGATTTTAACTAAAATGGGAAAAAGACAAAACGAAGATGAAAGCGACTGTTTGTCCTTTTGCGGTTTGTCTATTTATGTTGCGGTTTGGTAGTTTGCGGTTTGTTGTTTTCTGCGGTTGATGGTCTTCTGCGGTTTGTGGTCTTCTGCGGTTTGTAGTCTTCTGCGGTTTGTCTAGTTCTGAGTTTTGTGGTTTCTGCAGTTTGACCAAGTTCTGCGTTTTGCTGAGTCTTGCGGTTTGAAGCCTTGCGTTTTGGGTTCTTGCGTTTTGGTACTGAGTTTATGCGTTTTGACCGTTTCGATTTGCCTAGTGTGACTGCGTTTTGGTCTTGAGGTTTGGTAATCGCGGTTTGACCAGTGGATGGGGAAGATTGTTGGGATTGTTGATTTGATGAGACAAAATAAATAAAAGAATGAAACAAAAGGACTTAAGAGCAAAAGCTGGAATTGTTCAAAAGATGGAAGATTTTGAAGATATTCCTTAATGTTTAAAAGATTTACTTTATTGTTTACTTTCTTTGTAAGTCTTGGACTCCTTATGTTATAAAAGGAGGACCAGATGTATTGTTTATGGGTGCACAGAAAAAGAAAAATGTGAGTAGCACACGTTTTTCACAATGTAGACGTCTAGGTGTTTGTAGCCCCAAGGTAATCAAGGTTTACCTTGATCCCTGTTAGATTGTAACCATTCTAGAATTGATCATCTAGAATTGGGGCTTGGAGGAAAACGTATGAATGAAAAACCTTGTTGAATATCTTTGTTCTTATTCCGCTTTGTTTCTATAACTTATGAACATTGATATTATCCTAAATAAAGTTCTAAAAAACCTTAGCTTAAATGATCTAATGATTATTTTAGCTCTCACAACACATGACATTCTTCCCCATTACTCCATAAAACTAGTACTTTACCCATGAGTCCCAATCGTCCCAAAACTGTATTTACAAGATATGAGTTGACTTAGCAACCATGTAACCAATTAGACAATTGACAAAGGGTTTAACAAATAACAATAATGCACTAAAAGTGAGTGCATACAAGGTAGGCTAAGGCGATTTAGGTGTACATTTGGGGGTGGATTGTAGACAATGTTCTTCATTAATATTTCGGAATCCACCGAAATATCACGAGAACCGCGAAAAAGATAGGCACTGAGGGGTGTACTAGGGGTATCGTGTACTAAAAATGAGTACATCGCAAGGGTGTGGGAAAATTACTTGACTTTATTGGTCAAGTAGCGTGGCTTCATTGGTCAAGTAATTATAAAACAGGTTTAAAACAAGGGTTATCCTAATGCCTCTTATCATTTAGTTAATCCTAACTACACGAATGTAGTCTCACTAGCGATCTCGGGATGCATCACAAACGCAAGTTCTAGAATCTATATACTACCGGTACACTCATAAGCATAAAAAGTGAATGCTTTTTCCTAAAGATCTAAAGGCGAACCTCACATTTTTGGGGTGAAAATTTTTTAGTGGTAGGGTTTTTGTGCTAGCTATATAATTCCTATCCATGAGACACTTATTAAGACTAAAGTTTCACTCCTACATGTTGTAAAAAAATTTAAATTTGGTGCTAAAATTGCCCTAACAAATATTTCTTTCAGTTTATTACACATCTACTTTTAAACAAAACAAATATCAAGCGAAGTTATAGTTTCTAAGGTATCCCAATTTACCCTCCCTACACTTAAACTGGACGTTTTCCCCAATGTTCTTACAAAGCATCAAAGTTATGATAACGGGAAAAATAAAAGAAATGAAAGAAACTAATACTCCGCTGATTTTCTCGGCATGAACGATGTGAAAACATGGTTAGATCCTCCTCCAAGAAAATAAATGCAATAAGAGCTCAACAAACTTCATATTTATCTTCTTGTCCAATATGACCTGTAATTCACTAAGAAAACGAAACACAAAACCTCGCATAAAATCAGCGGTAAACACTATATATATAAAAATTAAAAGGATATAATGCTTGCAAAATAAATTACTACAGATTCCTGGAGAATAAAAATTCTGAATTTTTTTTCAAAAATTAAGTTCCAGCAGAAAAACAAAATCCTGGAAAACTGGGCTGCTACAGTGCCTGATGTCGTTGGGTGGTAAACCCTGACGCCGTTAGGTAAGACCTGACAGTATTTTTACGTTTTGTTTCTGGAAAATTTCTGAAAAAAATCTGATTATTAAAAACCTGGAAAAACTGTAGAACATTCATTGTGACTCGATACAAGCATTTGACTTTAACAAACACACAAATATATATGCTAATCATTAATTGTTATATTTCATGATTGAATTTGTTCTAATCAACAAATACGATCTTCCCTACGCTTATCTTTTTGTAAAATACCTTTATATGTGATTAAGACGAGGTTAAAAACAAAATAAAGCATTTTTACAAGATTATTCAAAACATGAACGATAAACAATTATGATGGAGCATATATATGAAATCAAACAAAAATAAAAACAAACAAACAAACAATGAAACATGGGTTGCCTCCCAAGAAGCGCTTTTCTTTATTAACGAGTCTTATAGCAAGACTCAAAGTCGTGGCCTATTACATGACTCCATCCTCCGTTACGTCCTCAAGGTCATTCTTATCATGATCATGCAAGGAATAATGATTCCCTACTACGTATTGTTCCGTGGAATCGTCACTTCCCCGTTTCATCTCTCATTTCTTATAGCTCTTAATCCTTGCTTCCCATCCAAGGATCTTTTGTTTAACATGATTACGGGGGTTTGCGGGATCGATACCAAGTTTCCTCTTTTTCTTATACTTACTTGCATAATGAGGGACTGTGTGAAAGCTAAGTTTGCTTTTGCTTGCCTTTAGTATAATTACCCCTTTCCCACATTTGATGGTTGCTCTAGCCATAACTAGGAATGGTTTTCCTAGAATTAGGGGCATACAATCATCTTCCTCAATATCAACAATCAGAAAGTCAACCGGATAAACATGGGTGGCTACATCAACTAACACATCTTTAGCAATTCCTAGCGGGTATACGTAAGAGTGGTCTGCTAAGGAAAGCCTAATGTTAGTGCTAGCTGGCTTATCACTAGTTAACTTAGTGTAGATTGATAGAGGCTTTATGTTCACTTCTGATACTTGGTCGGCTAATGTGTCAATGTATTCTAACTTACCAATACTACAAGGTATCACGAAATCCTCGTAAATCGTTTGTTTCATAGGCACAAGCATTTTTAGAAGACTTTCGTACAAAGGTCCTACGGGAAATGTATCATACGCCTCTGCATCAATTTCACCTTCCAATGCTCTTCGCAACATGTCGTCTTATTGATGTCATGTTTTAAATAATACTCAACTGGATGAGATTTGTGTGCATCCATGCCCCTTTCCTTACAACCTTTTTCTTCCCCATTGATTGTTTCCTCCTTTTCTTCGAAAAATGGCTTATTGTTGGCGACATTGCTGCTTTCAGCGTTTTCTGCATTGGTCATGCTATTATCCACTTGATCACCATTCACCACATTACTTACTTGTCCTTCAACTTCACTGTCGCCATTATGAATAATAGAGATGGCGTTCACATACTTGGTGATGGGAGGGTGACTCTCTTTCCTTACTAACACTCTTTCCGGAGTTTTGGTTTTGGTGTATTCTTTCAATAAGCTCATCATCTCTGCCATTTTTTCTTGCATCTCTTAACGCTGTTTATAGACTGATTCTTCAAATTTTTCCAATCTCTCGGAGTGTGCCGACATATATTCCCTCATTCGAACCTCGAAATTGGGACTGAGTTATTGGGGAGGCGAGGAGGGGCGTGTGTACTTCCGAAAAGACTCCGCATTTTCCCTATGGGGAGACTATGATAAAGAGAAGGCTTTTGGGGTTGAAATGGAATTGACCGTTGCGTGATTGGAGTTTAACGGATTCCTTTGTTTTTCAAGTAGGTAGTCGACTCTTCCTTCAAATTTGCACAGTTTTTGCTTGGAAAGGTTGAAGCTTTTGCTAGGTGATGAGATTGTATTGATCGTTTTGCCCATATTACGAGGATCCTCCCACTTATCATTTTTGCAGAAGGCTAACTCATCGATGATGTCCCATGATTCCATTACATTCTTCTCCCGTAGTTTTCCTCCGGCCGCTTGGTCAATGGCTTTCTTGGTGAGTAGTCAACATGATCATAGAAAATTTGGATTTGAAGCCAAAGATCAATGCCATGATGAGGGACTTTTTGGAGTAAGTCCTTGAAACGAGTCCACGCTTCGCAAAGAGTTTCACATTGATGTTGTTGGAACATCAAGATGTCATTCCTTAGCTTGGTAGTTCTCCCCGGTGGAAAAAATTAAGCGAGGAAACGAGCAGTGAGATTATCCCATGATGTGATTGATCCCGCTGGTAAACGCTCAAGCCATTGACTAGCTTGGTCACGTAGAGAGAATTGAAAGAGACGTAAACGCATTGTCTCTTGAGTGACAACATCAAGATCTATGGAATCTACGATTTTAAGGAAATCCTTGAGATGTTGGTTTGGATCTTCGGAACGAAGTCTGTAGATTGATTATCCCATGATGTGATTGATCCCGCTGGTAAACGCTCAAGCCATTGACTAGCTTGGTCACGTAGAGAGAATTGAAAGAGACGTAAACGCATTGTCTCTTGAGTGACAACATCAAGATCTATGGAATCTACGATTTTAAGGAAATCCTTGAGATGTTGGTTTGGATCTTCGGAACGAAGTCTGTAGGTCCACACGAATTATGGATCCAAGTAGCCTTTGTTACTTGTTAGACAACTTGAATAAATTCAAATTGATCTAATTGAGAAACTCTAACAGATTGTTAATTGCTAATGCGGAATCTTAACAATGAACAATGAAGAACACAATACTAACTTTGTATTCTATTAACTTTCAATAACTAACTTTCATATATGCATACAAAAACTAATGCCTTAGGGTTCCTTTTATACACTAAGGAAACCCTAGATACAAAACGTGTAGAAAGATATACGTATCTTCTATTAAGATAACTACGTATCCTTTCCTAACTTATAGCTAACCGACTTGACTTAACTAATACAGTCAACCAGACTTAACTAAGTAATACTGTCTACTAGACTTAACAATGCATAGGCAGACTTAACTATTACATAAACACAACTAACAGACTTAACTACATAACCCAGCAGACTTAAATCTGTTCTTCATATTAAGTCTTGTCTTGTGATAATTCCCAACAATCCTCCCCTAACTTGATCTTCATGCTTCATGAACTTCAAGTTCCTTCTGAATAAGCTTCTTGAGGATTGAATCTTGAACTCTTAGAATTATCTCTAACTCTTCAAAACATCATATTTGAACTTGTTTAGCAACCTTGACTTTAAGAATCTTTTCACCATCTGATCTTCAATCCATCAGATGAACTCAAATAAGTACATTTTATTATCATCATTTATCCTGTTTATTTGACTTGTTTTATTATATTATACATGAGAATCAATACATTAATGTTTACTTTAGTGATTCTCAGGTAAAAACAAGCATTACGTGAAACTTGGCGATTTTGGACTAATTATGGAGCAAAACAAGCAAGATGTCAAAAGCCTACTGAAATCCAGAAGATCAAGCTCGTTCTACTCCAGATACGCCGCATTATACTTCTAACTTACGGCGTATCACTATCAAGATTTCACAAGTTACAATCCAAGTACATGCGCCGCATATGAAGATCAAGATACGCCACATCTAAAGACGGTGTACGAATATTCCTGAATATATTAATCTTGGACCCCATGCGAAGTTAAGTCAATGCGCCGCATCTAACAACCCTATGCGCCGCATCTATCCTTGAGACAGAAACTATAAATACCCCAAGGCCAGACGAATTTCGAGAGCTTAACTCAGAGATACGAAGACCACAAAACCCTATAGCCGAATTCAGACGACCAAGCAGCACAAGACACACTTAAACGAAGATACAAGAGCTGTAAGAAGGTCCTGCATGTATTCAATTCATTAAGTAGTTTTGTTTTATTGTATTAGTACACTTTAATTCATCAGGATTGATGGGCTTGTGTCATGTGACTACGGAAAATCATGCACTCCCCTTAATATTGCTTTCCCATTAATTAAAGTTTATATGTTGATGTATTTGGTGACTTTTATTAGTGCATTGATAACCTCTGTGTCTAGCTGAGTCTTGCTTGGGTCGCCATGCCCCTTCCTCGCCTATTTGTTTTAGCGTCTCTTAAAATAAATAGGATAGACATAAGTAATCATTAAGGGTTTACTCGCCGATAAGATTAGAGCCAACGAGAAAGGTTTAATTATATACACTTCATATAAAACTAGCAATAAAACAAGTGACAAGCTACTTAATTATCAGGACAGGTCTTCTTATTGCTCGAGTATCTATCTGTGTACGTGTGTGCTAATCGCTGATTCGTGCTCATTAGTTTAGTTTACCATTTAATCATAACCAAACCGTGCCAGTCTCTCAGGCTGAACCCCTTGCGTTAGATTAGGTTGTATAGCTAACTTAGGATATTAAAATACTGATTAGAATAACTAGATAATACGTTCCACTCTTAGTGATCGACACTCTACTTACCATTATATTCATACTGACCAGGTACACTGCTCGTTAAGTGTGTGTGTTATTGATAAGTCGGCTAAATATAAATTTAAAACTTGAGTAGGCATTAATACTGCTAAACCGCAACGACACGCACGCGCATCAAGTTTTTGGCGCCGATGCCGGGGAGTGAATTGTTATTATCTGTTAATTTGATTAGTATTTTAATTAGGTTTTTCTTTTAGTTTTTTTTTAGATTCTAACCACTAACCCTGTTATATATTAGATAGATTGCATTCATTGTATAATTTGCATATTTACTGTTTTTGTGTGTTTTTGTTTCTGTAATTTTTGTTTCTTTTTGTTTGTTTTTATTTTTGTTTTTCTTTTTTTTATTTTTTCTGCATTCTGCTATCGTTGTATTGTGCTGATACAAACGATACGGCGTATTGCGTTTAATTTTTATAAAATACAACGCGTTTAATAAATTCGAGTACGACGCATCTTTCCCAAGATACGGCGTATTCTGTTTTTAATAAGAAATTTTTCTAAACCCTAACGCCATACGACGCATCTGTTTTAACAGATACGGCGTATTTTCTATTTAAATTAAAAACAGTTTTTCGAATTAATTAAACAAAAGCGACGCATTGATCTTTATCGATACGGCGCATCTTCTAAATCAAAAATCTTGTATTTTGAAACATAACGAAAATACGGCGCATTAGCTTTTGTTAATACGACGCATTTAATTTTAATAAATATAATCGATTTTTGATAATTTAAACTGGATACGGCGCATTCTAAAATTATAAGCGGCGTATCTGTTTTCTGAATAAAAGTCTGATTAAATTTTAAAGTAATAAGATACGGCGTATCCAACTTTCTGGATACGGCGCATCGTTTGCAGATATCAGCCATTTTTATTCTTTATATTCGTTTCTAAATTCATTAATTTCTCTTCTAGCAAACAGATCCTACTGACGATTTTACCTATGATGACAGGTTTTGCTATGGAAGATATGTCATTGAACGGATATCTTGCTAAGGAACTTATGAAAGATAAGCACAATGAAAAGTCCCGCACCAAAAAGCCGTTAATTCTGGAAAGTGATGACGAGTGTGATAACTATGAAGTTAGCTTGAGCAAGTTCCCAGCATTAAGCATTACTAAAAACTCAGAATCGGAAAAGGAACTCTTGCTTTCGGATTCATTCGAAAATTTCGATGCTATTACTAGCAACTTACCTACGATCGATGCTTTACTCAAATCCGTATCTCAAACCAACATGCCCGTCTACTCAGTGGAAGTTTATGAAGATGTCAACTTCAATGTACTCACGATTGATGCCGATTTATTTTCTTGGGAAACTCCTCTTGAAGCTACTTATATGGAATTCAAACGCTTATGCAATATTGAAGATGGGATATTCTCTTATGATTTACTAATGAGCTACACTGAAGATGAATTGTTACTCTTATGGCCTATCATTGAATCTAAAGGATTAACTTGGACGACTATCGAAGAGAAATATGGGAAATTCCAAAGTGAATACATGAACTCAGCAAATGTAGTCAACAAATCGAGCAACAAAAGCTATGGTAGAGGAAATATCCAACCTATACAAACTCCTTATATGCCTTATTCCGAACAGTACTGGGGATTTGATAAAAGCAATCTGGACGATGAAAGAATTTATGCTGAATCGGAGATACTGTTTCAAAAAAAGTTAGTAAGGTTGATGGATATCTCTTTAGAAGAATGGCTTGAACTTAAATACGGTGATCCCAAATTTGCTCCTACGAATGAAGTCAAACGGATTGTGACTTCATGGTTGACACGAAGTTTTAAAGAACAATTTAATGAGTTCATGGAGATAAGGAAGGGAAAATGATTGGTAATACTAGCTTTGACGTTAACTACGATCCTAACAATGATGATTTTTCAAATTGGTTAGCTAGTAAGTTCAATAACCATAAGATCATGGACCGAGCTACTAAAGATGTGTTATGGGTATATTGGATGAGAGGAGAAGATGAGAAAGTAGAAAGCAACAATGGATCATCACATGACAATTCAACGATCAAGGGAAGCATTGAAGAATTGTTCAGCATAGACATTGATGTGTTCAATTATGAGACACCCTTGTGCAAACAATTCAACGAATTTAATTACCTTCTTCAAATCGACGCTGATGTGCTAACTGGAAATCTACCAGGATTCAAAACTTATGATGAGTTCAAAAACACCTGGTACTACGAATGGAATGACCAGGTACCATGGGTTTGGGATAAACCTTGGGAATTTGGGCATATTAATCACACTTGTAAACCTTTCCGTTTCAAGGATGGAAGTAGTGAATGGCCTACCTGTGATTGGAAGAATGATGGAACCTGCAATGGGGGAAGTATAATTGGAATGAAACGAGTTGGAAACGATGTATACTTTGAATACTATGATTGGTATGAAAAAGTTGAAGACTCCCCAAGTAGAGCAGAGGCTTTGCAAGAAAAAAGTAGAATCGAATACTTAAAAGAACTAAAGGGAGCACCGAATACTACTTTCTGGGAATGGGTGCATAGAAAATGTGATGATTACACAAGGCTTAATCGACGCTTACAATGGGAATTGAAAAGAAAGTGGGACGAGATTCAAGATTATTATCAATCCATTAACTTTGTTGATTATTATCCCTATGATAATAACGATGAGTCATTAATTGATGAACTTGATGACTATTTGAATAAGGATCCTTATTTCAAGTTTGTTGATAAAGACGAAGAAGAATTCATCAAGAGAAAATGTCGACTACTTGGGATCACTTATAATAACCCACCCATGATAATTTCTGAAAAAATTGAAGTCATCAAATACTCTTTGGGACCATATGAGGAATATGTTGCGACGAAGACCAAAGAATATATTAGATTAAGTCGAACGGAAGAAAATGTTGCGGAGCTATATGGTAACATCTTTAGGATGAAAGAAGAAGGATGGCACGTAACAAGAACAAAATAAGGAGCTGAACGTGAGTCTAACTTGAAGACTCTGGAATAAAGACAAGTGCTGACCGGGAGACAACCCGGAAGAAAAAAAAAAATTCTGTTCTGTGTCGAGTCTGTCAGACCTGCAGAAGATGCGGCGCATCTCCATCATAAGATGCGACGCATCACCTGCACTGGCCATATCTTATTTCATTTTCTGCATTTTTATTTTTGACTTTAAAACTTTCTGTCAGTTTATTTAATGCGGCGCATCCCTGGTTAAGGATGCGACGCATCTTTTATTCTGATTCGTATTTATTCCAGGCTCGATACGGCGTATCTTTTTCTATAAGATACGGCGTATCGACTGACCTGATGATTTACAGTTTAATTTTTTAGGTTTTATTTTTTACTAACTACTAATGTATTATGCAAGTTTGAACCTTCTTAACTCAGGTGTGTTAAAGTCTAAATGGTATTATAGATTCCTGCATTTTTTGTGGATACATTATTTATGAAGCTTAAACGTTCTCATCCACAAGAAAGTTGATTTTTGCTCTTATACGAATAATGGAGGATCATACCGAGCAAATCTCAGGGGAGTTTTTCTGTTCTAATTATTTTTTTTCCAGTTTTTAACCTTTGACACAAACAACGAGGACGTTGTTTAACTTAAGTGGGGGGATTGGAGAATTAGAACACTTACTTGTCCTAAACTTTTTCAAAATATGCTTAAAATGCGCTTAATATATCAAAATTTAAAATTTTTTAGCATGTTTTTGTTTAAAGTCTAAATTACATAACCGCACACATAACTCTATTCTTTCAAAAATATTAAAACTTTAGTGTACTGGTGACTTGTAAACTTTAGAACTTGGCTTGTATACTATTCGAGACCACCATAATAAGTATTATCTATATCATTGGAGTGACTTGTCTAAATTGGTAAATTTCTAGGATTACACCCAAATAACCTTTATATGTTATGTGATATTAACTAACTACACTGGTTAGTTAACCCCCGTATAAACCCTTTGTTACTCTCACTTTTAGAGTAAGATACTCCTAGAAAAACCCTCAGAGCCATTCCTTTCGTTTCTTACACCTTTGTTATAATGTTTCGATACACCCTTACACCTTAGCCTACCCTGTAGATTAAAATCCGTGGTTAATTGCTTTAGGCAAAGTGTGTTTCCTTACATTACCTGTGTTCGCGTGCGTAATTCATTATCTTTGGTTAGGTCGGGAAATTGCACAATGCAATTGGTATGAAAGTAAATATTGTATAACTTTTAGTTTATTTTTCGTGTGTTTGCTACTTTCACTATTACAGTTATTTCTGAAAGTATGAAGAGTATGGAAAAATTATCCGGAAAAATAGTGATAGAAAAGTTGTGAAATTTTACACATATATGTTGATGTCAAAAAAAAAAAAAAAAAAAAAAAAAAAAAGTTGGAAGTTTGTTTTAACCAACTTATGTAAAGTTTTGTATTAAGTGGGAGATATCACCACTATTTGTTGTATATTATATTTATGGATTGAATGGGAGTTGGCCGTTATGGGAACGCCAACTAAGGTTATTCTTTGATTGAGATCTTGTTGAGTATAATTCGTGTCTACCTAAAGCGTGTGTTTCAAGTGTTAAAGCGTGAGTTATTCAATGATATGAGTCTTATTCATGGGATGGTTGGGAAAGTGATTAACCACACTTAGGATTTTAATTTATCTGTTTTGTTTATTTTTTATTCTACACCAATTTGTATCCCAAATATTATCCATACCCTATATCATTCTTCATCCAAACCTTTGATTTATTGAGATTAGGGATTTGAGCAATCTTAAGTATCGTAGTCGTGGATTCGGCTATGTATTTATGATTTTGTCGCCCTTTTTGATATAATATTATTGGTAAAGATTACTTGGTCCTATCTTTAGCCTATTCGAGTTAAGGATTTGAGCAATTGCAAGTATCGTGGTCGTGGATTCGATCATGTATTTGTGATTTTGTCGCCTTTTCTGGAATATGAGATCGATAGAGATTAAAAAGGATGATCAACCCTTAACCAATAAACCCTTTTTACTGCTTTAGACTTGTTATTCCTTGGCTTTAGTGGGGGAGATGCGTACACTTGCCAAGCCTATGATAGAATATTCGTCACAACTAAGCAACTAAACGATTTAGAATTGTTTTGCATTAAAAATTATTTTGGTTTCTACTTCGTTAAGTGTTTGGTTGTGTGATTATGACAAAACGAATACATGCTTATATATAAAAATAAATCCTAATATCTTTTAGGATACATTTTCATACGATTAATTCTAAGGTTTACTTGGGGACAAGTAAAGTTCAAGTGGGGGGATATTTGATGAACTCAAATAAGTACATTTTATTATCATCATTTATCCTGTTTATTTGACTTGTTTTATTATATTATACATGAGAATCGATACATTAATGTTTACTTTAGTGATTCTCAGGTAAAAACAAGCATTACGTGAAACTTGGCGATTTTGGACTAATTATGGAGCAAAACAAGCAAGATGTCAAAAGCCTACTGAAATCCAGAAGATCAAGCTCGTTCTACTCCAGATACGCCGCATTATACTTCTAACTTACGGCGTATCACTATCAAGATTTCACAAGTTACAATCCAAGTACATGCGCCGCATACGAAGATCAAGATACGCCGCATCTAAAGACGGTGTACGAATATTCCTGAATATATTAATCT
Source organism: Artemisia tridentata subsp. tridentata (assembly GCA_021014915.2). Classification (NCBI taxonomy): domain Eukaryota; kingdom Viridiplantae; phylum Streptophyta; class Magnoliopsida; order Asterales; family Asteraceae; genus Artemisia; species Artemisia tridentata. Next base: position 86,502,943 of record CP139504.1, read on the forward strand.
TGGACCCCACGCGAAGTTAAGTCAATGCGCCGCATCTAACAACCCTATGCGCCGCATCTATCCTTGAGACAGAAACTATAAATACCCCAAGGCCAGACGAATTTCGAGAGCTTAACTCAGAGATACGAAGACCACAAAACCCTAGAGCCGAATTCAGACGACCAAGCAGCACAAGACACACCTAAACGAAGATACAAGAGCTGTAAGAAGGTCCTGCATGTATTCAATTCATTAAGTAGTTTTGTTTTATTATATTAGTAAACTTTAATTCATCAGGATTGATGGGCTTATGTCATGTGACTACGGAAAATCATGCACTCCCCTTAATATTGCTTTCCCATTAATTAAAGTTTATATGTTGATGTCTTTGGTGACTTTTATTAGTGCATTGATAACCTCTGTGTCTAGCTGAGTCTTGCTTGGGTCGCCATGCCCATTCCTCGCCTATTTGTTTTAGCGTCTCTTAAATAAATAGGATAGACATAAGTAATCATTAAGGGTTTACTCGCCGATAAGATTAGAGCCAACGAGAAAGGTTTAATTATATACACTTCATATAAAACTAGCAATAAAACAAGTGACAAGCTACTTAATTATCAGGACAGGTCTTCTTATTGTCTCGAGTATCTATCTGTGTACGTGTGTGCTAATCGCTGATTCGTGCTCATTAGTTTAGTTTACCATTTAATCATAACCAAACCGTGCCAGTCTCTCAGGCTGAACCCCCTTGCGTTAGATTAGGTTGTATAGCTAACTTAGGATATTAAAATACTGATTAGAATAACTAGATAATACGTTCCACTCTTAGTGATCGACACTCTACTTACCATTATATTCATACTGACCGGGTACACTGCTCGTTAAGTGTGTGTGTTATTGATAAGTCGGCTAAATATAAATTTAAAACTTGAGTAGGCATTAATACTGCTAAACCGCAACTACACGCACGCGCATCACCATCTGATCTTTTCAGCAACCATGACTACTTGTACATAAATTCTTTTAAGTTTCATAATATTCTCATCACTTCCAGGTGTGTTAACTCCTGTGAGAGGTGAATCATTGAAAATTAATGGATTTGAAGTCTCTTTACCAGATAGCCATTAACTACTGGAGTAGCCAATGTTTTGGTGTGTAAGACCATGGTACATTGATAACCATATGATTTTTAGCAAATTATCAACTATCAACGGATTTGTTTTGTCTTTACCAAAAGCCGTTTGCTTTTGGACTAGCCAATTCTTTGATGGAATCAGACCTCATCTTGGTGAATTGATTACCAATTATGGTTTTCCACAGCGTTTACCACAAGCCATAATCTTGTGGGCTAGCCAACTCTTCACTATCTCAGATATGGTGAGTTGATTACCATACAATTTTTGATAAATTGTCAACCATTAACGGATTTGAAATATCTTTACCACAGCCATTTGCTCTGGATTAGCCAGTCCTTATGTGGGTTAGACATGGTGGACTGATGACCATTTGTTGTGTTAGTGCAAAGCACCTTCACCAAGTGAGAAGTTCCTTTAGTCTCACTTATTAACTTGAAAATTCTTTCAAACACTTCAAACACCCCAATATGGTTCCTTTAGGGATTGTTCCTTAATCAAATCCAAAAGCTTCTCATATTCCTCATCTTTCTCATCTGCAAGCAATTTTTTTCTAACATTTCTTTGCAGACCCTAGGTGGTAAAGGATATTCTACTTCTGCAAGCATATAAATATGAACCATTTGCAAAGATAAACAATGTACCTTACAACTGTGAAAGTATCTCCTCCTAACAATCTCTTGTTGGTATGGTAACTTCCAAATCTCATCTGTTCTTGAAGGTGGCTCAAACATAACTTTTAAATCTCCCCAAAAGACCCTTTCAAACTCCTCCTCAGGTCTTGTGTCTCCATGTCTGATATTCACCAATTTATATAATTCATTGAGATCTTCCCTGGTTACATCATTTAACAGCCCTGGAAAGTTTAAATACACTACATCAGTGTTGTCCTCCCTTATTATCTGATAAGCTGCTCTCAATCCAGTCTTAATGATTTGATATCTGACAATCTTGGTTGGTTTGGCTGAGCTTTCAGGGATTGATCCCATAGTAAACTCTTCAGATGAAGGCTCCTCTTCTTCTGATTCTTCTTCCTCTTCCACTTTCTTCTTGGATTTACTTTTTCTTGCTATACTTTTTCTTCTTGTCCACTTTATAATTGGCTTTTTGACTTCTTTCTTTTCTTGCACAACATCAGACACTTTCTCAGCCTCAGATTCCTTTTCAACTTCAGTTACTTTTTCTTCCACTTTCTCAGCTTCTATAATTGGTTCAGATTCTGTCACCTTCTGTCTCTTAAAACTCCTTCTGATTGAGTCTTCATAATCAGTAGGTTCATAACCTTGATCCATTTTATATGCCCTGAGATACCTCCCTTCAAGCTCCTCATATGACATTCCCTTCATCTTCTCAAGGGTTAAATGCATCATGTTTTTCATGTACATCTTCATATCATACATCTTTTCCTTCATTGTGAGCTTCTTTTTGGTACCTTTCTTTTTCTGAGTCTGTTTTACCTTTTCCATAAAATCACCAAGAGTATCTGAAACCCTTCTAGCATTGAGAAAATCTGCCATCTGCTTTGCTCTTTCCTCAGTTGTCATATTCACATCAGCTTTTAACTCTTCATACTTTGCTCTTAACTCAGTATCACCCTCAATCATAGATATGAGTGGATCATCCTCAACTTCTTGCATCTTCTTTACAAGCAACTCATCTTGCCTTTTAATTTCTTCCAGCCTTTCCCTTTCAGCTTGGTCTTCTGCTTGTATTCTTGCAATTTCTGCTAAATTTGCTTCCTCTTCTCGTTGTTGCCTTTTTGATTTCTTGGGTTGAGGAGTTTCTACCAATATCTGCTTTCCTTCCCTTTGAGCAGACTTAACCACATCAGATTCTTCAACATGAGCAGAACTAACACGCTCAGCAGACTTTTCCTGACCATACTTAACTGCATCACCAGTATTAACACCAGAATTAACTCCATCAGCAGATTTAACTGGTTCACCAGACTTAAGAACTTCATCCTCAGACTTTTCTTCTTCAATTCTCAATTTTCTTAGCCTCCTTTTCTTTCTTTGTTTAATCTTGCTAAGAGATTGAGCTAAGGTCTCTGTTGCTTCCATGGCATTTGGACTGATCTCAGCAGATTTATCCTTTTGAGTAGGGGTCTTAAACACTTGTTCTTCCTCCAAATTCCTCCCCTGTTTGGAAGAATTTTCATCTCCACCCTCTTGGTCATCAAAATCAACCCCCTTTTCTTTCATCACCTTCTCCATTTTCTTCACCTTTCTAACCAATGTCACAACAGCTCCACTCAATGCTTTATTTGCCTTCTCCAAAGCTGTTACTCTATCAACCAAAGTAGGCACCAGTTGTAGAAGTTCTTCCACAGTCATGGAAGTAGATTCCTCCTCCTGAGTAGGACTTGAAACCTGGGTTTGCTGTGGTGGTGAAGGTGGTGTAGGTGTAGGTACTCTGGGTTGAGATGATGGTGAACTTGGTTGTGGTGTGGGGGATCTTGGTTGTTCCTGGGATTGATCCTCATGGGTTGGCTCCACTTGTTCAGCAGTAGAGGTACCTGCAATGTTAGTTGTACCAGAAAGCATAGCAGGCAAAAGTGGCCAATGTGCCCCAGAAAAACCCCTTTTCATATTAGCAAAGATTTTAGTTGTAAAAGCCACACTCACATAGGTCTGCATTTTATTTTCAGTCTCAAAATTCAAAATCATTTGCAGAAATCGAGGGTACATTAAAAATTTATGTTTGCTGTTGACATTTGCTACCATGCTATCAAAAATAAGTTTTGAAAAATTAAAAGTCTTTCCAAATGAAAGACAGACCAATGCAGAAGCAATATTGCTTCCAAACTGATCTCATCTACCACTCTTGGGACTTAGGCAATGGAGCAAATGATGAAGTAAAAATTTCTACTGTGGTGTAAAATGGCTTTTCCAAAAAGTAAAAGTATCATCAGTGGGGTATCCAATAGTTTTCATACCCTCCAAAAGTTCATCATTAGGCAAGATATAAGTCCCTGAAGCATCATCCAATTGAAGACTACTCCTTATGGATGCTTCAGTGATAAAGAAATCATGTGTATCTATGGTTGCCCTTAACTGTGGTGTCCCATCAGCAAGAGTTTCAGAGGTAATAGACCCCCCAAACTGCTTAACTAGGGAAGTATAGATTATAGGATTATGAGTTATAGCATACCGAATGGAAGAGCCTCTCAAGAAATCCACAATCTGCTCGAAACCTTCACTTTTGTTTGGTTTCTTCAAAAAACCAACCTGGTTGTGCTTGTAACAAAACTTTAGAGAAGCCATAGATGAGAGAATGATTAAGTGCTGGTTGAGAACTAATTAGGGTTTGCGAATTTGTAGTGTAAAACAGAGTATCGTAGGCCGAAAATAATGATTTTTTAAAATTAGAAGCAAATAATGAATAAAAGTGAAAAATTTATCAAATTTTATCCTTATATACTTCTCTTTCTCGAAAAATACGTAACGGTATTATTTTATCTGAAAAATCATTATTTGACTAACCAGACCTAACGGTAATAAAATTAATTACATTTTACACTACCAGACTTAAAAATGGTCAACCAGACTTAACCACTGACTCACCAGACTTAACCAAAGAATCAGACAAACAGACATAAGAAGCAATATCAAGGCTTCATATCACCTCAAATCCATGTTTTTCCTGCAAAAGTTAGTTCCAACACTAAGAAAAACATACAAACAAAAAATTTTACAATCAAAATAAAAAATACTAAGTACCAGAATTAACTCTACTACAAGAATTAACTTCTAAGACAAGAATTAACTTCTAAGACTACCAAAATTAAAATTACTAAGTACTGGTTATTATACAAACTCTACTTTTAACCTCCCCTTAAATGTAACCTCCCCTTAATTCCAGCTATGGGTTCATCATACCAATATTAACCACTAAGTAATTAAACCTAGGTCCATCAAAGGCTTTGGTTAATAAATCAGCCACATTTAAGTCTGTGTGTATCTTTTCCACTCTAATTAGTTTCTTTTCAAAGCAATCCCTAATGAAGTGATGCCTTATTTCTATATGCTTAGTTTTAGAGTGGTACACAGGGTTCTTAACTATACAGATAGTGCTCTCATTATCTATGTGAATTACAGTTTTCATAAAGTTCAAACCATAATCCAACATTTGATTCTGAATCCACAAGACTTGTCCACAGCAATTGGCAGCTGCTACATACTCAGCTTCAGTTGTTGATGTAGCCACAATGGTCTGCTTCTTGCATTGCCAGGAAATCAATCTTCTTCCAAGGAATTGACAACCTCCTGTTGTGGATTTCCTATCAAGACTTGCTCTAGCATAGTCACTATCTGAATAGGCTTCCAGGTCAAAAGATGACTCTTTAGGATACCAAAGGCCCAAATTGGGTTTGCCCTTTAGATACCTAAAGATTCTCTTCACAGCATGAAGATGTGAAGTCTTGGGAGTAACCTGAAAACGAGAACAAACACACACAACATACATTATATCAGGCCTAGAGGCTGTTAGATACATTAGAGAACCTATCATTGATCTATAGAGGTGCACATCCACATCATCAGCATCTTCATCCTTTGTCAATGGCACCTTGTTCTCTATGGGAGTGACTGCAGTCTTCACATTTGTAAAGTCAAACTTCTTCAAGATCTCAGCAACATACTTGTCTTGAGAAATGAAGAGGCCATCTTCTTTTTGCTTCACTTGCAGTCCAAGGAAAAATGTGAGCTCACCCATTGAACTCATTTCAAACCTTCTCTTCATTAATGCCTCAAACTCCTCACACCAAGACCTTTTAGTAGAACCAAAAATGATATCATCCACATAAACTTGGACTAGGATGATATCCTTATTGTCCTTCTTGATGAGCAAGGTCTTGTCTATCACACCTCTTTTGTACCCATGCTCTTCAAGAAAGTTGGAGAGTGCTGCATACCAAGCTCTAGGAGCTTGATGGAGACCATACAAAGCTTTAATGACTTTGTATACCTTCTTGGGGTGTGCAGGATCAACAAAGCCAGGAGGTTGGTGTACATAAACCTCTTCTTCTATAGTGCCATACAGAAAGGCACTCTTGACATCCATCTGATAGACTATGAACCCCATATATGATGCATAGGCTAAAAATAACCTGATAGGCTCAATTCTGGCTACAGGAGCAAAAACCTCATCATAGTCTATTCCCTCCTTCTGTTTGTACCCTTGTGCTACTAATCTTGCCTTGTTCCTAACAACTACTCCTCTTTCATCCCTTTTATTTCTGAAGACCCACTTTGTGCCTATAACTTCAGCCCCATTAGGTAGATCTAACAGAACCCAAACTTTTTGAAATTTGAACTGCAACAACTCCTCCTGCATTGCTTCCACCCAACTCTCATCTTCAAGTGCTTCAGAGACCTTGGTGGGTTCCTTTTGAGAAAGGAAACAAGCAAACAGACAATGTTGTTGATCCTTGTGGTTGACCCTTTGTTGCTTCTTAATAAGGTTGATAAGTGCATGAGATTCAGGAAGCTTTTACACTTTACTTCTGGTTTGAACAGCTGACTTAGGATCACCAATTATTTTACTTTTAGGGTGAATGTTGTGAATTCTGAGTGTTGGAGCTGGACTTACATCCACTTCTGTGGGTAAGTTGTTGAAATCAGTGATTACCCCTTCTTTATCATAAGAAGCCCCATCAAAAATTCCTTCACTTGGATTATCAAAGAACTCAAGTTCTGGCATCTCAGAATCATCAATATCAGCATTTGGAGTAGACTCAGGTTGAGCAGAATTAACAGCATCACTACCAGAATTAACTAAGTTAGTACTGGTAGCAGAATTAATGAATTCACTACCAGACTTAACCAAGTTAGTGCTGGTAGCCTTCTTCCTAAGATGTTCGTCAGCCAAAGCATTCATTTCTTCTCTGAAAGATGAAATATCTTCTGGAACTTGTGTAGGAGAAGCCTCTTTCCTTTCTGCTTGAGGCTTTTTCACAGTCTCCTTCTTCTTTGGAGAAGATTTCTTTGTTCCATCTTGAGCTGCATCATGTTTGACTTCTGTGGTAGGAATCACAATAAGCTCCTCAATCTCCTTGTCTTGCTCAGCATTGCTTGCATCAGAAGTAACTAGTGTACCTGCATTGTTAGTTACTTTTATGGAACCTGCATCAGGGTTAGCTTGATTCTCCTAAGAGACAGGAATATAGTTCATAGAATCAGTTAAATAATCAATATCAAACATCCATCTATGACCTAGTCCCTTCACATTGGGTTTTTCCTCAAGAAAATTAACATGAAGATTCTCTTCTACCCTCTTAGTCACTAAATTGTATACCCTAAAGGCCTTACTATTCAGTGAATACCCAACTAGAAACCCTTCATCAGACTTTCCTTCAAATTTGCCAAGCACACTCAATGTATCAAGAATGGTCACATGGCACCCAAAAGGCCTTATATAGCTAACAACTGGTTTATGGCCAAAAATAAGCTCATAAGGTGTTTTATTCTGAGGCTTGGTCACTCTAACCCTATTGAAAATGTAGCAAGCAGTGTTTACTGCTTCAGCTCAAAAGGTTGTGGGTAGGAGTGAGTCTGCTAGCATAGTCCTAGCTGCCTCAATCAGGGTCCTGTTCATTCTCTCAACAACTCCATTCTGCTGTGGAGTTCTAGCATTGCTGTATTGTTGCTTGATTCCTTTATTACCACAAAACTCAATCATGCTCCTATTCTTGAATTTTGTGCCATTGTCTGACCTAATGATCTGAACCTTTTTATTAAGTTGGTTTTCTATCTGCCTAATGAAAGTTTGAATTAATGGTGTGGTTTCATCTTTCCTAGACATAAAGAACACCCAACAAAATCTAGTGCAATCATCAGTGATGACAAGGCAGTAGCTAGCATGGTTGAAACTTTGTACAGATGTAGGGCCAAACAGATCCATATGTAAGGTATGCAAAGGCTCAGTAACAAACCTATCTAACTTAGCCTTACAAGAAGCCCTATGCTGTTTGCCCTTATTACAAGCTACACAGGTATGGTCATTCTTAAAAATCTTGGAAGGTAAGCCTCTAACTAGGTTATTCTTCACAAGTTTATTTATGTTCTTAAAGTTAACATGACCTAACCTTCTATGCCACAATTTAGATTCATCCAAAGTGGCTTTTGCAAGAAAACAGGCAAAACCTTTTGCAGGATCAGGTTGCTTCATATCAAAGCTGTACATGTTGTATTGTCTAGGAACTTTAAGAAGGATCTGACTTTCATCAGGCATCTTAAAGTCCGAAGTCAATACAAAACATTCAGATTCAATAAAAAGCACCTTATGCTGCTTATCACAAATTTGTGATATTGAGAAAAGGTTAAATTGCCCTAGTTCTTTTACAAAAGACACATTGTCAAACTCTAAATTGCCTACAACAATCCTTCCTTTACCAATTATTTGCCCCTTGCTACCTCCAAAGGTAACATAACCTCCTTTGAATTCTTGAAAATCCTTCAGATGATTCTTGTTACCAGACATGTGCCCAGAGCACCCACTATCAAATATTCCTCTGTCTTCCATGTTATTCAGTGGATGTTCCTGCACAAAAAGTAGAGAAATTAGTTTCTCTCAAGGACCCAGGCCTCTGAAGGCTTGGGTCTGCCCTTTGGATCAATATATTTATAAGTCTTGTATGAGCTTGATCCACTGTTGTTATTGGATTGGTAGGTAAGTGTATTCTTAAATGGATCCCAAGACCAACATGCTGGGGTCTTAACAACAGATTCCCCATTTTCCCTTACAGCATTTGAGTTTGAAGTTTGTGCTGTATTCTTAGCAAAAGGACTCCTCACAGGTGAATGAGGTTTATAAAAATTGTTTCTTTGGTTATATGAGTTCACCTGTGGTCTATTTACTGGTTGTCTGGGTCCAGAATGATTAAACCACCCAGAATTAACATTTGGCTGCACAGAATTAACATTTGGCCTGACATAATTAAAATTTGTTCTACCAGAACTAACATTTGGCCTACCAGAATTAAAATTTGGTCTAACAGAATTAACTGATGACCAACCAGTATTAACATTAGGCCTACCAGAATTAAATTTTGCTGGTCTAGAAACAAACTTATTAGCATGATTAATCCTGTTTGCAGTATTCCAAACTGGTTTAACATTCAAATAACCAGTATTAACACTTTTCTGCTTCCTAAGTTCAGCTTCTCTTTTCATCCTTTTCTCATGAAAATCACAGTCTCTAATTAGATGACTTAGACTACCACACACAAAACACCTCTTAGGACCAAAGGTGTAGTTTTTCCTGTACTCTCTTCTCATCCTATCAGATTTTGGTGACTCTTGACTTTTGACAAACTTCCTAGGAGATTTTATGTGAGTATCACAACTAGGTTTATCTGTATCAGGTTTGGGTGTAGTCACAATTGGTCCACTATGTTTGACAAATTCTGACTCAGAAACTTCTTTAGGTTCACTATCTGATTTTGATTCAGACTGCTCAGAAACATCTCTAGTGGATCCTTCACTGTCATTAGTTTGACAGGTAGAATATTCACTTGATTTGTCATCTGAGTTGCCTGTTTCAGGATATATAGGACCCTTTTTACCATATACAAACAAAGAATCATCAAGGTCTTCCTTTTGTAGAGGAGTGTAATCTCCACTTAATGGAGGTGGCACCCCTTTAAAATCATCAGTTTTAATGAACCTATTGTAAACTGGTCTACCAGCAGAATCATCTTCTCTACATTTGAACACAGATCTGTCCATCTCTTCCTCATAGCTTAGAATTTCACTGTCTAATTTAATTTCATAACCTAAGCCAATTTTACATGTGGAACTCATTTGAGCATTAACTAGCTTAACCAGATTTTTAGAGGAATGGTTCCATGAGTCTACTCTCTTTTGCAATTCATCTCTTTCTTTTACTGCTTTCATGCCAATTCTTCTATATCTCTTAAGTTTTTCATCCTTTTCATATATTTCATTAGCCGGAAAGGTGAGTTTTTCATTTAAAGAGGCATGTTGTTTTTGATAGGTGACTATTTGTGCTTCTAACGTTTTAACAGCCTTAGTATAAGCAAGAATTTTTACTTCCTGGTCACCTATTTGATTTAATTGCTCATCACACAAAGCTTTAAGATGATTGTATGAATCAATGCATATTTTGGAGCACAAAGATACCTCATTACTGGAACCAATAGCCATAAGTGCATGGTTTGGCGCTTCTTCCTCTGGTGTGTGTTCATCCCAATTCATAGCTCCAGCTTCCAGTGTCAACATGCTCATCTGATTCTTCCCCATCTTTTCATCATCTTGAGAGTCAGAACCCTTCTTCTTTTTCCCATCAGCAGTCATCTTTTCTCTGCATTCCCTAGCAAAATGCCCCAGTTTGTGACAATAGTAGCACTCCACATTCTTTTTATTGAACCTAACTGCTGTCTTCCCATCAAACCTGATGTTCCTCCCAGTCTGCTTGTAAAACTTTTTCATTCTAAGGGCAATCATAGCAATTTGCCACTTAATATCCATCTCCTCAACATCAACATCATCAATCTGCTCAAGGTCATCACTGAGAAGATCTGGTTCTTCTGAATTCTTGGCAAATAGAGAATAAACAACTTCATCAGCAAAGCCAGCTAGTACTTCTCTTTCGCTCATTCTGCTTGAAGAAGTTTCATAACCACCAGAACTAAAACCACCAGACTTAACCTTGTTAGTGTTGCCCTTGTTTTGAGAAACAAAGGCAACATTGGTAGAACTTGAAGATGCTTTTCCTTGGATTTCCGGTTCAAAAACCCGAAGATTGTTGTACAGGTCATCAGTTGTCATGGTGTCAATTTCTTCCTTCATTCTCATGGTCATTGACACACTTGACCATTCTGTTGGTAGTGATCTGAGAAACTTGTGGTTTGCATCTTCTTCAGACACAGCTGCACCATGAACCTCCAATTGTGATAGAAGATGTTGAAACCTGTCATAGCCTTTTTTCAACCCCTCTGAACTGGATACACTGAATGCCTCAAATTGCTGTTTAAGAACAGCCTTCTGCATCTTCTTGGAGTTAGCATTCCCTCCAAATCTTTTCTTGATAGCCTCCTAAATTTCCTTGGCATCATCCATGCCATGAAACCTTCTCAAGTGCTCCTTGGGAAGAGCCATCAGCAATATAGTTTTGGCCTTTCTCTTTTTTTCCACAGCATACTTCTCTTCAGTAGATACTGGTGGTAGCACCCTAACAACTCCATCCTTGCCAACTGAAACCCGCTTCTTAGAATTCCCATTCTGTATGACCTTCCAGACGATAGTGCTCCATCTCCATCGCCCATATGTCATACTCTTCCTTCTTCAGGATTGGGAGTTTTATGTTTGATATGGTGGTTGTGGCAGGTATGGTTTGTTGTTGTGATTTGTTGTTGGATGTGTCAGCTTCTGATTTTTCATCTTCATGGGTTGATTTCTCATCATCACTGGGATGGTTTGAGAAATCATCAGTCTTCTTCTCAAACTCAGACATTGTGCAGGGTTTATTGGAGTGAATTTGAGTTTGTGGTTTTTGTGTTTCCTCGAACTTAGAGTCTCTTTACAGGCTCTGATACCACTTGTAGGTCCACACGAATTATGGATCCAAGTAGCCTTTGTTACTTGTTAGACAACTTGAATAAATTCAAATTGATCTAATTGAGAAACTCTAACAGATTGTTAATTGCTAATGAGGAATCTTAACAATGAACAATGAAGAACACAATATTAACTTCGTATTCTATTAACTTTCAATAACTAACTTTCACATATGCATACAAAAACTAATGCCTTAGGGTTCCTTTTATACACTAAGGAAACCTGATACAGAACTCAAATAAGTACATTTTATTACTATCATTTATCCTAATAATTTGACTTGTTTTATTATATTATGTATGAGGATTGATACTTAATCGTTTACTTTTGTAATTCTCAGGTAAAAACAAGCATTTTGTGAAACTTGGCGATTTTGGACTAATTATGGAGCAAAACATGCAAGAAGTTAAGAGTCTACTGAAATGTACAAGATCAAGACATTCTGCTCCAGATGCGCCGCATCTTGCTTATCACATACGGCGCATCACTATCAATATTTCACCAGATACGATCCAAGATACAAGAGGACATGCGCCGCATCTATAAATGGAGTTACGCCGCATCTTCTGGCGGTGTATGAATATTCCTGAATATTATAATCTTGGACCCCACGCGAAGTTAAGTCAATGCGCCGCATCTACTTACTAGATGTGCCGCATCTTACCCTCAGACAGAAACTATAAATACCCCAAAGACCAGACGAATTAAGAGTTCCGAAGTTTAGACAGAAGACCGAAGTACAGAAACCTAGGACGAATTCAGTCAAGGCAGCAGCACAAGACACACCCAAACGAAGATACAAGAGCTGTAAGAAGGTGCTGCATGTGTTTAATTCATTAAGTAGTTTTGTTTTATTGTGTTAGTAAACTTTAATTCATCAAGATTGGTGGCTTGTGTAATGTGACAACGGAAAGATTGCACTCCCTTAAAACTGCTTTCTCATTAATTAAAGTTTATATGTTGATGTCTTTGGTGACTTTTATTAGTGCATTGATAACCTCTGTGTCTAGCTGAGCGTTGATCGGGTCGCCATGCCTCTGCCCTCGCCTATTTATTAGATCGCCTATGCATTCTATCGTCTGTAGAAAAGTAGGAAGAAAGATAAATAGGATAGTCATAAGTGATCATTAAGGGTTTACTCGCCGATAAGATTAGAACCAACGAGAAAGGACTTAATCTCGGTGCGTTGCATCGAACTATACACTTCATATAAGACTAGCAATAAAACAAGTGACAAACTACTTATCTATCAGGACAGCCTTCTTATTGTCTCGAGTATTTATCTGTGTACGTGTGTGCTACTTGCTGATTCGTGCCTATTGGTTTAGTTTATTATTTAATTGCAACCAAATCGTGCCAGTCTCTCAGGCTGAACCCCCTTGCGTTAGATTAGGTTGTATAGCTAACTTAATATATTAAAATACTGATTAGAATAACTAGATAATACGTTCCACTCTTAGTGATCGACACTCTACTTACCATTATATTCATACTGACCGGGTACACTGCTCGTTAAGTGTGTGTGTTATTGATAAGTCGGCTAAATATAAATTTAAAACTTGAGTAGGCATTAATACTGCTAAACCGCAACGACACATCGCACGCATCAAGTTTTTTTGGCGCCGTTGCCGGGGAGTGAATTGTTATTATCTGTTAATTTGATTAGTATTTTAATTAGGTTTTTAATTTTTTTTATCTAACCGCTAATTCTGTTGTGTATTAGATTAATTTGCATTCATTGTAATATTTTGCATATTTTCTGTTTTTGTGTGTTATTTGTTTGCTTTTCTTTGTGTTTATTTTCGTTTGTGTTTTTATTTGTTTTTATTTTTCGTATTTTTTGCATACTGCTATCGTTGTACTGAGCTAAATCAAACGATACGGCGCATCTGATCTCTCAGATACGGCGTATTGCGTTTAATTTTTATAAAATACAACGCGTTTAATTAATTCGATACGACGCATCTTTTCCCCAAGATACGGCGTATCTGTTTTTGATAAAAAAAATTTCTAAACGTTAACGCCATACGACGCATCTGCTTTAGCAGATACGGCGTATCTATTATTTTAATTAAAAACAGTTTTCGAATTATTAAACAGATACGACGCATCGATATCTGTCGATACGGCGTATCTTCTGAATCAAAAATCTTATATTTTGAAACGTAACGAAAATACGGCGCATTAACTTTCGTTAATACAACGCATTTAATTTTATAAAATATCGATTTTTGATAATTAAAACAGATACGGCGCATTCTAATTTCTAAGCGGCGTATCTATTTTCTGAATAAAGTCTGATTAAATTTTAACGATTATAAGATACGGCGTATCCTACTTTTTGGATACGGCGCATCGTCTGCAGATATCAGTTATTTTTATTCATATATCCGTTTCTATATTCATTAATTTCTCTTCTAGCGAACAAATCCTACTGATGATTTTACTTGTGATGACAGATTTTGCTATGGAAGATATGTCGAAGAACGGATATCTTGCTATGGAGCCCTTGCTTTCGAACTCATCCATGGGAGTTTATGATAATGTCAACTTCAATGTACTCGAGATTGATACGGATTTATTCTCTTGGGAGACCCCTCTTGAAGCTGCTTTTAAGGAATTCATGCGTTTATGCAACATTGACAAAGGGGTATTCTCTTATGATGTATTTGTGAGGTACACTGGAGATGAACTGTTGCTCTTATGGCCTATCATTGAATCCAAAGGATTGAACTGGACTACTATCGAAGAAGATGATGGGAAATTCTATCTTGCATACATGGACTCAAGCAACAAAAGCTGTGGTGGAGGCAATACCCAAATCTCTTACATGCCTTATTCCGAACAGTACTGGGGATTAAATGAGAACTATCTGGACGATGAAAGAATTTATGCTGTGGCGGAGTTACTATTTCATGGCAAGTTGGTAAGATTGATGGACCTCTCCCTCAATGATTGGCTTGAACTTAAATATGGTAGTCCGAAATTTGCCCCTGCAAATGAAGTCAAGCGGATTATGACTTCATGGTTGACACGTAGTTTTAAGGAGCAATTTAACGAGTTCATGGAGATAAGGAGGAATATGATTGGAAAAGCTTGCTTTGACGTTGACCATGATCCTAACGATGTTGATTTTTCAGAGTGGTTGGCTAGTAAGTTTAATAACCATAAGAGCATTGATCGAGCTACTAAGGATGCATTATGGGTATATTGGATAAGAGGTGAAGACGAAGAAGTAGAAAGCGATTATGGGTCGTCACTTAATGATTCAACAATCAATGAGGGGATTGAAGAATTATTCAGAATTGACATTGATGTGTTCGATTATGAGACACCCTTGTGCAAGCAGTTCAAGGAATTTAACTACCTTCTTCGAGTCGACAATGATGTGCTAACTGGAGATCTACCAGGATTCAAGACTTATGATGATTTCAAAAACACCTGGTACTACGAATGGAACGACGAAATACCATGGGTTTGGGATAAACCATGGGAATTTGAGCACATTAATCACACATGTACACCTTTCGTTTTCAAGGATGGGAGTAGTGTTTGGCCGACCTGTGATTATAAGAGTGACGGAACCTGTAATGGGGGAAGTATTATTGGGATGAAACAGGTTGGAAAAGATGTAACCTTTGAAGATTATGAGTGGTACGATAATGTTGAAGATTGCCCACAAAAAGCGGAGGCTTTGCAAGAAAAGGGTAGAATTGAATACTTGAAAGGACTTAAGGGAACATCAAATACTACTTTCTGAGAATGGGTGCATGAACAATTTGATGATTACACGAAGCTTAGTCGACGGCTACAATGGGAATTGGAAAGAGAATGGGAGGCAATTCAAGATGATAGCAATGAGTCATTAATTGATGAACTAGATGACTATTTGATTAAGGATCCTTATTTTAAGTTTGTTGATAAAGACGAGGAAGAGTTCACCAAAAGAAAGTGTCAACTACTTGGGATTCCTTATAATGAGCCACCCATGATTATTTCCGAAAAATTTAAAATCATCAAATATTCTTTGAGTCCAGATGAAGAATATGTTGCGGCAAAGACCAAGAGTTATACTAGACTAAGTCGCACGAAAGAAAACGTCGCAAAGCTATACGGGAACGTCTTTCGGATGAAGGAAGAAGGATGGACCGTGACAAGGACTAAATGATGAGCTGAACGTGAGTCTAACTTAAAGACTCTGGAATAAAGGCAAGTGCTTACCGGGAGACAACCCGGATTTATCTTTTAATTTTCTGTTCTGTGTCGAGTCAGTCAGGCCGCAGAGGATACGGCGCATCTCAATCCTGAGATGCGACGCATCTCCTGCAATGGTCATATCTTTATTTTTTCTGCATTTTTTATTTTCGACTTTAAAACTTTTTATCAGTTTATTTTAATGCGGCGCATCCTTGGTTAAGGATGCGGCGCATCTTCTATTCTGATCCGTATTTATTCCAGGCTCGATACGGCGTATCTTCTTCCATAAGATACGGCGCATCAACTGACCTGATGATTTTCATTTTTAATTTTTATGTTTTATTTTAACTAACTACTAATGTATTATGCAAGTTTGAACCTTTCTTAACTTAGGTGTGTTTTAAAGCCTTGGTGGTATTATAGATTCCTGCATTTCCTGTGGATCCATCAATTATGAAGCTTAAACTTTCTAATCCACAAGAAAGATGATTTTTGCTCTTATACAAAATGGAGGATCATACCGAGCAAATCTCAGGGGAGTTTTTCTGTTCTAATTCTTTTATTTTCCAGTTTTTAACCTTTTATACAAACAACGAGGACGTTGTTTAACTTAAGTGGGGGGATTGGAGAATTAGAACACTTAACACTTACTTGTCCTAAACTTTCAAAATATGCTTAAAATGTGCTTAATATATCAAAATTTAAATTTTTTAGCATGTTTTTGTTTAAAGTCTAAGTTGCATAGCTGCACACATGACGTTATTTTCAAAAATTGTGATTTTTCAAAATTCACAAATCTATGAGTGTGCCGGTGACTTGTAAACTTTAGAACTTGGCTTGTATACTATTCGAGACCACCATAATAAGTATTATTTATATAATTGGAATGACTTGTCTAAATTGGTAAAATTTCTAGGATTACACCCAAATAGCCTTATATGTTATGTGTTATTAGCTAACTACACTGGTTAGTTAACCCCCGTATAAACCCTTTTGTTACTCTCATTTTTAGAGTAAGATACCCCTAGAAAAACACTCAGAGTCATTCCTTTCGTTTCTTACACCTTTGTTAAAATGTTTCGTTACACCCTTACACCTTAGCCTACCCTGTAGATTAGAATCCGTGGTGGGTTAATTGCTATAGGCAAAGTGTGCTTCCTTACATTACCTGTGTTCACGTGCGTAATTCATTATCTATGGTTAGGTCAGGAAGTTGCACAATGCAATTGGAGTGAAAGTAAATATTGTATATCTTTGAGTTTATTTTTCGTGTGTTTACTACTTTCACTATTACCGTTATTTCTGAAGTTATGAAAAGTATGGAAAAATTATCCAGAATTATCATTATAGTTATGTGGTGAAATTTTACACATCTATGTTTATGTTTTAAAAAAAAAAAAAAAAAAAAAAAAAAAAAAAAAAAAAAAGAGAAAAAGAAAAAGAAAAAAGAAAGAAAAGGTTGGATGTTTGTTTTAACCAACTTATGTAAAGTTATGTAAGTGGTCGATATCACTACTAGTTGTTGTATATTATATCTATGGATTTAATGGGAGTTGGCCGTTATGGGAACGCCAACTAAGGTTTATTCTTTGATTAAGATCTTGTTGAGTATAATTCGTGTCTACCTAAAGCGTGTGTTTCAAGTGTTAAAGCGTGAGTTATTCTATGATATGAGTCTTATTCATGGGATGGTTGGGATAGTGATTAACCACACTTAGGATTTTAATTTATTTGTTTTGTTTATTTTTCATTTTACACCAATTTATATCCCAAATATTATCCATACCCTTTATTATTCTTTATCCAACCAAACCTTTGATTTATTGAGATTAGGGATTTGAGCAATCTTAAGTATCGTAGTCGTGGATTCGGCTATGTATTTATGATTTTGTCGCCCTTTTTGATATATTATTATTGGTGAAGTTTGGACCTATCTTTAGCCTATTCGAGTTAAGGATTTGAGCAATTGCAAGTATCGTGTTCGTGGATTCGATCATGTATTTGTGATTTTGTCGCCTTTTCTGGAATTTGAGATCGATAGAGATTAAGAATGATTAACCCTTAAGCCTAAAAACCCTTTTTACCGCTTTAGACTTGTTATTCCTTGGCTTTAGTGGGGGAGATGTGTATACTTGCCAAGCTTATGATAGAATATTCGTCACGACTGGACAGTTAAACGATTAGATTTGCTTTTATCAAATTATTTTATCTAACTTCTAATTCGTTAAGTGTTTAGTTGTGTGATTATGACAAAAATGAATACATGCTTAAATATAAAATAAATCCTAATATCTTTTAGGATACATTTTCATAAGATTAATTCTAAGGTTTACTTGGGGACAAGTAAAGTTCAAGTGGGGGGATATTTGATGAACTCAAATAAGTGCATTTTATTACTATCATTTATCCTAATAATTTGAACTTGTTTTATTATATTATGTATGAGGATTGATACTTAATCGTTTACTTTTGTAATTCTCAGGTAAAAACAAGCATTTTGTGAAACTTGGCGATTTTGGACTAATTATGGAGCAAAACATGCAAGAAGTTAAGAGTCTACTGAAATGTACAAGATCAAGACATTCTGCTCCAGATGCGCCGCATCTTGCTTATCACATACGGCGCATCACTATCAATATTTCACCAGATACGATCCAAGATACAAGAGGACATGCGCCGCATCTATAAATGGAGTTACGCCGCATCTTCTGGCGGTGTATGAATATTCCTGAATATTATAATCTTGGACCCCACGCGAAGTTAAGTCAATGCGCCGCATCTACTTACTAGATGCGCCGCATCTTACCCTCAGACAGAAACTATAAATAACCCAAAGACCAGACGAATTAAGAGTTCCGAAGTTTAGACAGAAGACCGAAGTACAGAAACCTAGGACGAATTCAGTCAAGGCAGCAGCACAAGACACACCCAAACGAAGATACAAGAGCTGTAAGAAGGTGCTGCATGTGTTTAATTCATTAAGTAGTTTTGTTTTATTGTGTTAGTAAACTTTAATTCATCAAGATTGGTGGCTTGTGTAATGTGACAACCGAAAGATTGCACTCCCTTAAAACTGCTTTCTCATTAATTAAAGTTTATATGTTGATGTCTTTGGTGACTTTTATTAGTGCATTGATAACCTCTGTGTCTAGCTGAGCGTTGATCGGGTCGCCATGCCTCTGCCCTCGCCTATTTATTAGATCGCCTATGCATTCTATCGTCTGTAGAAAAGTAGGAAGAAAGATAAATAGGATAGTCATAAGTAATCATTAAGGGTTTACTCGCCGATAAGATTAGAACCAACGAGAAAGGACTTAATCTCGGTGCATTGCATCGAACTATACACTTCATATAAGACTAGCAATAAAACAAGTGACAAACTACTTATCTATCAGGACAGCCTTCTTATTGTCTCGAGTATTTATCTGTGTACGTGTGTGCTACTTGCTGATTCGTGCCTATTGGTTTAGTTTATTATTTAATTGCAACCAAATCGTGCCAGTCTCTTAGGTTGAACCCCCTTGCGTTAGATTAGGTTGTATAGCTAACTTAATATATTAAAATACTGATTAGAATAACTAGATAATACGTTCCACTCTTAGTGATCGACACTCTACTTACCATTATATTCATACTGACCGGGTACACTGCTCGTTAAGTGTGTGTGTTATTGATAAGTCGGCTAAATATAAATTTAAAACTTGAGTAGGCATTAATACTGCTAAACCGCAACGACACATCGCTTAGGGTTCCTTTTATACACATCAGGAAACCCTAGATACAAAACGTGTAGAAGGATATACGTATCTTCTATTAAGATAACTACGTATCCTTTCCTAACTTATAGCTAACCGACTTTACTATAATTCATAAACAGACTTAACTAATACAGTCAACCAGACTTAACTAAGTAATACTGCCTACCAGACTTAACAATGCATAGGCAGACTTAACTATTGCATAAACACAACTAACAGACTTAACTACGTAACCCAGTAGACTTAAATCTGTTCTTCATATTAAGTCTTGTCTTGTGATAATTCCCAACAAAGTCCATGGAATGCGCATCTGCTTTGCACCAACCAGATGGTGTCGGATCGCAAGGGAGACACATTGGCTCTTTGGGGGAGCTCAATGGTGTTTCGATAGCCTTGGTGGCTTGGTTGGGAGTACTCACCAAGAGTATGGGATCGAGGTGGGTCTTGGTGTTGTTGTTCTTGGTGCTTTGGTGGAGCTTGGTGTTGTTGGTGTGGTTGGATGATGGGGTCGAGGATACCTTCATTCACCATGGTGGCAAAAGAAGAGGGTTATGAACAAAATGCACGAAGAAAAGAAAGACTAAAGAAAGCTAGTAAAAAGAAAATAAAAATCTCACTTGATAGGAATCTATAGTGAGTAGACCAAAACGAGATAGAAATTGAACCTAAACAATAACTATTCCCCGGCAGCGGCGCCAAAAACTTGATGCGTGGATTGTAACCCTCGCAAAAGGTTTTACAATCCTCCAGGCAGTGTACCTGATCGCTGTAGTGTAGTATCGGTAGGTCCGGGAGATTGATCGTTCTCTAGGGGAATAGTGTCGTTAGGTCAAGATGTATGAGGAGATAGGTCTAGAGGTGAGGGGTGATTCTTTTTTGTCTTTTTATTATTTTTATGAAAGCAAGTAAAATCTCAGTTTTTGAAGGAGTGAGCGGAATTAGTTGCTAGTCAACTAACCAAAAAACTAATAATTATAAAATTAACTAAAACTAATTAATACAGAAAAGTAAAAGTGGTGACTACTTATGAGAGGAAAGTGTGTTTACTTAGATATAATTACTCCCTAGTTATCTCCTACTGATTTGTTGAATTGTCACGTCCTTGTTTTAGTTGAAGCGTTGTATTCCTTAATATTGGTCGTGGGGAGGTGTCGAAGTCCCCAACTCTATGAGTTTTAGTCTCCCCTAAATCCCTTAAAGTCTATTAAGTTATCCGGGATCTACAAGCCGCAACTCACGCAATAAATACAACGAGAAAAACCAATAGTGCACTCTATGGTTGCTTTTCTAAGACGTTCAAGCAAGTTACATATAAGAGGTTAGCCAATTTTCTTAGCCTAACGCGAGGCAATCAACTAAACAAGAGACAACAAATCAATATTCAATAACTAGGTTTCACTAGATCTAAGCAAACACAAATAAATTTATGCTACAATGTTAAAGCAAAGAAAAGATAAACAAATAATCAAACGATACAGACATAACGAATGATTAAAGGGATAACTTATCTTATTGAAACATGAAGTTCAAAGGCTGTAAAAGCCTTACAATGGCAGTAAAAATCGTCTAGGGTTTCCCTCTCCAAAGTGTTACACGAATTAAAGAAAAAATGCAGAAATATATATAAGTTTACAAGGCCGACGGCTTCAGGTTATAGATCATGACGCCGTCAGATCGCTGTCTTTAGAGTTTCGTCTTGTGCAAGTCGCCGTCGTGACGGTGTCAGGATTGGTATGAGGTTGTCACCTTATAAATCTTATGGGCCGTCTCTTTATAGCTTAAAACGTGACTCCCTCCTTCATTTTGTACCTGACGGCGTCAGGTTGTAAGATCTTCAAATTTCTCTAAGGCGTCACTTGATAATTTTGAGCCAAAAATCCAACTTCAAAAGCAAGGGATGGCGTCACGTTGTAGCGTGTGACGCCGTCAAATGTCCAGGTCTGACAGGTTTTTCGAGACTTCGTCGTTTTCTTCACTTTTTCGCCCAAATACGTCCAAAAAGTGTCGATTTTCAGATTTCTAGTCCCAAGTACCTAAAATACATAAAGAAACGATTTGAGGCAATATTTGATTATATTTATTCGATTTTGGGATTAAATAACCCCTTAAAAAGGTATCAAATAAATCCTTATCAGTATACTATTCGAGACCACCATAATGATTATTATAGACATAATTGGAGTGACTTGTCTAACTTGGTAAATTTATAGGATTACACCCAAATAGCCTACTATTGTTGTGTCATATTAACCAACTACACTGGTTAATTAATCCCCATGTTAAACCCTTTTGTTACTCTCATCTATAGAGTAAGATACCCCTAGAAAAACCCTCAGAGCCATTCCTTTCGTTTCTTACACCAATACTAAATGTTTCGTTACACCTTTACACCTTAGCCTACCATGTAGATTTAAGTCCGTGGTTAGTTACTTGTGTAAAGTGTGTATTTCCTGTGTTTGTGTGTGTATTTCTTAACTTTGGTTAGGTCGGAAATTGCACAATGCAATGGGAATGCGATAATAGTTATTTTTATTTTTATTTTTCGTGTGTTTGCTACTGTCACTATTATTTTTATAATCTGAAGAGTAGAAAAGTATGGAAAAATTATCCAGGTTTGATATGATGGTGATGTGGTGAAATTTTACACCACTAGTTTATTGATGTTTAAAAAAATCGAAAAATTGAAAAGAAAAAGAAAGAAGAATGTTGGTAAGTTTAATAAACCAACGATGTAAAGTTATGTACTAGTAGAGATATCGCTACTACTTGTTGTATTATATTTATGGATTGCAAGGGAGTTTGCCATTATGGGAACGTCAACTAAGGTTTATTCTTTGATTGAGACATTATTGAGTCTAATTCGTGTCTACCTACTTAAAGTGTGAGTTTCCGTGTTAAAGCGTGAGTTAGTATATGATTTGTGTCTTCTTCATGGGATGGTTGAGAAGCAATTAACCACACTTGTTAGGACTTAATCTACCTGTTTGTTTAGTTTGTTTTACACCAATTTATGTATTTTCCAATGTTTTATCCCTACCGTTTACCAAATTGCTGTATTCGTTGTTAGCTTTCGAGCATCCGGATATGGTAATGGCTTAGTGAGAATGTCAAATGCATGAATAAGGTAGTGACCATCCGAGTTTTAGACTAATCGAATGACGCGCCAACGATCTAAGGTTCCACCTTAGTGACCATCCGTTGTTTGAGGAATCGAGAACTCGCGCCAGCGATCTACTAAGTTTGTGTAGGAGATGTTAGAACAAAGCCAAGTTTAACCCTTAAGCCTTATCATGTATTAACCCAATTTACCGCTTTAGACTTGTCACTCCTTAGCTTTAGTGGTGGAGATGTGAGCGAATTACTTAAATGTTACCACATATATTAGTTGAGTGATTTGAGTGATTTCATTTTTCTACTTCGTGAGGTGTTTGGTTGTGCAATTGTGATCAAACGAATAAAATGCTTAAACTATAAAAAAAATCCTAGACTATGTTTAGGATACATTTTCATAAGTTTAATCTAAGGTTTACTTGAGGACAAGTAAAGTTCAAGTGGGGAGATATTTGATGATATCAAATAACTACATTTTATTGGCATCATTTATCCTATGTTATTCGTTTGTTTTATATTATTTTATACAAGAATTGATACTTAATCGCTTACTTTTGTAAATCTCATTTATAAACAAGCATTTGGTGAAAGTTAGCTAATTGGACGTAAATTGGAGCAAAATAGATCAAGATGGAAAAGTCTACTGAACTGAATGAAGATACGCCGTATCATTCTAGATGGATACGCCGTACATCAATACTTAGACGATTATGAAGACCATTGCCTGATTTTGAAGCATACGCCGCATGGATTTCCCATACGCCGTATATGAAACCTTGGTCAACATAAGAAGATCTGAGTTGTCCTACTCCAGATACGCCGCATGACATTTCATTGATGCGGCGTATCATTCTCAAGACTTCACTAGAGAATCCAAGTTACTAAAGAAACATACGCCGTATCAACTTGGACCCCATGCGAAGCTACCTAGATGCGGCGTATCAATTTATAGATACGCCGTGTCGATCCTGTTATTAGAAAGTATAAATACCCCATTCGTCTGTCATTCGATAGAAAAAACTTTTGACCACAGAATTTTACCACAGAAGGCGACGAATTGACAGAACAAGACACAACCAGAAGGAATAATTCATAGCTATAAGAAGGTCCTGCTAGTACTTTAATTCATAGGAAGAGAATCTTTTAATCGTTGAGTTAGTATCTTTTTCACTATTGATCGGACTTAATTGTTTCCAGCTTTTATAAAGAGTATTTGATGTTTTATTGGTTTCTTATCCATATGTTTTGATTACATGTTGAGTTTATTGTGCCTTGTCGACCTTAGGCTCGCACAATTACTTCATTAACATCATTTGCATAGTTAATGTAAGCCTGTAAAAGGGATAAATAATATATAAACCTAGTAATCATTAAGTTGTACGCATATACTAAGACTCCACTGAGAGAGAATAGATTTTAGTACTCATCTTATACAGCTAAGCAATTAAACGGGTGACAAATCTTCCTAACTATCGGTCAGGCCTCTTATCTACATCTGTCTTCTATCTGTGTACGTGTGTGTCAATCGTCTTAATTAGTTTAATTTATAGTTTTACTTAATCTACTCATCGTGCCAGTCTCTCAGGCTGAAAACCCCCTTGCATTAGATTAGGTTTAGTTAGAACTAACTTTAGGATTAAAATACTGATAGATACTTAGGTGTTAACGTTTCACTCTTAGTGATCGACACTCTACTTACCAACTAGGTTACATTGATTAGGTACACTACCCGTTAGTGTTTGTTATAAGTTAAGTCGGCTAAATATAAATGTAAAACTCGATAA
This sequence comes from Artemisia tridentata subsp. tridentata, assembly GCA_021014915.2. Classification (NCBI taxonomy): domain Eukaryota; kingdom Viridiplantae; phylum Streptophyta; class Magnoliopsida; order Asterales; family Asteraceae; genus Artemisia; species Artemisia tridentata. The sequence continues at coordinate 86,527,485 of CP139504.1, forward strand.
CTATAAAAACCTATACGCAACGAATCACATCAGTCTTAAAGAGAGAACACTGAATTGGCGCTAAAATGACTGTAGTGACTGCGGTCATCTGCGGTCACCATTACTACCAGCCTCGTACCCTCACAAGAAATTAAAGATCCGATCTCAATAGTTATATACTTTTGGAAAAGAAACAAAAACAACCGCAAGGTATTTAGATGAAACTGTTTACATATTTATGTTTGGTGCAATGGGCTAGGGTTGGGGCTAGAGCTTATATTATAAACCGCTGAAGCTTATATTTTTATAAAATTGTTTAGTGAGTTAGTTGGAGTTGAAGCTTATTAATGTAAAATCACATAAAAATAAATCAAATTAAATTCACATATATTTTCAGCTTGATAATCCATTATATTTTGAAGTGTATTTAAGTAATTTGACTATCTATAAGCACTTAAAAGCCTTTTTTTATGGGCTTAAGTTAATAAAAGCTTATGACTTATAAAAGCTTGTATAACAAACAAAACTTATTTTATAAACTGTCTTATTTTAAAAGCTCAAGCCTTTATAAGCTCATAACTTAGTTGCCAAACTGTTTACATTTGATTTATAGACTCATCTGACTCGACATATCCGGATAACTTAGAGTGTGTTTGGTAAAAGTAGCAGTGAGCAGTAGCAGTGAGTTGTGAGCAGTAGCTGTGAGCAGTAGTCACAGTTCACAGCCCACCGCTCACAGCTTCTTAAAGAAACATTGGAAAAATGAGCATTCTTAAAAAATCGCAAAACTCACCGCTCCTTTGCCAAACGAACAATAAAAATCAAAAAATTCATTACTCATCACTTATCGTTTCAAAAAGTTCCGCGCCAAACATAGCCTTAGTTTTTTTTTGTGTGTTCTATTTGACTCGTGAAGATTCACGATAAAAGTCCATTAAATAATTCAGGTAACATGGCTACCCCATTTTAAAAAAACGCCAAAAAGCTTCATACATTTCCGTCCACATGACACCATATTTTCCACGTGTCACCCCATCTTCACCACGTCATCCAGATAAACACTCTTTCAAACCGGGTCCCACCTTCTCTTCACCGGGACGACAAGAATCGTCATCGCTTTTATTTTATAAAAACACACACACACTCCACGTTTCTCGCAATACACACTTTCTCTTTCTAAATAAACACAAACACTTTCTCTCTCTAGAATTTGATCACTTATAAAGGGTTTCAGTTGAAATTGGATCTGGGTTTTGATTTAACCCAGACCCTTTTAATTTTATAAAATCTTGTTGAGAATTAAAGGATTTATAAATGATTCAACGCTTTGTTGATAACTTCCTTGCTGTTACCAAAGAGTAAGTTTATTTCTTTAAATTTTGTGTTTTTATTTGTGGGTTTGTGATATTATACTCATCTGTGTAACTGTTTACTGTTTGATTGTTCAATTTGTATGATTATTTGATGAAATTAGGGTTTAGGAACAACTAATTTAGTTATTTTAGGATTTAGATTGTGATTTTAGAATTAGTGATAGGAAATATGGAATAAATTGTAGGATGATCATGTCACTATTAGAGAACAAGGTGTGGTAACTGGTAAGTGCCTATAACATTTTTAGGCGTGTCACAGCTGATTTTACTCCGATAATAGAATCGTATAAGTGTATAACTTAACCCCAAAATTGCCCTAACAAACAAAAATACTAGCACAAAAATTTTGAAAGAAAGAAAAAAAAAAAGGGATAACCAACGCCATGTGATGGTGCCAAAGCCTATAATGCGGACGGGGTTGTGGTGGCTATAGGTGCCATAATGGCCCTATAATGTTGCCATACCGTGTATGTTTTGTCTTATTAATTGTGAAATTATGCATTTTGAGATTTTAGTAAAGATGTATGTAGTTCATGTCTGTGAAAATGATCAGTTATGAGTCGCTGTGAATATATGCTTCAAAATTATGGGTTTGAAGTTGTGAGAAGTGAATACTTTAATTAGTTACGGTAAGCATGAAATAAATTGCTGCATGACGCGGCTTGATGCCCACTTAAAAATACATTCCATAAATATGATTCAAAATTGTTAAATTTTAAAAAGTGAATATTTTGCGGTTTTTTTGGTATGCTGATTTTGTATTTTAGGTTTGTACTAATGATTTGCTGTATTATTTAGGTCTGTGAAGACTATTACATATGAGTCCTTCAATATTTTTTTGCGGCTGATAAATGGAATATCAGCAATGTTGTTGGCTATAATGCCTGGAAAGACTAATATGCTTGAAGGGATACATGGTTGGGAACTCAGACCGTCTTTTCGTGGACCCCGGCTTCCTCGTTGGATGGAGAAGTAAGTTTTTTTGTATGCCGACTTGAGATGTGTTGTTTAAAATTAGGATAAGAGTAAGTTATGAAAAAGCATTTTGTTTCCATATTTGAGTTCATTTGTTTTTTAGTTTAGTGGTTTGTCATGTGATGATGTTTTTGTATCTGTCTGCTGATGTTGGTGTTGTACTTGTCATTAGTGATATATGCATCAACGTGAATATCACATCATTAATGTCCACCTTTTAAGTTGTTCTTGCTATATATAAACCAGATTTTGTTTTGTAAGTTAGCAATAATCTGTGACGTCTCTTCAACTTTCTGAACTTTGACTTTTTTGTTGGAATTTCGTTTCCCCCCCTAGTTCTTGTAGTATCGAATAGTAGACAGAATATTTGGGACATGATCTTACTTGGATGATTGAGGTTATTACTGAGGCTAAGATTGATACAGGGTTTGGCCTCAAAGGAACATAAGAGATAAAAATAAATGATTTTTGTTATAATGGCGATTTTACATGTATTTATTTAAAAGACATACCAATTCCCATAAAATAAAATAAAAAATTTAAACTAAAATCCTGATAAAAACCATATGTGAATCTACTTAACATTAAAAATTGAATTGATAGCTTTTTAGACCGTCATACTTGGTCCTTCATTGCAAATAAACTATCCTTATAAAAACACAAAAGCAAGTAAAACTGCAGTTTGCAAGCATGAGCGATTGTGGTTAAGAAAATGCGAAGTATGAGAAAAATCTACTTCTAAGCTGTCAATTGAAATAAGTAATGAAAGGGTATGGTTATGTTTTTTGCATTTACATTCTTGTGTTTGTTCACTTTTGCAAGCTACCATCTTCAGTTGATCTCTTCTGGAGCTAAGCAAGGCAAACCCATACATCTAATAATCTTTTTTACATTTATTACTTATCTCAAAATAAACTTCTATAGTTGCAGTCTTGCAGAACCATGTCCCTCTTATAGTTTTTACATTGTGAACTGTTCACTATAAGATCTTTCTACTCATTCTTATCACTGACACGCGCTCCATCTTTTTGACAGTGGGGTGTCCTCCTTTAACCAGTTTGTCCATGAATTATCCGTGGAATCTGATTCTGCATCAAGTGTAGATTATTCATCTGGAGAAGATGTAGACGGTGATGAATATGATGACGATGATGATTACATATCTCCTGCATCTCCGTCATCACAAAGTTCTCGATACTCCAGATCAAGCAGCTACAGCAAGCGTCAAAAGAACTGGACACGCCAGATTTATTGTATATTCATGTGGCTACTTCTTCCTGCAAGGCTAATGTTTGGGATTCCATTTTATCTGTATAGCATGTTATCTAGCAAAGATATGCAGGAACCCACTAGCAGTGACGGAAGTCTGCAGACTTCACAGGTGCATACTGGCAGGAAAGGATTGGATCATTTTGTTCAAAGGGCCACTGACAGAAGACGTGGTGTTATCGAGGTTTGCTTTTATTTTAATTCTAGCTACAGGGGTGGCCAAATGGGTGCATTTACACTTTTGTTCTTTCTTTTAAACAGTTAGTGTGTCGAATATGATTACAGAAGTTCTACTAGTCGTTCCGTTGTAGAATTATAATCACACATTTATTCTAATTTGTTTCAAAAATTATTGTCCATCTTCAGAGTTAAATACCCATGATTTGCTAGTTTCTCACTTCACTCTTATCTATCAAATTTTGCAAGTTTTTACAATTATGCTAAATAATTAATAAATGTTTTACCCAAATGCACGTATGTTTAATAATTTTGGTATAGAGGGAGTATTTTAGTAACAAATGAAGCGATGTGATGTTATTCTGTAAATTATAATATTTGGACGACGTATAATCCCTTTGATCTGTTCTCTTTTAAACTCTATGACCCGCGGAGAGAAAATCATAAAATATAATTGGAATCGGCCCATTCATGATTAGATGGGTTGAAATTGCCACATCTACTTTGCTAGCGTAATTCATGAAAAAGGTAGTGTTCTAGCCTCACAACTTCACATCTATTTAATACATTTTTGTTTTTGTAATTTCAGGATCTTTATCTTGGAATGGAGATTTGTATAGAAACCGTATTTGATGGCATTCACAAGGTAACATCTTGTCTTCTCTCACCCGTGAACACTCTGAGGACGGTATTGAGGTGGTCTTCTCCTGGTTTTATGGGAGATGCTCACTCTGATGATCCAACTGCCTCTGTTGCCACCGCCACTTTGGGGGAGGATTATGTTGCCACCACCACTTTGGGGGAGGATGATCCAACTCCAAAAGAAAGGAAAACTAGATTAAATAATTCACTAAATACGGATGGCAGGACTTGTGAAGATGTCATCACAGAGCTCGGGTAAGACCTTGTTATTTTTTTCAATTTTTTTAGTTCATTCAAAATATCATAAAATAAAAACGGCATAGTTATTTGTATTTCTGATCCTCTAGACATGAGATGATAAATGGAAATTTTGGTGTCATCACCAGAGCTCAGTGTAAGACCTTGAATTTGTCATGTAGTTAGCACAAATGCGAAAAACCTATATTTTTGCCTGTCTCTAAAAATAATGAATGCAAATTTTTGGACTAATAAAGACAGAGTTCAGTAATTATAATGAATGACAGTGGCCAGTTGACCTTTGTTCTAAAATTATTTAGAATGCAACAGTGTTTTTACTTAGAGGTATTTTAGTAATTGATTAGTCTTGAATATCATTGGCATTGGAATCTTATGTTCTTAAACTTAGAACTATATTATGAGGATTTTGAAATTGATTTTAAATTCATATTGGGTCATTGGAGATCAAGGTTCTAACTTGCATATGTATGCAAATACTAAAATATTACTTTTCATGTTCCTTTTGGAACTATCAAATTCCGAGGTATAAATTTATTTATGTATTTAATTTGTAGATTTACTTATTGTACTGAGAATTTTATCTTGAGTAATGATTCTCTTTTGTTGATGCAGACGTGATGCAAGAAAGGTAGTTTATCTACAACATGGAGTTTTCGATTCATCTATGGGGTTAGTTGTATCTTCTTGTTATATGTTACTCAATGGAACTAGATTACTAGAAAAATTCGCATTTGGAAGGTTAAGGGTATATTTCTTTAATAGTAACTGGAAACTTGAACAAGTACATGGTTTTTTTTGATAATAAAGGGATATAATCATTGAACTTTCCTCAAAGATCACAGCTTTAGTAACTAGATCCAAACAAACTGCTCTTTTTGAAACAAAAAAAATACTATCGCTGAAAACGTTATTCCCATATAAAATTGAATCCAAAATGCTATTGTGAAGTTTTGTGATGGTGATTAAGAAAATCTACTTGCACGAAATGAGGCAAGAGCACAATCATTCACGTTAACCTGTTTTTATTAACATGTTGCCTGATTTTCATATATTAATACATATTTATAGGTTATATGTTACTCAATGGACCCTTCTTTATGCTTGGTGACAAATATTTTTTAAATGCAAAATTATAAAAAGGTCTTTAAAAAATCCTTAGAAGTATGAGAATATAATATTTGCCATATTAGAACCAGAATATTTAGCTATGCATAATTTATATGCTCTCAATATGATATTTTTAATGTTAACTGTATATTTCTTGGAACTATCTTTCAGTTGGGTGTCTAATGGAGTTGTCGGCTCTCCAGCTTTTGCAGCTTTTGATCAAGGTTTGCAATTTATTCTTTCACCACCCGTCATATTTTATTGCATACAATTTATTTTGATAGCCTATTATCTGTTTTCCTCTTTCAGGATATGACGTTTACCTTGGTAATTTTCGTGGTCTAGTTTCAAGAGAACATGTTAACAAGAATATATCATCACGAGAGTAAGTTCCTTTTATCCATTTTCATGTATATTAAACTAATATGAAGAGATTTATGGATTTTGTTGTTTAATTTCTAGTTACTGGCGTTACTCCATCAATGAGAATGGGATCGAAGATATACCAGCAATGATAGATAAGATTCACGAAGTAAAAACATCAGAGTTAAAATCTCTCTCAGAACCCGAAACAGAAGATACAAACACCGAACAACCTTATAAACTATGTGCCATCTGTCACAGCTTAGGTGGAGCTGCAATCCTAATGTACATCATCACGCGGCGCATAGAACAAAAGCCTCACCGCATCTCAAGGCTAATCCTTTTATCGCCAGCTGGCTTCCACCACGACTCAACATTGGTTTTAACATCACTCGAATACTTACTCCTTTGGTTTGCACCCATTCTACAATATCTCGTCCCCGCTTTCTACGTACCCACCAGATTTTTCCGCATGCTGCTTAACAAATTAGCTCGTGATTTCCATAATTACCCTGCGGTTGGCGGGGTGGTCCAAACCCTAATTGGTTATTTGTTAGGTGGCGATAGTTCCAATTGGGTCGGTGTTATGGGTTTACCCCACTACAACATGAACGATATGCCGGGTGTTTCGTTTGGGATTGCACTTCATTTGGCTCAAATGAAACATGCACGGAGGTTTCGAATGTTTGACTATGGAAGTCCTTCGGCTAACATGCAAATGTACGGCTCACCAGAACCATTGGATTTAGGGGAATATTATGGGCTCATTGATATTCCTGTGGACGTTGTCGCGGGGAAGAAAGACAGGGTGATTCGTCCATCAATGGTGAGAAAACATTATAGGTTAATGAGAGACGCTGGTGTCGATGCATCGTATAATGAATTTGAGTATGCTCATTTGGATTTTACATTTTCCCACCGTGAAGAACTTATGGGTTATGTAATGTCTCGTTTGCTACTTGTGGTACCGAATACAAAGCATAAAGGGTTGAGATTGAAGAAGAAAGATGGTGAGGTGATTGCTAAGCATGAGGTCAGTTCTTGATCCTGTTTATAAGATGATAGATCGAGTGTATGAAATGCAAAAAAGATCGCCATTCTGTGTAAGCTGTAATGGTCGTGTATCTAGAAGTTAGAGATGGTTTTGTGTATGTATCATGTCAAGTTCTCCCTTACCTCTTTTTAATACAAGTAAGGCTGGGTTTGTGAAATGTGAATTTTATAGTACTATATGAAGATAATGTTTATTATCTCGTATAGTTTAGAGAAAATCCAATGATGTTGTATGTTATAGACAAAATATATCTTGACGTTGATATCATAGAAATGTACTTCAGTCTCCTTTTCAGTTTATCATTACTTTTGAGCAGTTTTTTGTTAATTATACAATACTTTTAATGTCGTCTATTTGCGTTTGAGCATCCAAAACTCGAAGATGCTTTTCCTGCAGTTAGGTCAGTAAAAAATGATTTTGGTTTATTGATATAAGGTACCCTACTTCCAGGCTAGCCAGAAAAATGGTTTTGCCTCGATGACATAAGTTGGAACCTGTTTTTACACCAGCAGAAGATAGTGTTGTCTGTAGGATGTTAGGTGACTCTGTTTCTATGCTCGTTGAAAGCCACCTTTGGCTCTAATAAATGACCATACGCAATGGGGAGGTTAATGCGATTTTATATGAGCGAATGTGCCCATACTTGTTCATTATTAGAGGACATTATTCCTAATATTTTTCCCTTATTTTTTTCTGACTTTCTTTATCAATTTTTCTAATTTTGAATAAAATATGATTAGGATAAAGTAGAATATTATAAAGATAATAAAGGCTTTGTTACGTTTCCACATCAAAGTAAAATATAGTACTTAGTTCTTTTTTCTTTCATTTAATGCCTATTGGTGTTCCAAAAGTACCTTTTCGAAGTCCTGGAGAGGAAGATGCATCTTGGGTTGACATATAGTGCGACTTGTCAGATATATATTTAAGAATCGCGAAAACATGGTTTTTGGTTTAATATCATTAGGCGACCCGTGACCTGCTTCTAGGTTAGTGAAAGGTTCTGCCTCTGGTAGTTTGAAGGCGTTTTGGGTTTAAGGTCAGAAGGGTCCCTGCTTATAGGCTTAGGCCTGAAGGTGAGTTTGGTTGTTACAACGGTTCTGCAAAAGTTGTTTGTTTATACACGGCAGTGTGGTTCGCCAAGCATGCAGTTCGTACTGCATGACAAGATAGCGTGGTCCTAGTGAGCGATATGTGGGATTTGATTTCAGTGCGTTAATTGATCCTGTGTGAGCATAATTTTTATAAATAAAGTAAAGCGGAAAGAACCTGTAACATTCCCAGTTTCTTATTACCAATCTGAAACTACACATCCATAAGTACTTTAGACACTAATTGAGATTATGGATAACAAATTAACATAAGAAAAACATCGTCCGAAACATTGCCCAGACCCTATTCCATCAGATATGGTATCAAAGTTTAGCTTAGCCGATTCATACAACTGATGGAGCCAAGCAAACTCTGCTGCATCAACCAGATTAAGCTAAGCCATATCCTTTCTCTTTCTCTTCCTAGACACTCGGTGAATGTCGTTTGGAAGGTCCTCTTGATTTGTAGGTAAGGTATCGGTCACTTCCATCTGTGTGTTAGAAAGGATACTTGTCGAGCTGCTAGCAAAATTCGGCGCCACCTCTACAGCAGGCAACGTGTCCTGAAAAATAAATTTTAAATCTGTAAGTATTCGATATAGCAAAAATTAAGTTGCACCCGTAGTTTGTGAAATTTAGTGTCACCATTTCTTCGATTTCTGGATTATTCAGTGCTCTTGAGCTTTCCCCAAGTTCCAAGTGGCTAGTTGACCTTTCTTGCAGCGGCAAATACCGTCTATTACCGTTAATAACATTTGCAGTCTCGTCTCTAGGCTGTTCTGCCGAGTCTTCTGAATCCAACATCTCCAAAATCATGTGGAGCTGCTCGTCTACACAAGAGAAGTAACCGGCGATTAGAACCCGGCAACTAAAAACTTTTAAAATACAATAAAGGGGACGGAAATACCCGTAAATTCCGGTGTGAACAATAGCAAAGGCTCATCCGTAATTTTTTGCTTCAGATGCCCAAGAGCCTGCCGAATTCCTGGAAACTTGTCGGATATTAGAATATTATGCTTGGGATGCTCGAACTCTATCGCGAAATCCCTATAAGTTTGATTGAAAGTGTTTCCCTGCGTGCAAACAGAATTAAGAGATGTGCACGGTCTGACTAAAACCAAAAGCCAAAGGTATTTAGGACATACTTACCGCATTATAAATATCTCGCATCCTATGTAGCCCACTCCGGCAGATCACCGAGAGTGGCACAAACGACTGACAACAAATAGAAAAATAGTAAGTGGATTGAAGTCGTCTTTAAAAAGCAATGAATCAGGAATAGAAAGATTACCTTAGCCAACATAGCGGCGAGGAACTCAGCATCTTCTGTAATATGAATATGCCCAGAGTGTAGCCTTTGGTGGGTAGGGACTTCAACAAGTTTCGGTCCCACCGATTCCTCACTGGCAGTGACTAGGATGCACTGCCTATCAACCAAAAGTTGTTCACCTTGCCGCTCTTGGGTGATTGCAAAACACTGAGAGAAAACAAGCGATTGGTTTACATTTACCAATAAAAAAATATAGAATCAAGTCACATCGAGAATATCGTGTACCTTCAAAGCACATGCTAGCCCCTCCTCGAGGGCGGGAGCACCTTGATCAAAGAAGGCCAACTCCGATAATATGGACAAGAATGACTCCATGCTCTTCGACCCTGTCACCTCTGCTGCTGATGATTTCACTGCACGAAATGTGGTTCATTTAGATAAAAGTAAAGAAACGATAATATAATCTAATAACATGAGATTTGTAAGTTTGTACATACTTCGATTGGGGCTACCACACAACACAAGGTATAGCAAACAATGTCCACACGACGACGGACCCTGTTTAAACATGCACATAAATAAAGATAGTGATACATCAAAATAAGGTTAAACTTGTGTGTCAAACAAGTATTCTAAAATGAATCAAACTATGATTGTTTTGAGTTGGTGTTACCGCGGAAGTCGAAGTGGCATGAGAACAGAATTCCCTGCAAAAATGAAACCATAAATTCTTCGAGGAAATTATATTGATCGTTCATCTAAATTGGTGAAAGTTATCTAGCTTTGATACACTATGTAACTATGATCTCTAGTTGTTTACTTTTACCGACCGAAACTAAAATAAATTACATACGGAGTACTTGAGGAAGAACAAAAATAACAACATATTTGAGTGACCAAAAGTGGAAGTGATAATTTAACTCGGGACCATTTATGAAAATAGCATCTATAAGAGCACAAGGAGCAGTGAGGAGGTGAAGCTCCTCATTTGAGGCCTACGGGATGCCACATCATTTTAACAAACCTCCACAACTAACCCCTTCACTAACAACTAACCTCAACTTACTTATTTGGGAGCCACCACTTACAACTTTATTTTTTTTAATTCAAATTTTCAAATAAACTAAATTCATTTCATTAAAAATAAAAATACAATACAACACAATAAAAAACATACGAAACGTAAAATAACGATACGGTAAAAAAAACGCAACTTAAGAAATACATCAAATTATAACAAAACTAATTATTCGGATTCTGTTGTTGAATTTGTTCCCATTGATGTCGTTGCCAAACATGCTCGATGAGACATAGTTAAAGCTTTGCGTGTTTGCGTTTATCATGTAGTTCTTTGGCTTTTCTTCTTTGCACTGCGCAACGCTCAATCCATGTCTGTTGTAAATTTGGTTGCGGAGAAATATACATTTCACTAGCTTCGGATATCGCAAATTTTGATCTTTAAAATCATGTTATGCATTATGATGCACGAGTACATGATTCTCCGTAACTTGCCCACAGTAAATGCTCGCGCCGGTTGGGCAATAATATCCCAACGTCCTTGGAGGACACCAAAAGCTCTTTCGATATCTTTTCGAGCACTTTCTTGTTTCGCTTTAAATACGGCAATTTTTTTTTGTTATTTGAAAACGTAAATGATTTGAAAAAAGATGTCCACTCTGGGTAAATTCCGTCGGCTTGATTATATCCATGGTTAAATGTACGCCCGTATATTTCAAACGGAACCTCAGGGGCGATGTCATCAAGCAGGTCGTCGAATAACGGAGAATTATTCAAAACGGTAAGATCGTTATTCGCACTCGCTACCCCAAAAAATGCATGCCAAATCCACAAGTCGTATGACGCAACGGCTTCAAGCATTATAGTTGGATACTTTTTATCACCTCTGTGAAATTGGCCTTGCCATTCTTTCGAACAATTTTTCCATTCCCAGTGCATACAATCGATGCTTCCCAACATTCCCGGTATCTTATGATTCGCGTTATGTGCGTGGTATAAGTTGTGAATGTCATTCTCGTCTGGTTTTCTTAAAAACTCCTTCGCATACAACTGGATTATGCACATAGTAAAAAAATCTAGACAATCGCGTGCACAGTGTTCCCCTATTTGTAAATACTAATCTAATGCATCAGCTGCTATCCCGTAAGCCAATTGGCATAGGGCACATGTGCATTTCATAATCACACTAAAACTCATTACACCCGCAGCATTGGGTCGGACTCTAAAGAAATCAAAATGCTTGGGAAGAGTGATTTTGAATATATGTTTCAATACCTTGTACTATTTCTAAAAATAGTTTACGGCTCATATGAAAGCGACGCCTAAAATTTTCGTCCGTATATTTTGGGTTGTCACCAAAATAGTCAGCCATTAGACGTTCTTCAACAATTTCACGTTCACGGGGGATGTATCTACGGTAGCATGAAGGTCCGGCTTCTTGTTGTTGGAACGATTGCTCGAACTCAAACTCTTGGAGAATCATCTCCAGCTCCGTTATCTCTTCAAGATCACTTTCACCGGAATAAGATGAATTGCTCATGTTTCTTGCTTATATGTAAGTGTTTTGAAATAAAAGTTGTGTAGAATTTGATTAAAATGTGTAATATTTATAGTGTGTAAAATATGTATGTTTAAAAAAAAAAGAAAAAAACGGATATATTTGAAATATATACGTTCCACAATGGCTACCTGCCAAACACACTGACAAAAGGACGATTTGTTGCCTCGTCGTGCAGACGACGAGGCTTGGAGTGGCGAGAAAAAACGGGGGGGGGGGGTGGCGAGCTGTGGCAAGAAAGCCACGCTGGAGTGGCGAGATTACACCGTGTGCTCTAACTATCAGTTTGCGTATTTCTTAAAAATCACAAAGTCTATTGATATAAATTAACATATCGTTCCTCTTGTTTTACCCAAACTATATTAAATATTTGTATTAACTTAATAATAATAATAATAATAATAATAATAATAATAATAATAATAATAATAATAATAATAATAATAATAATAATAATAATAATAATAATATTTTTATTATTATTTAAAACATCACTTTTTTATTATGTTGTTCCCTTAACACGCTTAGAGTTAACTAAAAAGTTAATCTATTTGTGTTTATGACTGATACAATGTTTTTGATTAATTACAACTTATAAGTAAAACGTAAATATCAAAACACAATGTTTTTCAACGTTTAAATTCTTATTAGAAATCAATCAAATAATATATTACCCAAGTGTTTTGCGGAACAAACACTTGGGATTGAATAGACAAGGTATGGTGTCTCCTATCTAAACTCAAGCAATGCTTAAGTGGTAACAATATCGACCCACTGAGCTATCTCAGGGATTGGTTACTCTTTGTAGGAGAAAAGGTGTATTGTGAAAGTCTTAAGATTTTATTGCACAAAATTACCTAACCCACTTTTCTCCATCTGTTTTCTATTTACAGGCAAACATCCAAGAGTACTGAAGATTAAAAATACATAAACAATAGGAAGGCGTGTCTGACAACTACAACAGTATTTGTCATTTCCAAGAACCAATAGGAATGCGCCAAAAAGTCTTCGAGTGTCAGTTCTGACACTTCTTGACTTTTAGCCGCTTTAGGGATGGTTTGTTTCTGCCCCGATAAGACTTGTCCTTATCTCTTCAAACCTTCCCGCTTATTCCCGCCTTTCTTTCAGGCTTCAGGTTCTTCAGTCTTTGCCTTCAGTCTTCAATCACTTATTGTTGTTGAGGAGACTGGGGTTCAGTGAGCTTTTGTCTAACGCTCACTGAACCCATTACCTTCTTCTTCGTCTCAAGTAACAATCAGGGAGTACCGCCTCACTGAATTGGTGAGTCTTTCTTCTTAGACTCATCCTGAGCATCTTGAAGGTAACTCACTGAGTGACTGTTCACTCAGTGACTTAATTGTGTTTTCAGTTGATTAACACTTAACGTAATTTATATTCAAATCATGTTTTAAGGATCCTTGGGTACTGAAGGACCCAACAATCTCCCTCTATTTGGATATAAATTATGCTTAAGTGTTTTGATCAGTTATGAGTGAGCTAATGACTTCTTCTCATACTGAATGTACTAGAAAGTAATTAAGGACACTGAAATAACAAAAACAAAGGGTCATCATTTTATTAATTTCATTTACAGGAGTCCTAACAACTAAACAAAGTACAGGATAGTGGTGGTGTTGCAGATTCTTCAGTCAAGTTTGTAACCAAGGGCTTCAAGCTTTGGTCTTTTGGATTCTAGCTCATGCTGATCAGGATGTTCTTGAATCTTGGTTCTAAGGTCATGGCAGAACCTCACATTGGCAGGAATCTATATTGGGGAGGCCATCATGAGGAAACCAAGCATGGCTTTGATTCCAGCCTGATCAATGTCACTCCATATTTGGAAGGCTGGGTCTCCAAACTCATCAGTGAAGAAGAGACCCCTCTCAGGTAGTTCAATGACCAAGTTGTTCACAAATGTAACTCCTTTAGGGAGGGCTCTGTTGCATTCAAGGCCAGGAACTTTGATCTCAGGCTTAGACTCAATTTGCTTCCTCTTTCTTCTAGAGGACTGAGAGGGAGTAGGCTGACTGGTTGGAGCTGGGAGAAGTGAAGGAATACCAAGTTCATCAGGTGTTGCTGCCAGTTTTTCATATCTTAGCTTCAGGGATTTCATCAGTTCCTTGACGACAACGTTCGACTTTTTAAATATGATTGGACCTAATTCACCCAATTCAGTGATCCCAAATTCAGAGAATCTAAAGGGATCATGAACCTCAAAGTCTCTCTTGTCTGGACCTCTGAAGACACTGATGACAGCAGGCTTGGTATTTTGGTGAATCTTGACATCAGTGATTGGTTCAGGTCTCAATCTGCTTGTGATAACCCATTGGTACCTCTCAATTCTCTTTTTCCTTATCTCCTCAGCCTTTTTCAACCTTTCATCCCTTTTCTGCCTGAGAGCAATCATCTCAGCATCCTGAGCTTTAACAAAGCTCTCACCACCTTTTCTTCCAGCAAGGGCTTTTGGTTCAATTCCAAGCTTTTCAGCCTCTTCACTGACCACCTGGATAAGAGCAGACTTGTTCAGCCTTTCTTCTTCAGCTACTTTCTTCAACCCTTCTTCCTTCTCCATATGAGCCTGAATTTCAGCCTTAGTGAGAAGATGCATCACTCCATTAATTTCATAAGGGACCTTGACTGGTTCATCAGGGTCAGGCCTTATGACCTGGGTAGCAGGCACCAATATTGTAGGTTCAGGCTCAGTAGTAGTGAGAATGCCTTTGCCTTTATCTTGGTGAGTTGATGATGGGGTTGTTTCAGGAATCTCCCCCTCAGTGTGAGAAGGAGGTTGTTGGCTGGAAGATGCTTCAGTGACTTTCTCCCCCTCAACTGTTGCTTGAGCCATAGTGAGAGCAGGAGTTGGAGTGCTCACTGAAGTTGAGGGAACAGCCTGACCTTTGAAAGCCTGATAGATCTCAGTCATCATGGATTTGATGTCTGAGGTGTCTTGCTGAATAGTGGTCACCTTTGCCTCAAGAGATGCTTGAGAAGCCTCTATAGCATTCATCCGAGGCCTAAGATTCCAGGCCAAGGAATTCGAAGACTTGGCCCATGATGCCAAATGTGCCTCCATAAGAACTAGGGAAGACTTGATGGAGTCCACTGAAGAGCTGAGACCTTGAAGGTTAGAGGATTTCAGCATGTTGACAAGCTCAGTGAACTGAGCTGACTGTTGCTGATAAGTCTCAGAAGCCTGAAGAATTTTCTTGTTGAGCACAGGGTCATCTTTCACTGACTCTTGAATAGTTGCAACGCTCTTAGTAATGTTGGAAAGGGTAGCGTTGAACATTTTAAGATTCTGATCAAGAGTTGTCAAGGAGTAGGAAATCCCTGATTGTTGCTCATTAACTTCATCATGATAAGCTTCAACAGATTCCTTCAGGTTGACATAATGAACTGCAGCTTCACAATGTTGGTAAAAAATTTCTTCAGTGAGCCCTTGAAAGAGAGCATTGTTGGCTTTCTGCAAGAACTTGACCAATTGTCTTTCAGTGAGAGTAAGAATGTTGTCATACTTCCTGAGATTGGCTGGGTAGGATGATTCAGAGTCCGATGAATGATCAGCCTGAGATGCTGATTCTTCACTTTGTGGTGATGCGATTGTTCAGTGGGTTGAGCATCAGTGTCCATATCATCACCTGCCTCAAACACTTCTTCCTCACTGTCAATGCTGAGCTCTTCATCAGACAAGAGAACAGCCTGAAAATCCGCCATTGACTGAATCTGCAACTGGTTTTGGCCAGGTCCTGACCCCGCCATAATAACTGAGTGGGTTTGCTCAGCCTGGCGCTTGGAGTCAGTTCCCGAGAGACTGGATCCACCATAAGGGGGTTGTGGTTCCATATCAGTGGGTGGTTGCATGCCCCCTGAGTCTTTGTCCCCATGTGCGCCTTCAAGGACTGGTGGGTGTTTTCCAGTACTATCACTAGGCACAATTTGTGATTGTTAATGGACCCCCTTCCCATCAGGGTTGTACTGCCCTTTTGGGGATTTAGGGTCCTTGACTCCCTGAGACTCTAAGTGTGATTTCTCAGAGCCGTGAACGGGATGTGATTGGGTGTGGGTCCCCTTCTCAGTAGAGTAGTGCTGCTCTACCGAGGATTCAGGACCCTTTTCTCCTTCAGGCACCGATTGTGATTTATCAGTGTCTTCATCGGGATGTGAAGGTTGGATGATTCCTGACCCTCCTAACTTGTTTTTGTCAGAAGAGCCATGAGGAAGGGTTTTGCCTGAGGACACTGAGGATGATTGCTCAGTGTCCTCCGTTGGCTTTTGTTTTAAGGTCAAGAGGGTCTCAATGATGGGTGTCTCTGAGGTCTTGGCCATTGTTTGCCATTCTTTGGGCTCTGATACCACTTGTTGGTCCATGTAATTGAGTAAATAAAGAACAGTTCATTAATATGATTAACAAATGTTACAAGATTACTCAAAACCCACTAGACTACATGATAACATCTTCAACTTCTTCAAGGGGATACTTTCGGTATAGTATCCCCTTTGGGTGACAAATAGACTCTCATAGATCAAGCTATGCTTGAATTTACAATGAGAGGATGATCCTATCAACTAATACACTTTTGTATTCTTTTTTGTTTGTTTAGGAAAGCATGCTATCTCAATTACAACACAGACAATATATACAAGTAACTAAACAAAGACATGTGGGGTAGGTATGAGTTGTCATCCACTTGGTGTGAGTTGTCATCCACCAAGTGGTCCCTCTTTATCCTCCTCTTTTGTACTTTATCAGTCTGCTTGTAGAGATAGCATCTTCAGGGTCACTGAGACATTTGCCAATTCTCAGTGATACTGGAGTTGTTTGTAGCTCGTATACTTTACTCACTGACACCGTATTAGTAAGTAAAGTGTTTCTTCAACAACGAGCTTTATACAACACTCATTGATTTCTTTATCAGTGAGTAACCCACTATTTTATTAATGAGTTAGGCTATTTTATGTTCAAATCTTGTCAGGGTAATTGGGTCAAATTCTTGACCCAACATATTATTATTATTATTATTATTATTATTATTATTATTATTATTATTATTATTATTATTATTATTATTATTATTAGAAATTCATAAAATTTATAAAAAAAATTAGTGAGAAGCCGAGATATTGTCTGTGCTCCACTCCTTTATAAAAAATTAGCTAGAGGAATGGGGGCCCAGTTAGTATCTCGGCTCCCTACTAACTTCTTGTAAATCCTTTGATTTTCTAATAAAGTGATGTTTATATAAAAAAATATATAAATAAATAAATAAAAATAATAATAATAATAATAATAATAATAATAATAATAATAATAATAATAATAATAACTGGTTTTTTTTAATTAAAAAATAAAATATATTTTGAAACTATAAATTTCAGAAAATTAAAAAAAAAAAAAATGCAAGTGATGGACTTGGACTTTGGTGTATATCTCTAATTCTCTATACCATCCAAAAAAAATGAAACATAAAAAAATCTACACTTAATAACATAAACTTAAATTTCTTATTAGCTTTTATATACAAGATTTGGATTGAGTCATAATCGATTATAATACAGTATTTGAGTATTTTTTTTTTCTCCCCGAGAAACGATTTCCATACAAATTTGTTTTACCATAGACTCAATCAAATAATTCAACCGGCTAGTTAGATTGCTTAGTTTATCTAACGTATTTAAATCGAGCGATTTGATTTTTTATTGCATTCAATTTTTATTTTTCCCTAACATGCTTTTTTCTTTTATTAGCAAAAGGTTTCTCCATTAATCTCTTGACAAAAAAATTGCACAAATAGTCTTTAGTTGGAATTTGTTAATATGTACACAGACGTCCTTATCAAAAAATCTATAAAGACCATCCGAGTTAAGGACTGTCCATAAAATCGTACAGTCTATATAAAACCAATTGGATCGCACATGTAATCTTACTTTGTATAAGATCGTGCAATTTGTTTCTCAGTTCGCACTAAAACTTTTATCAAAAAATGTTTCTCGTTACACAAGATCTCGATTTTAAAGACATGAAATGGATCTAACCTTTTTGTGTAAATTCTTTTCCTTTCATATCTTTTCTAAATTTTAATGAAAAGTAAAATCTTGAATGCTTGGCGATTGGAGGGAAAAACAAAAGCGAATAAATTTTCAAATAAAGTAAGCATCGCATATCTATTGATTGTCAATCTTGTTGTGTGAGATTATACAGTTAAATAAGCTTCAATAACGAAATAAACATCTACCTTAGGATGTCGTTAAGGAACAATGTTCTGATGATGTCCCAGTGTGGAGCCATACTCATTGTGTTATCTACGATAACCACAAGTATCTTCTTTGCCATTTTCTATGAAACAATTTTCAAACAACATTGAAATACAAATAATTAAGGTTAGGCCATAATAAACAAATCAATTCAACTCGTATACATAAAAATTTTATATGTAAGCAACTTACCAAGATGCACGGTTGAATCAACGACGCACGGAGTATATATTTTTTAGGGTTGCAGTAAAAAATGATAGCCAACGCCTTTTTATGGTAGAAGATTCAACTGCACTTAATCGCTTATTTATAGCAATCGTTTAAATATAGTGAAATAAAATTTTAATAAAAGTGGATTTTACAAATTTATAATAATGGTTGGTTGACTAAAAAAAATAATTATAATTATTAATTATTTTATATACATTTAAGTTAGCAAACGATGTTATTTCACTAACGTAAATTCAGAAATTTTCAAACTTGCCCATGAACAATTTATCAATTTATAAAAATATCCAACATTTAAAGTATTAACTTCTTCAATTTTCACTTTTTTTACAACGAGTTTTACCAGTTGAAGAAATAAAAACTACTCCACAATATACAAATATACTCACGTGCACTAACAGGAATATGTGTTAATTGAAAAAGCTGAAGTATAATTGGTGTAACAGAAAAAGCACTAGTTAACATTTTTTACCCCCACTAAGTTCTTGTAGGTTAATATGGAAGATGATTTGTGCTGACGTAGGTAAGTGAACTTCAATAAGTGAGGGATTTGTCGAGTCTACTACTACATGTTGTCTAGTACAATCTAACGAGGTTACTGCTTTCACTTGTGGCACTTATTCTATATTCAAATTCGTTTTGGCTCATTGAAATTATGATTTTGTTTAGTTAACTATAACTCAGATACCTCTGGGTAGTAACATAACGATTAATTCTCTTGCACTAAGTTGGTACACATCGGATAGACTCACTAAAACGTACAATTATATCTCCCAGAAAGTCAGATCCATATATTTCTCAAATGTCTAATGTGCATTCATATTCTAAGTATGTGTGTCATTAATCAAAACTACAAATAGACACGGAATAAGAGTAGGGTTTCGACATCATAAGTGTAAATAGTTATAAAAAAATCGGCAATTCTCACTGTAATATATTTTTAGTTTATAGTGTGGCTCAATCAATCACATACACAGATCATGACTACTTCTTTCAATCCATATTATCCGTCGCCTCATTGTTTACTAGGTTATGTAAAAAAAACTTGTTTAAGAAATTTTACTTGCTATTATTGAATTACGCGCAAAAGACTAATACTCCACATTATACAATTTATTCTCTTTCATCACTAACTTAATTGTATTATCGAAGTGATATCATATTGTATGTTCTATGATCTTATTAATGATTTCTTTAAACAATGTTGGAGAAAGATTTTAATCGGCTTAAATTGATGCAAAACATTCGCTCATTCGGTAATTAGAGCTTGATACTCCATAGATTTCCAACTAACAAAATTGTATAATTTCATTGTTTATATTGGTCGATTTTTGTTGAATCTCTTTTCTTTTTTCATTTTTATAAAAAATAGTCAAATAATGCATAACGTGGAGGAAAAAAATGTCAACCTTCCCCTATTATCAATTTGCAAACATCTACTATTCATTTCATATTTTTACTTTCAACCCTTCGTCTTTTTTTTTAGCGTTCAATATAGTACCTAAAACATTTGGACTACAATTACTTCATAGAAATATTTGTTTTAGTAAATATATTGATGTTTATAATAGTAATAACGTTATTGTAATGCATAACAATAGTGATAATATTATGGTAATAAATAGATATTCTATCAATATTTGTTTAATCTTAAATTTGTTAACTTACATTTCTATTGTGTCGGACAAACATCTATGCTTTATATGTATGACCATTTATAGCCAAATTACAAATACATAATTATCTCATATCTTTTTAACTTTCTATCATCTCAATATTTATCTTAGTATTTAATACTTTAATTTGACATTTAGTATTTGATGTTCCAATTATTAATTCATGAGAAATATATATTATGTTAGAACTACTTAAATTCATTATTTATTATCTAGCATTAATATCTCAAATATAATAATATTTATGTATTATCATATAGAGATATATTGATGTTTGTAATATTAATAGTATTATTGTAATACATAACAATATTCTATTTTTATTCCATATTTTAATTTAACTTTAACTTTTTTAACTTATAGTTAAATATATCTAAGCTTTATATGTATAAATACATTTAACTATAAAAAATACATGTTACTCCATATCTTTCTAATTTTATATCATCTAAATAATTTATGTTAGCATTTAATACTTTACTTCTACATTTAATATTTGATATTTCAATTACTGATTAAACTATATATTATGTTTGAACTGTTATTCAATAAATAGATTATACCTATTTGAATCCATTATTTATGGTCTAGCATTAATATTTCTTATTTCTAATATAATAATATTTAAATACTATTAGCATTTAAAGTTATTTTGATTGTAATAGTACTAATACTATTGCAATACATAAATTTTTTGAATTTAACCTTAAATTTGTTAACTTACAATTATATTTATATATTTTTTATTGATTTTATAACTACTTTTAATCAAATTAAAAAGACTTTATGACATATACTGTAGATGTGAACTTGTTATTACGACATGTAGCTATTATGACCAAAAGGAAATTTTGATATCTATCTGATTAATATTGACAAATTTGTATTGTTTTAATCAAATAGCCATGTTATACACATAATTTTGCATACACATGGTTACTACAAATTATCTAGATTTCGCAAAGTATAAATGTTGAAATTCGTGCAATATCAGAAATGCAAATTCCAGCAAATTATGCTTTGCTTACCATCGTAAAACGTATTTTTATAGATTAGTAATAGTCTAGGATATCACATTCGCAGATGTAAAACTATTGTCATTATCAATTTGATAATTTTGTAATAACCATCACATGTATAGTAGATATTCATAGTTTCATACATTCATATTACAATTATATGATATTTAATAGGGGTAATTCCGAAAGTAGACGAGTCGCCCTACTGCATATCACTTTCTATACCATAAATTTTCAAAAGTCTAAAATAGACCGAGTGAGTGGGCAAATTGTACAATGCAACCATAAGCCAACGAGTGTCCACTTATGATACGTGAATTAATCTTTAGTCGATTGATTAAGGACACGTGTCAAACTCAGACACGAGTTGCCCAAAAAATGAGTCGCCCTCGGTCTATTCTGGACTTTTGAAAATAAATGGGGTATAAAGTGTTAATGTGTTATACACTAGGACGATTGGTCTATTATCGGAATTTTCCCTATTTAATATCACATATAATCGGGTATAAGTAAATAACTATTAAATGCGCTTTAAATTATTATTGGCTTTATTGTTCACACTTTTATTACGCATATATGAACTACAACACTTGTTCTTTTTAATAATTTATGAAGTTTTAAAACATAAGATAGTTTCAAAAAGGTAGTAGTAATTATATATAAAAAAATTTGAATAATAAACTTTGATTTGAAACTATGGTGGATAAATAACTTAAAATGGGCTAAAACTAATGAATTTAATTATTTTCTTACTTAAATTAATTAGTTATAAATCATGTGCAAATAGTTTAGACATCAATCAAAGTCACACATTATATTTTTTGTTTCATATATTTTTACTTAAACTTCATGAAAAAAGACAATGAATACGTATCATTAGTCGTTCCACTATAACCACATTGCAAAGTTATTCTTATATACCTCCTGTAAGCATATGCGAGAATTCTAGATAGTAAATTACTATATAATGTTTACATAAATCTTTGCTATTTGTACAATTCGTATGTTATTTGGTATTCATAGACTCACAATAACCCGTACTTTTGTTTTGTTATTTATAATCTTGTGTGTATACGGGGTTTAGGTGTTACGATTAATTTTGTCTTATAATAACAACGGTTAAGGTCTTATTTTATAAATATAATAAAGTCTATATATAGGTTATTAGTTAGATTTAAAACTTTTTTTTAAAAACTGTGGAAATTAAGAATTTTACACTTTAGTCAATTCAAAGTATAACAATTTAACATATTAAGTTCTTTAATATATATATATATATATATATATATCTCTACATTATATATAACAGGAGGCGTTACACGTAGATAATGCCACATAAATGCCACCTCAATGCCACCTCCATGCCACATAATCATAAACTATGCCACTTGGAAGCAAGTATTTATTAATTAAATTCGGAATAATTATTTTACTAAAAAGTTCGGATTTTTTTTAAAATTTTGCCACTTGCAAGGATCGAACCTAGGGTGTTAGTAACATTAACAAGCATGATAACCACTAGACAAACACATTTTTGGATTATATCTTGCAAATCAAAATCTATAAACTTATACAAACAATTATTCACCAATTTAACGAGATAAATTTGACAATCTCTACAATTTATAACCCTAATCTCACGTAAAAAAAACTCACTTCATTCGTAATATAATTTTTCTCAAAACCCTAAATTCATCTTTTTCTCAGCTGTGCTAAAGAACCTGGATGTCCCAACGTCAGAAAGCTCATATTGGATCGGTGCAGCTGCTCTTCTTGGTTTTGCAATTCTCTTCAATATCCTCTTCACTGTGGCTCTCACGTATTTAGAAGGTCAGTTTCAGGGAATTTTAAATTAAATTTTTTGTCAGTAACTAATAACATTTTCTTATTCTTTTTTTAATTACTTATAGCCCCTGGAAAACCACAAGCAATTACTTTGCAATCACTCTCGGTCTATATATATATATATATCAATTTTTAATTTTGGTGGATTGTTTAGGTTGATTGCAGGAGTTTGTAAGACAAATAACATGGCATCTGCTTCTCTAAACATTGAAATTTACATTCCGCAGTTTTCTGTGACAGAATAGTAGGGTCTAGAAGTTGGTCAATGAGCACTTATTAGAGTCTTCTTCTATGATATCTCCACAATTAAAGTGGACGTAGTACTATTGGTTTCAGCCATTTTATGTGAAATAAGGGTGCGGTTTGCGAGTCTAAAAAAGATGATAAGCAGGGTTGATTTGAAGAATTATACACCCACATAACTAACTCAGCAGATAACTATGTTTTGCATTGAAGAATATTTTTTTATGGGTTAGCTTGAGACACTACTAAAGAAACACTAACGTCAGGTTTAACACACATTGGTATCTATGATACTGTAGATGGTGTGTTTATAATCCATTCTCATCTAGGTTATTCTTTACTGTTTTGTTAATAAGAGTGCTAATTAATCTACCAAACGAAACAATGTGTTAGGTTTACAAAATGTTAGTGCTGTTCTTAACTTTGTTAATTTATGTTTCAGTTTTAGGTCCTTTTATGAAGATTATATATGCTTGTGAAATCGGTAAGATTATTAAATTTTTTTCTCTTTTCGTATCAGGTTGTGGTGAACAAGATGTTGCTGATCAATCACATTATTCATGCTTTGTACTTCTATTCATATATACCCGATTAATTTAGTATTGGTTTAGTAAACCAAAGTGGATTCAATTATCTTTTTACGTATTGAAGTTATATTTCACCTCATCCTACCAAAAATCATTAATCTGGAAGAAATCTTGGTAAAATGTTGGATCAGATGCAAGCCTCCTATGTTAGTCGTAATTAATAGTGGACAACAAAGTTTATATTGTGGTATTCACTGTTGGTAGCCTTGATGATGGATCAGATTCAATTAGTTTTGGATCTCCAGAGCTTTAATTGAAGGTACGATTCAATTCAACCTTCTATTTGTTGATGATGATCTAATGATTGGCTCAAATGTTTGCGTACTTATGGCAGGTTGTACACACATGCATGTCCACTGAGAAGTTTGCTAAGGAACAAGGATTCTCAATTAATGTCGATCATCCTTTTGTTTCTGTTGTGCGTGATTTTGCTACTGATGCTTTCAATGTGGTCGCCCATATGGTATTCCCACTTGCTTCATAAACATTTAATTAGAAGTTTGTATTATTTATTGTTTTACTCATAAAATACTTATTGTGCGTTTGTCCCGGCTGCACGTGTAGATGCTTGCGAGGTGGTTAGCCTGATACAATTTACATCAATTGTTCGAAGATCGTGTTGCAACTTAACTGTCTTAATTGCGGGGCTTCCAATCAAGCACATTGAGAAGAAAAAAAATAATACCATGGAGATGCTTTAAAAGCATTGAACCTGATATGTAATGAATTGAAGTGGAACTACTACACAGCAATGACTGTCAAGAGCTACTGATATAGACCGACATAATTATGAACAGATAGCAGAACTGGCAATTAGCACGGGTTTGCATAGGCAATACTATCAAATGCTATTGTACATGCCTTTTTATGTACTGTTGACTAAATAACCATTATGCTATAATTCTTGCCAGCCTTTTGTATGCCAAAGAGCATGTTGCTAGCAAGGTTCCATTGCCAAATTTCTGCTTTGATCTTGATAATAATGCCCACAGATGGAGGTAATTTCATTACAAAAAAAAGGCTTGCTCAATTAACTTCACATTTATGTTTTATGATTCTAAGTTCCAAACCATTTACTTTGATTGCAAATTCTAAGTGCTTATTTGCTTATTTCATTTTTGAAATAATAAAGCAGTGTTTGGATTGCCTATAGCTTATTAGCTGATTAACTTTTATTTCGACGAAATAAGCACTTTCAAATAAGCACATGGGGAGGTGCTAAAAACATGCAATCCCAAGCGTGTTCTTCATCTAACTACCGTTTTGGCTTATGCTTATAACCATAAGCATAAGCCAAAAAAGATATCAGTCGGCCCGCCTGTGATTTGTCCAGTTATCTTCTTCTAATAAAGTCGATCAAATTATCTTTCCTGAATATTTACTACATTCGTCTAAGCAGTTTTATTCTTATTGAAAGGCAAATTTCAACACGTAACAAATACTGCTCACTCAATCACAACAATCTCACTTTCGTCCCTTTACGGCCATACGAGGCTCAAACCTTGAATCTTTCGGTGCTTAAAGAGGTAGGTAATATTTTGTCTTCGATGTTGTTTTATCAAAAAGTCTATATTAAAGATGTTAACCAAATCGCAGTGGAATGAGATTGCTTCTTTTACAAAGTGTATTTCTGTTATTTTTTTTTTACTCAAAACAGGTAAGCCCTCCTCTTTTAGGGAGGTTGGCGTTATGCAAATGAGGAATTCACCTTTTGAAAGAGTTTTCGTCATTCATCACCTAAAGGGGCTTTTGTTTTTAGTCTACTTCTTTGAGGCATTCCTAGACAGAACCACATTACTAAATGCCTATTGAAGCTAATAAGCAGTATGATCTCATAAACAACTCACTTAAAGTGGAACTATATCAGGCTATCAGGCCCGGTCTGTTTTAAGATCCTATATCACCCTATTGATAGGTACAGAAAAATTCTTTCCAAAGCTGAAAAAAATAAGCACCTCCTCATTCTTAAACTCATGTCAGAAAGCTGAAAAATTAACTCGGTTGAATCAAACCAAGCTTGGGCCCAAATGCAATTAACTTTATCTGAAATTTCAAGTGGAACATTGTTTATACAAGAAGCTTATCTTATTTGTTAAGCAACTTTTTTTTTTTTCCTTTTTTCCTTCAACTGATTGATCAAACTTTAAACCAATTGTTTTTACTACCTCCTTGACATTCCTTAGCTCAATTTTGCTTACTTTACCAAATACTTCTTCCAAGCTTTAATTACTTCATGAGGAGACCGAGACATAAGTCACGGCTTCTGTTGTACACAGCTGTATCAAAGACCTCACTGATCCTTGCAATAGGCTATCACACACTAGAACCAAGCCTTCTAGCTTGGAGGTTCTCTATTAAAGTCATAATTTGATCCAACCTAGATTAACTTTACTGATGATCAAACCGAGCTTGAAAAGTACCAGCTTTCTGATTTGGAATACATCTTCCTGATAAAATCACACTCCGGCAAGATCGTCATCTCCTATTGGGCGACACCTAATTATGTAGTCATGTAATACATCTGCGAACACTTTCATCATCCGCGCGTAACTCCAATTTCTCAAACGATCCTTCTTTCGATGCTTCACTTCTGCATTCCGTAATATTCACTTTTATTTTTTTATATAAATTGATTGAATTTGAATATGTAGGTTCGGAAACTGATTGAGCTTTGTAAAAATGAGGATTCTGATAATTTGATTTCTATTGTTTATCCTCAGCTTAATAAGATTTTCCAGCGCTCTCTTTCGCAGTCCAAAGCCGCCTCTTCCGGCCATCTTTTGTTGGTATATTTTCTCTTTGTTTATTAATTTTGTTTGGGTACTTGTGATAATATGATAATTAGGGGGTGTTAGGCATTAGCTTAATGTCCGGGCTGACAGTTATCAGATTTGTGAACAATAGCTAGCTGATAAATATGTTAGCGAAGATAAAACTGTGTAAATCGGATCTCTATAGTTCATTTTGGGAAACTGTTAACAGAACACTGCTTTTTTTTCCCTTGCTACGTACCTGTTTTGACGACATAATCTATATGTATATTTAACTTCACATTTTACTCTTTGCTGCGTAGGGTGAAGTTAATTTTGAGACATTTGGAGAGTGGCTAACTATTAACTCTACAGTGGGAAGGATAGCTTGGATGAAAAATGTATTGCATCAAGATCTAAAACCAAGCAACTTGCTTCTGAATGCAAATTGTGACCTAAAGATATGTGACTTTGGGCTTGCAAGAACAACAGCTGAGACGGATTTCATGACCGAATATGTTGTGACCAGGTGATATATAGCCCTCAAGTTGTCTTATAACTGAGGTACTCCCCTCCCCTTTACACTTTTGTTGACTTACTTTTAGTCAGGTAGGGCAATGCGCAAATACAGGCTTGGGTTGAAATTAACGACCATTAAACCTCAGAAAAAAAACCAAGTGGTGTTTAGATCTAAACATTGCACCTATGGGAGATATTTGTTTATCTTTTTGATTTATGTTTGTGATTTGTAGGTTTAGAGACAGAGCACACTCTTTACTTAATAAGTGGTTCTGTATCTGCTGCATCAAGTATCCTAGGTGATTGAAGAGAAAAAAATGAGTAGAGTTGATGGTTCATTAATATTTCCTACAATTGAATGGTTTAGGAGGTAATGGCGACATGTTTGGTGCTGGACTTCCGAACTTTGTCTAAATACAACAACTGACTCATGACCCTAACATGATGATTACTAATCCTGGTGAAACAACTAAACATTCTCACGTGTCTAATACTAATCTGCATCTCAACCCATGGGCTACTGATGGTGGTAGTAAGTTTTTCAAAGCTAATCTCCTTCTTTAGTTGCTATCCTCTTCTCTAGAGGTGAGAAAATGGGCCGTTCAGGTAACGGGTCAATACATGGTAGTTTTTAAATGGTCGACCAGGGTTGAGCCGATCCACAAGCACCTTCAATTTGACAATAATTTGCTTTTTGAGAAAACTGAAGAAAATCATGACTTGATAAGTCAAAGGACATCTTTGATTTATTATGCTCCCAACCCAATTAATAGTGGAGCCTTTTTCTATAATTCAAATTCAGAAACAATTTTTTAACGTATAAAATATCCAGATGAGTATGAGGTAAGTTTAGAACATGGTATTGTCAGTTCAATGAAGTGATTTTATTCATAGAGAAGGGAGTTTGACCATTACATACTTTTAGGAATTTGGAGTCGATTTGGAGACATGGTTTTTGCTTTATGGACCTCCTGGTTGTGGAAAAACATTAATTGCTAAGGCCGTTGCTAATGAAGCCGGAGCAAATTTCATACACATTAAGGTCAGTCTCTCTGTATATACTCTTTTCATTATTAGATCCAGTGGATGATTAAAATGTGTACGTCATTCTGCCTTCTTTTTTTTAACTGTCAAGGGTCCTGTGCTTCTGAATAAATACGTTGGTGAGAGTGAAAAAGCAGTGCGGAAGATATTCAGTCGTGCAAGAACGTGTTCTCCGTGCATTCTATTCTTCGATGAGGTTTTTTTCTCTCTGAAGATGATTTTGACAAGTTTCATTATTGTAACTCCCATTACTTATATAACTAGAGTTGCAATAACTGATTTAAGCCTTCGTAATTGCTAACTATAACTCGGAAAGCAACATCACATATTGGTTGTTGTATCAGATTTACCTTGCAGTTGCATGTGTTGTATGTGGTCATAAATCATTCAAAGCTCACACCATTGACCGCTTTATCAGCAAAGGAGCTCTCCCAAATGGGGTGACAGGATTGGCAACCTATATATATAGTTTTATTGTGAATTCCCAAACACCCATGATTACATGACTCCTTTGGGGTTTATAAGGCACGTTAGTTTTATATATTTGTAGTCTCAAAGTTATAGAACGATGTGTTAAGAGGATAGATATCAACCTTTTTTTTTGTTTCTTTATATTGATTTACTTATTTTGTGAAATATAGATCCATGTTTGTGACTATGCTATTTTACATTTGAGTTTCAATCATATACTATATTGTTAAAAAAAAAATTTTATATATTAATTTTTCTATAAATGTTAACGTTCATTTACTTTAATTGTTAATGCATTTAATATAAAAATTAGTACGTTTATATCTTAGTTTTCGTTAACTTATTTTTTCCAAAGATAATTATAAGTTAAGCCCGCCCAACGAGATACCTCATATCAATTATGGTCCTCAGCACTTTTGAGAATAAGATAGCGTAAAAATTTAACCGTAACCAATTCATTCTTGCAGTGTGTCTTCATGTGGCTGTCTCAAAAGTGGGAAACAAAAAACATTAGACAACTGATTATTGGCATACGGATGCTAATTCATCAAAAACAATAACTAACGCTTCCTATAAACAACTATTATGAAATTTGTACATTTATATCTTATTATTCGTTAACTAATACCTTCAAGCGATATTTATAACTGATTCCCCCCCATCGGTCGGGCTTCCCAAAGCGTATACAAATGCTTTCTGCGGTGTATTTGTCAAATTTTTTAATAATTAATAACAGTCAACTAATTTTCATGTTTAACACATTAATAAATAAGCCTTACTTAACTAATACCTTACAAGGAATTTTATAAGTCATGCCCACCCATCGGGCGGGCTTTGTAGTCTTAAATCTACCAAATGTGACCTTTCCAAATGTAACATTGTTAAAAGACGTTAACAACTGTGAGTATTACCCACTTAAATCTTTTCCTCTCCAAACTCCCATAAGAAAAAAGCCATACTCACACACCAAAGGTGTTTCCAGAATCTACCAAGATCTACTTGGTGCATCTCATATCTGCTTGTCTAATTTCTCAGCGCCTGATGTTTCACTCTTGCACAAGGTAATCTTCATTCTCTTCATCTTAGAATTCTATGTTAAACGAATAGTAAAGTTATTTGTTTATTGTGGTGTTTCGGATATGTAGTTGGGAGCAACTTTGATTGGAAATGTGTAATGCGCAGGACTGATGATGATAATATTCTCAACGGGTCATATCTTAAGAGCCCATATGCACCCATCTCTCACGCTTGCATTAAGGAATGAAGATGGACGAATCGATCATGTTTTTCAAGTAAGTTTCCGTGTTATTTTTATAAGAATGTTTCAAAAAATCGTTACAGTTTATGAGCCTTAGGTTGTATATAGGTTTTGTAGCATATATCTTATAATCAAAACATGTAAAAAATTTGAATTCCATCGAATTTCACACGTGTCTCCTGCATTTTTATAGATTTTGTAAGTTTAGTGGGCTTTTTAAGGATGTGGCTGAGTAGGATTTCAACAAATTTTGTGACCCGTTTGGTAGGGTCGTTGAGGTTGTATTTTTTTAGTTGTAGTTGATTTAATTAGGAAAAGCTGTTGTTTTTTTCTAATGTAATGAGACTGCTTTTGCAGACGCCACACTTGATGAAGAAGAGTAAATTGCTGGAACAATGTAAGTTTTATCAAACAAGCATTTAAAAGTAGGTAGTTTGTTATTCTTAATCAAATTAGCAGTTTCAATGGCGTCTTATTAGCTGCGTTTATTGGCTGTTATTCTACAACTATTTATGTTTGGATGGCATCTTATAAGGGCCCATTAGTGGCTGTTATTAGGGGCGGATGGCATCTTATTAGCGGTTGTTATTGGCTGTTATTCAACCACTATTCAACAGCCAAATTGCATATTTCAGCAACCATTTGGTTGTTATTAGGGTCTGTTTGGATGGAGCCTTATTAGGAGCTGTTATTGGCTGTTATTAGGCGTGGATGGTACCTTATTACAGGCTGTTATTGGCTGTTATTTAGCAGCCATTCAGCACAAATTTGTCTATTACTTGCCAAATAAAATACAGTAAAACAAAAGGCCAAACATGCACCAAACTCAGAAGCAATTATATATAGATGGTAATTTTGACCGCTTGCACAAACGCCTAAGCAATCACTGGCAGAAGTACACTTTTAATCCAAGGTACCTTTCTGCTCTTATCTAAAGCCACTTTGTAATCACATTAATTTGCAGAGGATAGTGTAT
The DNA here is from genome assembly GCA_021014915.2 of Artemisia tridentata subsp. tridentata. Lineage (NCBI taxonomy): Eukaryota > Viridiplantae > Streptophyta > Magnoliopsida > Asterales > Asteraceae > Artemisia > Artemisia tridentata. The sequence continues at coordinate 86,558,486 of CP139504.1, forward strand.
TTATTACACAATGAGTATGCCCTTGAAACTATTGTCCTATGAACAGAACCATCATTGTTCTAAAATATTGCGAAATTCAATATTGCCATAAGGAAGAATCAATGACATGAAAAGAAACCAACGCAAATCTCATACCTTTTGTAGAATTCATGCTTTACCTTATCCTAAAATTATTGAAAGGAGATATGCTTATAATCTTATATCTACTTAAATAACTCATTTATGTCCTCTCTTTTTGTATTGGAGGATTATGGTTGAAACGGGACATCACTGAATATGGGGATTTTGTACGAAGCTTCAATGCTCCTACAGTTGACGAGAAATTTGAATCATTAGGCAAATAAGTTGCAGCCATTTCTGACCTCCTTCTCTGTGGAAGTTTTGCAACTTACATTACATGTCTTCTAATTAATGTAAAAAGAATAAAAATGTGTACGACTGAGATCAGAATAAGAGTTTATATCCAATAATTCTTATTGGGGTAGTAGTGTTTGCGAAACTTGCAGTTAACCTTCACACTCAGGTTAAATATTTACAAAAATTCGTTATAAGTTAAAGTATGTTTAGAACCGTAGACTAGAAATTAAACAAATAATACTAATTATAAAAAAAAAAAAAAAAAAATAATTCATATTTAAAAGTCAAAAAAATTATGTCTTCTAAATAAAAATATTAACCCCATTAACAATTAAAATGTACGTCAAGCTCGCCTTCCTTAAAAAATATTTCCCGTTAACTAATACCATCAAAATAATAATTAAGCTCATCAAAATAATAATTAAGCTCCCCGACCTTAAAAATGAATTTCTGTTAACTAACACCATCAAAATAATAATTATAAGTCATGGCCGCCCATCGGGCAGGCTTCGAATAAGACTAATTATAAAAAAAATTTAATTCATATTTAAAAGTCAAAAAAATTATGTCTTCTAAATAAAAATATTAACCCCATTAACAATTAAAATGTACGTCAAGCTCGCCTTCCTTAAAAAATATTTCCCGTTAACTAATACCATCAAAATAATAATTAAGCTCATCAAAATAATAATTAAGCTCCCCGACCTTAAAAATGAATTTCTGTTAACTAACACCATCAAAATAATAATTATAAGTCATGGCCGCACATCGGGCGGGCTTCGAATAAGACTAATTATAAAAAAAATTTAATTCATATTTAAAAGTCAAAAAAATTATGTCTTCTAAATAAAAATATTAACCCCATTAACAATTAAAATGTACGTCAAGCTCGCCTTCCTTAAAAAATATTTCCCGTTAACTAATACCATCAAAATAATAATTAAGCTCCCCAACCTTAAAAATGAATTTCTGTTAACTAACACCATCAAAATAATAATTATAAGTCATGCCCGCCCATCGGGCGGGCTTCTAAATCTAGTATATATATATATATATATATATATATATATATATATATATATATATATATATATATATATATATATATATATAAATAACATATTTATAACAGGATAAACATGACTAGATAAAGCCACATCATCATAAATAAGTCCACGTCAAAGGCCACGTAGGCAATAATCCGCACGTCAAAGTCCACGTATGCAGTAATCCGGCTGTTAATTTATTTGTCAAAAAATCACATGCATGGATTCGAACTCAATACCATGTTCATATTATGTGGTGTGTTACCCACTGAACCACCTAAATTTTTTTGTTAGATTATGTAGCCAAATTCCTATAAAGGATACTACGCAATCATCATATTTTTAGTATTTGATAAGTATGGAAAATATTCATTGTGATCTTAGCCCCATTCGGATTGGGTGTGTATGTTTTTAAACCTAATTCTACATTATATATATGGCTTATTATGTCATATCATAACCCATTCACAAACACACATTATACACGATCCATATATCAATATGCAACCACAAAGACATTCAGCAAGGCTGTCAAGATCAAACGTTAAAAAGACGTCTAAATCTGGAACCAAAAAGAAGAAAAACAAAAACACTATAGTTGATTCATCGGGTAATTTTTAGAATAAACAGTTAAACATTGATTGTTTGGTTATGAATATGAATCGTATTATGAACTGCTTATATATTTTTGAATTGTGTGTTACTAAAAAACGTTAGCAGTACTAAGTTTAAAGGAGCAGTACTAACTTGAAAGTTAGTACTGCTATTATGAGTTTAAAGGAGCAGTACTAACTTGAAAGTTAGTATTGCTGGAACCTAATTTTTATATTATGTATGATTAGGTTTTCTGATGTAATTAAGAATTGTTTGTGTACAAATTATCAGCAGCAACTGAGGAGGCAAACAACAACATTATACTGGATTCAACAGGTGGTTTGATTATTAACAATTAAACATGCATTGTTTCAAAAATTCATTATGTATTCAATGTTTTCTATTGTCATGATTTATATATGTTGTTGTATGTTGGTTAATAGAATGCATATTAAACATTCATTAGATTAACAATTACATCGTCTTTAATTTACAGCGTTGAATGAAGCACCAAGTGATAATCAGGAGAATAAAAGCCTACAAGGTATTTTATCAGTTAACACAATTTATTAATTACTCTGTATTCTTAAAATCACGTAAAAATAAAGACTATTTAATAGATGCATGTATGTTTGAGAGTGACACACCTGGAAGAAGATCTAAAACTCATATTCTCAATTTAGAAAACCCTCCGAAAGGTAGTTATGTTATAAACAAATATAGTTTTTAATATTTTTATAACTATTAATATAAAGAGTTATAGTAATAATATAGTGAGTGATCAACAGGATGCAATAAACTTGCATTGGGAAATATCCAGTCAACAAGTAATTTCTCAAAACATCATGAAGAAACAAGTGTTGCAGGTTTGTTTGTTTGTTGTTTGTTTTTATATTTTAACATACTCAGTTATAAAAAATCAAGAGATAATTTAATGTATTTATTTATCTCATGTAATAGATGCATGCATATTTGAAAGTGATACTCCTAGAAGGAACTCTAGATCTTATATGTTGAATTTAGGATGGCAGCAGCGTTAGAATATGAAAAGATGTCCTATATCAAAAGTCGTCAAAAAGATTTGAGAGCTCCAACAAGAGGTATTATAATTACACAATTAAATAATTTTTCATGGTTACATAATATTAATAATATATGAGCATTATAATGAAATCTTTACTGTTTGACAGCAGTGAATGTATTGCCGAAGATAACACAAGAACAGACATCCTCAAAGCAAAGTTTTGGATATCAAACATCCTCTTTTGACAGCCATTTAGATCATGAAAACTCTGAAACAAACTCTGAGGATTTTTCATCAGGTGGTTTAATTGTTATAAATTTAATATACAATGTTTATTAAAAATTTTAAATTAACATATGGTCCATAACATAACAAGAATATGTTAAAAATTTTATAGGTATGAAGGTGCATAAACATTTGAGGTTCCAGAATCATTCTTCCAGTTTTAAAAACCCATCAATAGGTATTTTGATTATACATAAAGGAATGTATATATATTTAAAAATGAATTACAACACAAGTTTATACTCATTAAATTGCAGGAGTTAAGCCACAACAAACAAGGAACAGTAGATTACATTCTGCCAGTTTTGGAAACACGACACCAGGTTTATATTAATAAAGAACACATTGTACATTATAATTATGTGTTACATATTAAATTTATATTATAATTTTAAAACATGTTATGTTTTATGTATTATTTTGTAGTGCCTAAATCACATTATCAGAAAAACAATGGAATGCACAATTCTAGCTCTCAGCGTGTTTCACCAGGTATTTAGATATCAAGAGTTTCGCATTGACATTATTGTTTTAAATAATTATATAACTATATTATGTATTGTTTAATTTACTAGCAACTAAGATCAAGGAACGAATAACTGCCGTTAGTCGTATCAGTTCAATGGTTGATAGTATGGCAATAAAAGCAAGATGTATTTCTCTATGGCATTCCCACAAGTTGAATGAAGAACACGATCCATATAGTTTGGATTGTGTCTTCCAAGATAAAGAGGTGATTTTACATTTATAACGAATAACATGTATTTTTTTTGGTTTTTTTAATAAAGTATATTTGGAAAAATTGTATAAACAGGGCGACCGAATTCAGATTTACATAAAAAAATTGATGTTTAAGTTTGAACCCCTTCTTCAAGAGGGTCAGTGTTATATCATCTCTGATTTCGGTGTGGTAGAAAACAGTGGAAGATTGCCGTTGCTTCCCAATAGGTGGAAAATTTCCTTTTACAAAGGAAAATAATTGACTAAAACAGATCAAATTGATGATAACTTTGTTGGATTTATAAATGTACCATTCACACGTATCTTAGACAGCAACAATGAGTATCATGAACATGATTGTGTCGGTATGTATTTTATGTTTTCCTTCATTATAAAATTTTTTGAGTTTAAGATTTTATTAACAGTGACATTTGTATAAATTTGTTGCAGACGTGATTGGAACAGTTGTTGCTATTGGAAATATTGTAACTGTCAATAGCGCTGGTGGTCCTAAAATTCGTAGGACAGTTGTTATAGAAGATGCTGAGTGAGTACATATATATACAGTTTTTAAGAATAAATATAAAACACAATATTCATGTAATAATATTTTAAAATGGCAATATACATATCTTACAGACTTGATTGTACTTTCAGGGACAATTGGGCGCAAATATGGAGTGCATATGATAAGAAACTTGAAGAAGTTGGGCATTTAGACATCCTTTTGATGTTAGCGAAAGTTAAATACTGGGATAGTAAGTTTAAAATATATTTATTGTAAATTGAATACATTAAATTATGTTATATATAGTTGATACAATTGTAAATGTAACTTCATTATTAAATACAGACAAGCCTGTAATACACAATGCTCTATTCGGATCAAAGATCTATATTAATAGAAAAATACCCCAGCTACTGTCTTTTCGAGAGCGGTAATATTTTTAATACATGTATATTTGATTTTAAATGTACATGTAATTACATGTGAAATACTAAATGTCTAAAATGTTCACATGTTGCAGGTATGAGACACAGGATGGTTATGATGCGAGTCAGTTCCGTATTGAAACCTATTCTCAGGGTGCGCGTGTTGTTACACCTGCAGAGTTTATGCATGGCTGCTTAAAGAAAATGGTTGGTATAATTCGAAGCATTGAACCGGTAAGAAATCATTGATTTATGAAGATTTGAGACATGAAATTGTTGCATTCAACTTTGTATAAATTCTGCATAAAAAAATGATAACCAATCAATTTAACCAAAATGTAGAAAATACATTGTGTTGTTTATGCAACTGTGCACAACATACAATATGAAAACGGATGGGCTTATACAGCTTGCAAGACATGCAACAGTAGAGTTTCTGCAATTACGTCAGAAGGAAACAATTTTTCAAGAAACAATAAACAATAAACAATTGTGGCACTGTAAGAAACATGGAGAAACATACGCAGTTGCATAAAGGTATGAAACTCACACTTCTAATAAAAAATAAAAAACTAAATCATCCGTACCGAATATAAAAATACAAAACTGAATAATCTTTATGTTTCATGTGTAGGTTCAAAATCATTGTTCGTATAGTTGATGAAACTGGTACTGCACAGATTGTGCTTTTTGACAACAATGTGCATAAGATGACTAATTTGACCGCGTTCGAAATCATGCAACAACATGGCATGGATACTGATCAATATTTTCCAGATGAGCTTGATCAAATCATTAGAAAACAATATCTTTTTAAGATTCTGTATTCTGAGTTTAACCACAACAATAACAGCCACATATATCGATGTGAAAAAGTTACTGAAGATGTTGATACAATCAACTACTTTAAGAACGGCTTCCTAGAGGACGAGGTTTTGACACTGCATTATTGTATTATTTGTTAATCCATATACCCCAAGTTGTTACAATTTGAACTTTTCATTGTCAAATAAAACAGGAAGCCGAAGATTACTTACAAGATGACGAAGATGATTTTGAAGATGATGAAAATGTTCCAGATGATGCTGACAATGAGTTATATGAAGATGAGGATGGCAATGCAAAATTATCTACATATATGAATGAGGTATTATATGCGTATTTTAAAGACAATAACGCAATATCTTTATTTGAAAACATTTTTGTATTACTGCTTTTTGTATTAAACATTGTAGCCTGTTGAAGATGACTTTACAAACACATCATATGGTATCGATGAGGTAGTATAATATTTAATAGTTAAATTCATTCAACATGAAAACATGCATAAAAATGAAACTTAGTTTTCACCCTTTCTTGAAATCACCACAGGAAAACAATTTAAATCAAACCAGATGTGGTACCTTGGATGACACTACAACATTGTCGACCGATATGAATGAGGTATTATTCACTACCTTAATAAATAGATATTTACTCATATTCTTAAATCCATTTAACTCCGTTACATGTTTAAAATGAAAATTTTATATTATTAACCATGTTTTAATAAAACACAGAAAGGAGATGTTAACAACGGTGTCCCTACCATACTCGAACCCCATGGATGTGATAAAAAAGAATCCGTGAAATGGTAGAGCAACCAAATTATGGAACACAAGATGAAGAGGAGGATACACATCAGAATAAAAAAATGAGTACAAGCATCATTGAAAAAGATGTGTGATATGAAAGATAATTCACTTAGTTAAATCCTTCTACATTTAATTTACATTGAATAATTGTTTTTCGTTTAGCAGTTGTTTTATGAATGGATTTTTATTTGGCTTTGTATATTACAAATTACATATAATGTTTGTTTAGTTGTATTTCATTTTGACTTAATGAGGATTCTTAGTGGTTTTTAGGTGTAGTATATTAGAATTGATTAGTTTGTTAGCTTTTAGAGTACTTACTAAGTTTACATGGGCAATACTAACTTCAAGTTAGTACTGGTCCTTTAAACTTAGTACTGCTAAAGGTTTTATCAACAATGATGTTCCAACAGTACTAACTTGCAAGTTTTAAAAAAATGCCTTCAAAAAAAGTGCGTACTAATGTAATACCTGAAATTCTGATAACCTGTAAAATGACCAAATTACTCCTGAAACCATAAAACTTAAATAAATCACTTATAAAAATTCTGAAATGATTCCAAACCTCTGAAAACGAACTATACATGAAGTAAATTAATTCTGAGACAACATGCTAACATTTTTACATGTCCACAAAAATTATTATTTCACACAAATAATTACATACACCGAAAATATAATTTAATTTAATTTAATTGTATTTATAAAATCATTTTAAATAAGATAAACACCATTTAAATTAGGGAAGTGTATATCTTTGATTTTTTTGCATATGGGCCAAACCTTAAGCTTGCCTCCCCCCTCCTAAGTCGGCCATAACATTTATTTAACCAAATTCTATTTATTCTTCTCCTAAAAATAAAATCTGATACCCTAAATCCCTAAATATCGACAAACTAAAATCCCATTCTCCTCCATATGATTTTCTGGAAACCCTTGAGTATTTTTCTGGTGTTCTTCAAGATCAAATCAAGCTAGGAAAAATAAGAGTTGGGTTGTGGAAGGTTGCATCTGATCGTGGTATCTTTTCTTATTCGGTTCTATTCATCCGCAAGGTAATAAAATCCTTACAACAGATCCATACGTTCTATATTCGAACTAGTATTTTTTTGATGTTATTTTGGTCGTATATGACTCATACAAATTAATCAAATCGAATCATGCAAGCTAAAACCATGCGTACAAAAAATATATATATAAAACACACGTAAATTGTAAATATATGTAATACGAAATTCTGGGGGTTATGATTATTTTATTTAGACCTCATATGATGTATTAGATCTGGGAAAAATGATAGAACGAATTGTAGAGGCCTAGAACATGTCGTGGTAATTATTGATATCAAAAACATACGTAAAACCTAAAATATACTATACGATTTTTCTGGGCTTGTTATATAATTTTTATGAGTTCCTTATGCATCTTATAACCTGGGAAAAATATGGGTTCGAACCTTGGAAGCTTAAATAAAGTGTGGCTAATTTTTGTATAAACCGGATTTTAGAAAAAAAATAAAGAAACAAATAAGACCTAATCGAAATTATTAGGGTTAGGGTTTGTGGGTACATAATCTGGTCATTAAATTTTTTTTAAGGTTGTAATAATGATGGTTCAATGATTGGTTTTGATTAGGGTTTGTAATTGTGTTTAAAAAGTCTATCCGATTGGGTTTTAAAAGTATAAGGACCTGTTTTGTCAACTTTGAAACTTCTGGGATATTTTTATAATGTCATATACATCTGTAGGAATGTGGGAAAAATATAACTTGAGGGTCCTAAGTGTAAATATTGCAAGATAATGAATTAATTGTATTTATAAGGGTTGTTTTGTAATTAATTAAAAAGAGGGACTAAAAGTGTAAATTATGAAGTCTTGAATTTATTCTGAGTAAATACTGATATTAAAAGTATAATGTGTAATTTTGAGAATTTATGGGCTTAATATGTAATTGTTATGAAATTATGATTTAATATATATGTTTTGTAAACTTAAAGGACCAATTATGTAAATTCCGAATTCTGAGGGGTCTAATCTATAATATACTTAATTCTGATATCACATTCTGTAATAATGTAAAATTGGATGCTTGTTTGGTAAATATGGATATTGTAGGAATTTAATTGTGAATATTGTAAATAGAAGGTTTGTTTTGTAAATTATATAACTAGAGGGGTATAAAGTGTAAATTGTGAAACATAAGAGATTAAAATGTCATTCTGAATAATATGAGAATTTAATTCAGTAACTTAAAGTATTTTCATGTTAGACCTTTGAATTTAATGAATTTACAATTAAAACCCTAAACTATGTAAACTTGTCATAATTACCCTTAAACTTTTGTAACTTGATAAAATGTACCTTACTTCCATAATAATCTTAATAAGGACTTAACCTAATCTGTAATATTAATATCTTGCTAAATATGGAAATCTGTTAATTATAGAAAGTTACTAAATCTGGAAACTTACTAAATCTGGAAAGTTACTAAAAATAGAAAGTTACTTAAAATGGAAAGGTAAACTAAAAGTAATAATCCGAGTTAGAATATTTTGTAATTCCGTCTTCTACTCCTTTAGGTGTGAAGAAGGAGAAGCACTGATCTCTGTTCCGTGTTTGCTTATTTATTTGTTTGCACTGCTCATAAGGTACATATATTCTGCCCTTTTTCAGTAAGGGTTTTTCATTCCCTTTTCTTTCAGTTTTTCACTTTCCTTATTAGGATTCCCTATACCATTGCTATGTTCCCTTCTGTTTGTGAACCTTTCATGTGATCTCATTGTTTTGTGAGTCTTCTATGATCTCCTTCATGTTCTGACCTGTTTAACTTCTGAGTTGATGTCCTTATCATAATTCTCTTTGCTTTGAACCTTTTTCATGATTCCCTGTGGTTACGACCCCTGATATAAAAATCTGTTATGCGGAAATCTTTTAATTATGACCTGGAAATGTTTTGAGAAAAATCAGTTATTTTAAAAGAATGATTATGAATGGTGATATGATACTATTTTATATGACAGTTGTTAACTTTTGTGAAAACTAGTTTTAAAGAATGTCTTTATGAAAAACCGTTTTGAAAGATTATTTTATGAAAACTATTCTGAAAGATCATTTTATTGAAAACCATTATTAAAGGATTGCTTTAAATGAACTATTGACAGGAACTTCTAAAATGAACTTTTGCTACGAATTTTAATTATGGACCTGTGAAATTCTTTTCTGAACCATTTGGTATAATCCTTTTAATCTGAACTTAAACTTTGATATAAAACTTAATCTGATAAACTTTGATTTGAACCTTTAACATTTATTTCTAAACTGTTTGACATGAACCTTTTGCCATGTACCCTTAAGATATGACTTTTGATTATTTGATAGTACGCCTGACTTTTGACCTACAGTCTAATGTCCGAGCCAATCACTAGGCATGAGGGTTTCATGTCCATGTCATTGACGCACCTTTGACATGACTCTAGGGCAGGAGAGTGATGACCTGTTCCGTCCCTTATTTATTATCTGCTATGGTCATTATGATTATGATTATTGATTTGTCTGCGGGGGCGTATGTGTAACGCCCCGTGACCAAAAACAACCAAAAACGTGAAAATTTCTCGCAAAAACACACCCAGAAACCGACATCCAGTTACTCTTTTACGAGCTGACAAAAATCAGTACACATTCAGCCATTGAGGCTATTTTTAGATGAAAGTAGACTCAAATAGCTTCAAAACGATAGGTCATACGACCCATTTCGACTTACGGATTAAAAGATATGATTTTTCGAAAACTGCCCAGATAAACGTGACGCCGTCAGAAAAATGGTGACGCCGTCAAGAAGGCCATCATGAACAAAACTGTTAAGCCGTGACGGGCCAGAGAATTTCTGGTGTTTAAAGGGTGACGGCGTCAAGGTGGCCATCAAGAACAAAACTGCAGTTTTTGACAGCAAAACACCCAAATTTTTAACACCAAATCACCCATAACACTTATCCACAACATGACCATTTAAACACAAACATAACTTGACATTCCTAATATCTTACAAAGTTGTTACTACAAGATCTTGACCCGTAGCCTTTCAAAATGGGTGAAAACATGCTAATACCAAACATCCCCTTAAACAATCCTTCAAAAACACATTTCATACATAAATGCACAAACTACTAGATATCCAATTTGACTTCTTCACAACAAAACATTCCTAACATATTAAAAGAGTGTTGGTACATCGACATGACCCATAACTCCCCAAAATGGGTAAGATTGGCTAAATGCCAATCACCCTCATTTCTACCATCATAACTACAAACATAAAGACTTCATAACATGCACATAAACTTGACTCTTGAACTAACACAAACAATGACCGTTGACTAACAAAATAACCATATGAAAGGAAATATACCCAAAACACGAAAAGACACGTCGGGGGCTTCCAACTTCAATATGCTTGGTCCAAAAGAACGGTCTCCTACTACAACTCCTTCTAGTACAAGGATACTACTACGCAATCACATAATCTTATCTTTACCTTTGCTTGACCCTTCGGTACCTATCAAGAAAAACATCACAACTAAACACGTAAGCGAAACGCTTAGTAAGTACATGGCAATAACAAGCTAACAATGTATGATATAAAATCATAACATAACCATAACTAGTCTAACAACTAGTTAAGCTAGCGATATAGGGGCACTTACCTCACGCCGACATAGTCGACCTTAACACAATCAACCCATAAGGTTGAACCTCATCCCATAGTTAGCCCAACGACTAACTAAGCTACCTCTAGAATGGATCCAAACTAGCTAACGCACCCTATATCCTATCTTTCACCATTACCATGTAAACAAACATGATAAAGCTAACACATAAACCATTATCATACATAATATATGATAAAGCTAACAATAACATGTTAATACCAATGTACTTACCTCAATCTTTAAGCTCAAACACACTAACAATGGCTTTCCCCACTCCTTACTTGCTTCCTATAACATAGTCATCTCAATTTAGGGTCTAATTAACTAGCTAATCACAAAATTATCAACACTTGATCACTATGATCAAACATAAACCCTAATTCACTATTTGGGGAAGAACACTTACTTGATGGGATATGTAAATTAAGGCTTCTTGGATACTTAGCACTACTAAATGATGATAGAAATGACTTGAGATAATCAAGATGGAGCTTCCCTCCTTTCTTTTTCTAAGAACCGATCTTCACCACAAGGGACAAATAAGAGAAAAATCTGGACATTTCTAATATTAGCTAGACTTACATATTTATTAATTACACTTTGCCCAAATGGCAATATTAGCCCTTCTAGTTCTATTCTTTCCAAAATGCCCTCTCATTTATTATTTAACTAACTAATATCACAAAACTTAATATACAACATTTAATATTTACATAACTAGTACCTTATCGGGATACGGGTGTAACAATTCTCCCCTCCTTAAAATAAGATTTCGTCCTCGAAATCTACGCTTGGAATAAATGAGGATACTCATTCCTCATCTTCTCCTCTAGCTCCCATCTAATGCTCGTACCTTTACGATGTCTCCATTGCACTTTCACTAATGGAATTTCTTTGTTTCGAATTTGCCTCACTTTCCTTCCTAGAATCGCTTCCGGCTCATCCTTTTGTGAAATCAACTCGGGATCAATTTCAATATCATCTAAAGTGACCACACTAGCTTCATCCGCTAAGCACTTCCTCAAGTACGACACATGGAAGGTATTATGAATACCTCTCATTTCTTCGGGCAATTCTAACACATAAGCTACTTCACCAACACGTTTCAAGATTTTAAATGGCCCTATAAACCGTGGACTTAATTTCCCTTTGTTCTTAAACCTAAAAACGCCCTTCCACGGAGAAACCTTTAGCATAACCATATCACCTACCTCGAATTCTATTGGCCTTCTTCGATTATCGGCATAACTTTTCCACCTATCTTGTGCCGCCTTAAGTCTTGCTCGAATCATCTCAACCTTTTCCGTCGTTGCCAACACTATATCCGTGCTAGCCAATTCTCTCCTTCCCACTTCTTCCCAACATACGGGCGTCCTACACTTTCTTCCATATAGCATCTCATAGGGTGGCATGCCTATACTAGCATGATAACTATTATTGTAGGCGAATTCAACTAAGGGTAAATGGTCATCCCAATTTCCTCCGAAATCAATCATGCAAGCTCGAAGCATATCTTCTAAAGTCTGGATCGTCCTCTCGCTCTGCCCATCGGTTTGAGGATGAAAAGCTGTGCTCATATGAAGTTTCGTACCTAACTCTTCTTGGAAATCTTGCCAAAAATTTGAAGTGAACCGCCCATCTCTATCAGAAACTATTGAAATAGGTACCCCATGACGCGCGACTATCTCATTAACATAGACCTTCGCTAACTTATGAACAGGCATATTCTCCCTAATTGGAATAAAATGCGCACTCTTAGTCAAACGATCAACTACTACCCAAATGGTATCATTCTTCTTTTTCGTCTTTGGCAATTTCGTGATAAAATCCATAGTAATCTTCTCCCACTTCCAAACTGGAATGTCTAAGGGTTGGACTTTTCCGTAAGGCTTTTGGTGTTCGGCTTTCACTTTCAAACAAGTTAAACATCTCTCCACATACTTCACGCAATCTCTTTTCATACCCGGCCACCAATAGTTTCTTTTCAAATCAAGGTACATTTTCGTAACTCCCGGATGAATAGAATACTTCGACTTATGAGCTTCTTCCATGAGTAATTCTTTGATGTTGCTTCGAAAAGGAACGTAAACTCTTCCATACCGTGTTTTAATCCCTCGACTGTCTTCATCAAAATGAGGAATATGAGAGGTGATACGTTCTTTCTCTTGATTCTCTTCTCTCAACGCTTCCTCCTGAGCCAACTTAATTCTATCAAAAAGATCAGATGTGACAATCATCCGTAATGAGTGAATCCGTGTACTCTGACGACTTAGCGCATCCGCTACGACATTCGCCTTGCCGGGATGGTAGCGAATTTCACAATCATAATCCTTCAGTAGGTCTAACCACCTACGTTGCCTCATATTCGGATCTTTCTTATCAAGAAAATACTGAAGACTTCTATGGTCGGTATAAATTATGAACTTCACACCGTATAGATAATGCCTCCAAATCTTCAAGGCAAAGACTACGGCCGCAAATTCAAGATCATGAGTTGGATATTTCTCTTCGTGCTTCTTTAGTTGTCTTGAAGCATAAGCGATCACTTTACCCCTTTGCATAAGAACACATCCAAGACCGGAATAAGATGCATCACTATAGACCACCATGTCTTCGGTTCCCTCTGGTAACACTAAGATCGGCGCTTCACATAATCTCTTTCTTAAAGTACGGAAGGCTTCTTCTTGCTTCTCGCCCCACACAAAAGGAACATTCTTCTTTGTGAGTTCGGTTAACGAAGATGAAATTTTGGAGAAGTCTTGAATAAATCGTCGATAATAACCCGCGAGTCCTAGAAAACTTCGAATTTCACCAACGTTCTTCGGCGCTTGCCAATTCATCACGGCCTCGACTTTAGACGGATCTACTTTAATACCATCAGGATTTATAACATGACCAAGGAACTGAACTTCTTGCAACCAGAATTCACATTTCGAAAATTTAGCATACAACCTTTCTTTTCTCAATGTTTCAAGAATTTCTCGAAGATGAACTTCATGCTCTTCCTTACTCTTAGAATAGATAAGGATATCATCAATGAACACTATAACGAATTTATCCAACATCGGTCTACATACACGGTTCATGAGATCCATGAAAACCGCCGGCGCATTCGTGAGACCAAAAGGCATAACCGTAAACTCGTAATGTCCATATCGGGTCCTAAAGGCCGTCTTAGGAATATCTTCCCCCCTAACCTTTAATTGGTGATAACCCGAACGGAGATCGATCTTTGAAAACCATCGAGCACCTTGAAGTTGATCAAAGAGATCATCGATTCTTGGCAATGGATATACATTTTTCACTGTGACTTTATTCAATTCACGGTAATCAATGCACATCCGCATACTACCGTCTTTCTTTTTAACGAACAAGATTGGAGCTCCCCATGGTGAGCTACTTGGGCGAATAAAACCCTTGTCAAGTAACTCTTGGAGTTGACTCATTAACTCCTTCATTTCGGACGGAGCAAGACGATAAGGAGTTTTGGCAATAGGAGTAGCACCCGGAACAAGATCAATACGGAACTCAACTTGTCTATCGGGAGGAATACCCGGCAAATCTTCCGGGAATACATCACGGAATTCATTTACAATTGGAACATCGTCGATATTTTTCTTTTCAAAACTCGTATCTACTACATGTGCCATAAAGGCTAGACAACCATGCGATAGATATTTTCTAGCTTTCATCACGGAACAAAGTTTTAACTCGCCTTTTCTTTTATCACCATAAATCATCATTTCTTGACCCTTATGGTTCACAACTCTAACGATCTTTTGTTTGCATAGAATGGCGGCATTGTGCTTGCTAAGCCAATCCATGCCAACAATAATATCAAATTCTCCGAGCATTATGGGAATTAAATCGATCCTAAAAACATTCTCATCGATCTCAATTTCTACATCACGACACACATCGGACACTACCACCACTTTACTATCGGCGATTTCAACTTCTATAGGTACGGAAAGTTTATCTAACGGAGCGGACAATTCTTTACTAAAGTTATAAGAAACAAAGGACACGCTTGCACCAGAGTCGTACAAAACACGAGCGGGTTTGGAATTAACGAGAATTATACCTGTGACAACATCTGAACTCGACTTCGCCTCTTCGGTACTCATCTGATAAACACGAGCTGTAGGCCTTGGAACCTCAACCTTTTCTCCTTTAATCGGCTTGAACGGCTTCGCTTGCTTAGATTTAGGACATTCACTTACCTTATGTCCTTCTTCATTGCACCCATAACATATTACCAAAGGCTTGGTGCAATCCTTGCTAATATGACCAGTATCTCCACACTTATAACATCCCTTCATCCCGGATTTACATTCTCCCACATGATTCTTACCGCACCTATTACACTTAGGAGGTAGCTTTCCCGTGTTGTCCTTCCTTGTAAAATCGAACCTGCCTCGCTTACTAAATGTTGATGGATGATCATGCTTCCTTTTTAAGTCCTTCTTCTCTTTGCTTTTTATTCTATCCAAGTCCGCTTCACGAGTACGTGCCCTACTAAGAAGATCCTCCATGTCGGTGCACTTGAACGGTGACACTATCGTACGAATTTCATCCTTGAGCATCCTTTGAAATTTATCAACTTTAAGCCTCTCATTATTAAGATATTCCGGACAATATTGTACCATGTCGCAAAACTTTCCCCACAACTCATTCACCGTTTCATCCGTTTGCACTAGGGAATGGAAAGCTTCTCTTATTTTATCAATTTCCTCCGCCGGAGCATACTCTTTCATGAACACCTCTTTAAATTGATCCCACGTGCACGATTCTCTCCAAGCACTACCTTTCTCGTTCGCCTTGCCTTCCCACCATACTTTAGCTCGTTCACGAAGATAATTAGTAGCAAAGTTTACCTTATCCTCTTCTACACAACGACTCGTACGAAAAGCCCCTTCTATATCGGTAATCCATCGAGAACTCTTTAACGGATCAAGAACCCCCGTAAATGTAGGTGGAGCACAAGCAGTGAAATCACGATAAGTAGACTTCTCTTTCACTACTCCGGGTCTAGCATTCGGGTCATTCAATAACTCTCCACTCTTCTTAAGCTTTTCTATCTCCTCTTTAAACATCTTTTGCACATTCTCGGTGGTTTGTTTAACATAATAGGGCATGGTCTTCTCAATAGCCCTTCCTACCCTATCGGTCACCAAAACGTCCAATTCTTTCAACTCTTCTTTCGTGAAGCTTTTAGGGTTAAAATTTTCCGGTAGAGGTATTGTCTTGACGCTACTAGAATTCCCTTCATCATTTGAATCACTATCATCATCATCATTATGGCGAGAGGAGGTCGTCCTTAACACCTCCTTATTTCGGATATTCGCCATCTTTTCTACTAACTGAAATTTAGCAATTCACACTATTAAACAAAATCATATACATATTCGATGCATGAATGACATATCTATCTTACACTAACACCCTAGCGTTTATCATCCATGTATAGCCTAAATGATTCCAATCTCACATATGTATCATATTTTTATCACTACGGTGGCCAGGCGTAGTCATAAAAATACTTAACATATGTGTTCCCGAAATCACCCAAACAATACACAAATAACAAACACCGATACTACCCGCGTCTACACAAGGCCTAAGTCTAGGAAATCCTAAGGGGAAATCCTAATTCTCTTAGACCGAAGCTCTGATACCAAGTTGTAACGCCCCGTGACCAAAAACAACCAAAAACGTGAAAATTTCTCGCAAAAACACACCCAGAAACCGACATCCAGTTACTCTTTTACGAGCTGACAAAAATCAGTACACATTCAGCCATTGAGGCTATTTTTAGATGAAAGTAGACTCAAATAGCTTCAAAACGATAGGTCATACGACCCATTTCGACTTACGGATTAAAAGATATGATTTTTCGAAAACTGCCCAGATAAACGTGACGCCGTCAGAAAAATGGTGACGCCGTCAAGAAGGCCATCATGAACAAAACTGTTAAGCCGTGACGGGCCAGAGAATTTCTGGTGTTTAAAGGGTGACGGCGTCAAGGTGGCCATCAAGAACAAAACTGCAGTTTTTGACAGCAAAACACCCAAATTTTTAACACCAAATCACCCATAACACTTATCCACAACATGACCATTTAAACACAAACATAACTTGACATTCCTAATATCTTACAAAGTTGTTACTACAAGATCTTGACCCGTAGCCTTTCAAAATGGGTGAAAACATGCTAATACCAAACATCCCCTTAAACAATCCTTCAAAAACACATTTCATACATAAATGCACAAACTACTAGATATCCAATTTGACTTCTTCACAACAAAACATTCCTAACATATTAAAAGAGTGTTGGTACATCGACATGACCCATAACTCCCCAAAATGGGTAAGATTGGCTAAATGCCAATCACCCTCATTTCTACCATCATAACTACAAACATAAAGACTTCATAACATGCACATAAACTTGACTCTTGAACTAACACAAACAATGATCGTTGACTAACAAAATAACCATATGAAAGGAAATATACCCAAAACACGAAAAGACACGTCGGGGGCTTCCAACTTCAATATGCTTGGTCCAAAAGAACGGTCTCCTACTACAACTCCTTCTAGTACAAGGATACTACTACGCAATCACATAATCTTATCTTTACCTTTGCTTGACCCTTCGGTACCTATCAAGAAAAACATCACAACTAAACACGTAAGCGAAACGCTTAGTAAGTACATGGCAATAACAAGCTAACAATGTATGATATAAAATCATAACATAACCATAACTAGTCTAACAACTAGTTAAGCTAGCGATATAGGGGCACTTACCTCACGCCGACATAGTCGACCTTAACACAATCAACCCATAAGGTTGAACCTCATCCCATAGTTAGCCCAACGACTAACTAAGCTACCTCTAGAATGGATCCAAACTAGCTAACGCACCCTATATCCTATCTTTCACCATTACCATGTAAACAAACATGATAAAGCTAACACATAAACCATTATCATACATAATATATGATAAAGCTAACAATAACATGTTAATACCAATGTACTTACCTCAATCTTTAAGCTCAAACACACTAACAATGGCTTTCCCCACTCCTTACTTGCTTCCTATAACATAGTCATCTCAATTTAGGGTCTAATTAACTAGCTAATCACAAAATTATCAACACTTGATCACTATGATCAAACATAAACCCTAATTCACTATTTGGGGAAGAACACTTACTTGATGGGATATGTAAATTAAGGCTTCTTGGATACTTAGCACTACTAAATGATGATAGAAATGACTTGAGATAATCAAGATGGAGCTTCCCTCCTTTCTTTTTCTAAGAACCGATCTTCACCACAAGGGACAAATAAGAGAAAAATCTGGACATTTCTAATATTAGCTAGACTTACATATTTATTAATTACACTTTGCCCAAATGGCAATATTAGCCCTTCTAGTTCTATTCTTTCCAAAATGCCCTCTCATTTATTATTTAACTAACTAATATCACAAAACTTAATATACAACATTTAATATTTACATAACTAGTACCTTATCGGGATACGGGTGTAACAGTATGGGTGCATCCTAGATTTGATCTGTTCTCTGTTTATGTTATATGTTTACTGTTATTATATCTGGTGACTGATGGTGTGTGCGATACACGTCTTTCACATTGTCTGAGAGCTGATCACTCTACACAGGTTTGTTTTATTATATTGGTATGCTATGGTATTATCTGTTATCTGGGCTCGTGACAGATTTCTGTTTTTCCCTTATTCTATAACTTTATTGTTTCCTTTTTCCTTATTTCTTTTCTTTTGTCCTTATTCCGTTCCTTATTCCTTTCGCTTTGGTTTATATCGGCATGATCTGTATTCTTGATTTTATTTGTACTACTCTCTATTACTGCTTTTGTTATCATTATATCTGTTCACTGAGCTCTCGTAGCTCAGCCGCATTTCTTTTCCTGCGGCAGGTTTTAGTAGGAAGCTGGGAATGAGTGGAGAGTATACCTTTGGACTTAGAAGATTGGATATCTATTCTGGATTAGAGTTGACTAGAAGATATCATAATTTAGAAGTAGTTATTTTTGGAAGTTCTCAATTGTAACCTTGTAGATTCAGTATTTCATTTGTAATCCTTTGAGAATTTTGTATTACTGAAGATGTATGCTTTGTTTTGATCTGATGTGAATCCATTATTGTGATATCTTTACCCTTGTCGGGTCGGGGTGTTACAAAAAAAGTGCGTACTAAGCTTACATGGGCAGTACTAACTTTCAAATTAGTACTGCTCTTTTAAACTTAGTACTGCTAAAGGTTTTATCAACAATGATGTTCCAGCAGTACTAACTTTCAAGTTTTAGAAAAAGTGCCTTCATAAAAATTTACTTATCTCAGCATTTTAAGTGGCCATTCATTTATTTGACTTAGTTTTATTGATCTGCTTTTGTTAGACAATAAAAAAGGAACATGATATGTGGTGTTATTATGAAAATTCTTTTGGGTTTATAAGCTTGGGGTAATAAGTTTAAAGGAGCAGTACTAACTTGAAAGTTAGTACTGCTGGTTCTGTTTGGCTTATTTTCGGCTTAATTAAAAAGTTTTATAAAAAAGTCCATTCATAAAAACTTGCTTATCTCAGCTTTTTAAGTGGGCATTCATTTATTTAACTTACTTTTATTGAACTGCTTTTGTTAGACAGTCAAAAAGGAATATAAACTTGATGTAAATAAATACATGATGTCCCACATAGATGAAACAGTAAAATTGAAGCTACTTTATAAAACGTTATGTGCATAAGAGGTATATGTTGGGTTTACCTTAGTATGAAGTTCTATTATATCTTGGGCTGTTAAATGTTATTATACATCTAACTACACAAGTTATAATGCAACTTTATATGAATGCTTAATTAAAATAATAATAATAATAGTGCATGTTTTTCATGTTTTCCTATTTTTATTCACAGCTTATATGTTAATGACTTATGTTATTCATGTTTCCCTCATAAACTTTATATTTACATTGATAAGTTTTGTTTTTAAATAGCAATTCCCATAATTTAGTAGTTTCTGTTTTGATTTTTTAAAAAAATAAAGATATCCAAAATCGTTTAAATTTATAAAAGATATCCAACAGCGAAATTTGTGTTTATTTGAATTTAAGTGTCATAAAACCTATTCAAACGATTAGAAGATATATGAAACAATTTGTAAAATTTTATAATTGAAAACTCTTTAACTTCCACATTGTTACTTTAAAAGCCTCACCAACTAATTCCATTCTTACTTCCAACACAAATTATAAACTGTTTTTTCTCTTGGTATACTATTTTACAGTTTTACAACTTCTTGAAAAATGTCTGCTAATTACAAACGTCCAATATCTGAAGAAGATGAAGAGTTTGTAGTTGCCGAATCATCAAAGTAAGCTAAATGATAATATTTTTTTAAAATGTAATTATGATTCAAAACTACCAAAATAGATTAACAAATTCATTTGAATGACAGGAAAATGTGTGTTCAAGTAAATGACACAAAAGAAGATATTGCAAGGAAAGGTATGTTAATGGTTAATTATAAGTTGTGAATTTTAAAATAAAAGCATGATTTACATTGTTATTAATCAGTTGAATTAATATTTCATGTTTATAATCATTTAGATAATGACCACGTGTATGAAAACAAAATTGTGACAGATAAAATACAATGTTTTTATGGTTGGTGGTGTGCTCAAAAGGTAATCAAAAAGAAAACAACATGGAAGGAAAAAGAATATACAGATGAACAAAATAGAATACAAACGATTGCTGCTAAAAAACACATTAGAGAGGTCGCATCATTCCGTAAATCAAAGAAAATTATTCAAGAGTTTAATACTGAAGAAACACAAGGAGATGATGATGATGTGGATTTAGAATGTTATTCTTATGATGAATTACATTTTGCATATTCATCATAGTTTATTGAATATAATGTATTAGTTTTTATAGATGTATTTGGATTTTAAAATTTTAATGAAAATGTTTTGTTTGGTATTACTGATTTATATGAATATCCAAAATACACAAATAGATAGAATACAAACACATAATTAACAAAATTCCTTATAGCTCTCAGTCAGATTTGTCATTGCAATATGGTTCGACATTTATCAATATAATCAAATTCAAAATTCCACATACATTTTTATATAAAAAACATTTTTGAGAAAAGCTTTGTCAGAATTTTGCTTTATGTATGATTCAAGATTTGTGCTCAATCAGATCAAAAGTTAAACAAATATCAATAAAGTACTTTGCATGCATGGTCTAATAATGCAAAAAATATAAAATTAGAGTGTTACTTTGCTGATATGTACTAATAATGCAGTTATAGTTTTGTTGGTATTAGGTCATGACTGCCTTATGACTCTAGCACTGCCTTATGAGTGCCTTATTAGTCTCATTCATTACACTATTTTTTTCCTCATCTAGCACTGCACATTGACTGCCTTTTGACTCTTGCACCAACCAACCCTTCACATATTATTTATATAAAGGCATAAACAAAACCTCATTTTCATCTTATATTTGAAACAAAACTTACAACCGGAAAAATGAGCAAAAACAAGAAACCAGGTATTGTCTTCAACTACACAACATCATTTCTCATATCTTTAATTTACAACTTTTTTTTTTTTTTTTTTTTTTTTTTTTTTTTTTTTTTTTTTTGTGCGTGCATAAATCATAACCATAAGCAGTGATTCTTCTGAAGCATCCTACCCAATGCCATGGTCTAAGTATTTTTCACAGCAAGATGAAGATTCAAGCAGTGATTCAGGATATGCTGAGCTGCAAATGTATCAACAAAAAAATGGTTCAAGCTCAAAGATGGTTTATGCTAGCAAGAATCCAACCCCCAACCATACAGCAAAGCAAGCTTTTGCTGATAGGATTAAGGTGCTAGGCATGGCAAATATGGAAACATGTGATTTACTTTGTATCAAGCCATTTGCTCCCAAAAATCGTACAGATGCAAGTGCCAGTCAAAAAGGGAAGGGAAAAAAATAGATGGTTTAGTATGTATGGTGTAGCATCATGGTTTATTATGTATGGCTTAAATGCCCTTAAATAACTCTGTTGTAACCTGTTACAACTATTATGTTATGCGTATGGTTTAGTATCACGTGTATGTTTTAAATTAAAAAAATAATAATAAAAAAATACAGCTGATATGGTCCATGAGAGTATTAATCAAAGGTACTTTTCATACATACCAAACTGATGCCAAAGTTTGCATACAAACAAAAATACTCATATGTCCTTACATAAAATATGTTACTGATATGCCATATTACATAGTAACTGCTTCAAATAAAAGAGTTGCTCACATACTATTGAGTGAATGTGCTTTCTAATTTATAACCCATGCATGCATGCAAATTCAATCACAACTAACTCTCCTCGCAAACACATTTATCGAACTGGCATATGGGTTAAGTGTTCAATTCGTATACCATTCATATAAATCAACTTATTATCAATGCAGATAATTACGAATAATATTTATTTTGGTATACAAAATTAAAGTATGATATATATCAATATATAAATTATATATGACATATCAAATTATGATATAATGGTTGCTTCACAAAACATCAATGCATAAAATTCAGAAAAATATAAGGAATAAACGTATAATATATCAATACCCAAATTATGCATAATTAATTTGTAATTGAAGATAAACATGTACATATAATATATATTTAGATTTTATATTTAGTATCAAAACATATCTGTTCAAAAAATATATTCGACAATGCAATCTATAAATAAAGGTATATTGAATGTAAAACATTAAACCAAAACATAATATTCAGCGAATCAACAAACACGAACGATATTGACACCTAAATCAATGAATGATAAGTTCAACAGAGATGTAACAGTAATCACTATATCAGACGATGAAGAGGTATGATATTTGTTTTAATTAAGACTAATTTGTTTATAATTGTATTAATCTAGGTTCATGTTATATTAACTTGATACTTTTGAATGTCGAAAATATGCAGAATAGCGAAATTTCAAAAACTCATACTCAACCTTTTTCTCCAGATGTGAACAAAAACGACATACCAATTATTGTTTTATCGGTTGATGATGAGGTAAAATTACTGATTCAACATTGATTTAAACATGTCACCAAAGACATATGTCTTACTTATTGTTTGACATTTACAGCCTGTTTCAAAGTCACGCAAACGACGTAGGTTGTTCAAAAAAACAAAAGTGTTAACACCAATGATTTTGTTATTATTTCATCAGACGATGAACAAGCACCAAAATTTGACACAGTTAAAAAAAATACTAAACACAATCAAGCAGAAGAAACAATGGTATGAATTTACATTACAATATCATAAATTATCTTTGATCATGTATACATTATAAATTACACTATGTTTTTATATTATGAATTTGGAATTGTATAAGTCTGATGATGAAGAACACGTTGTGATAAAATGTAGGATATTCACTCACAAACAAACACACGATTTGGGACAAGATGATGGATCGAATGGTAGAAGAAGAAGAAGGTAGAGAGAGAAGTGGAACCTAGTGAGAGAAACAAGTGTATGTTAGCTTGATAAGTAAATGAGGTCCAACCCTCTCCACATGAGGAGAGGGGTTTATATACTACACGACATGACTAAATATTATACCCCTAGTGGGCTGTGGAGCAAGCTGACAGTGGGTAAAGACCCGACCCACTCCACAATAATAATAATAATAATAACTAATCTACTACTAATATTACTAGTAATACTATGAGCTATGATGTGCTAATAAGTCCTCGGGGTGACCGAGTCTTCAACTGAATATTTATATTCCTAACAATCTCCCCCTAAGGGAGGTCACCCCGGATTTAATGTTCTGAATTCTAGCACTCTATTCTTGAATCTTTACTTCACAGCTCGTAGACCTTGATTCTTAAACTTTTAAAAATCTTTGTGCCTTCAGCAGTGAACTTGCGATGACCGTTCTTTGTTTTGGATGATCTTTGAGTATTCTTTGAAGTTATCATCCAACATATGTCTTCAAGTCATCTTGTGGCTTCGTCATCATGAGAAGTTGTGATCTTGGAGCCTTCTTTGAGATCATCGGCCACCATCAATCTCTGAGCTCATCCATTGTAGTAAAGCCTCCATGTGAATTATTGTGACTGTTGGACTCGCATGCTCACACTTTTTCTGGATCATGATAGATTTCATCAGAGTTGCAGAAGCGGTATTGTAGGTCTTTCAACTATCATGATGTCTTTGATAATGAATTGGAAGAGTGAGCATGGAGAGTGGATTGACACGTCTCTGCTGGAATTAGGAACTACCATCGCCATCTTTATATGAATCTGAAATAAAACAGTTAGCAATAAAGTTGGAGAACGAATATGGCTTTGTCATTCGTTCGATGTGGCGGTTGGATTTAACCTTCGGTTCTGTGAAGACCGACCTGTGATCAGGTAGAATCCCCTTTAAAGAAGATTCTCCTTGATAGGAATTTCCAGCTAGTAGTAATGAGTCTTCCAACAAATTAATGTCAGAATCATCATACTAAGCATGTTCTCATACCAGAACGTCTCAAAGCAGACAACACGGTTGAGTGAATCAGTGAATTAAACACCCACTGATTGACGAGAAATTGATTAGAAAAATCACTTGCGTGTCACTGGATAAACATTTTGTGCAACACGACAAGAGTTTTATAAATTGAATCACATTTCTGTCAAAACCACTTTTGTTTGAATATTTTCACAATCAATGTGCTCGAAAATCAGTTGGTGAGCACATTGAAAGGTTTTCCAAAAGCGTCCGTCAATCCATATCCTGGAACAGGTTTGATTCAAAATTGAATCGCCCCATCGTTTCTTTCCAGTTGTCACAAGCTTGATCCATGAATGATCTCACATGTCACCCACCAAGAGCTTGTTTGATGTTGGCTCTAGAAGGATTTCCATCTTCATTGTGAATACTTTACGTATCACTCGGATGTTCTGGCAATACCACAAGGATAATGCGTAGGACTCTTCATATATATTTTCTTGCTTTTCACGGTCTATGAAACAGCAAGCATATTGGAAATGTGTCCTAATGAGATTTATTGATGATCTCTGGGCTCTAGACTCAATAGTGCGTTTTGATTTAGTAATCAGAGGCTGGAGAGGACTGCCACCTTTTCAATATCATCTAACTCGGAGTGAGAAAGATGATAACAATTTATTGATCTCTGTGACAAGTGAAACAAGAGTCCTTTGAGGGACGTTGAGTGGCTAGGGAGGGTTGTGCAGCGTATCACTGGGTCCATGATACTTTGTCTTCAATGCCAACAATCAACTAAGTGATTCTGACAGCATATGTATTGACCCGGTTTCTGCCTAAGATGTAAGGAGGGCTTCTTTCTTTTCACCCTTTATCTTTACATTTCTTTTTCATTCTTCAACCCCTTCATCGCTTACCGAGACTTCATTACTAGCACCTTGTTGGGTTTGTTCCAGCACTAGCTCCATCTCAGTCGGCACTCATCCCTTATTCACTTTTTCTCCTTTTTATAATCATACCTAAGGACTTCTACACTAACTAGTGGATTGTCCCTGGGTAGATCCCTCCGGTTCTGGCTGGATCATGGGAACTAATACCTAACCTTACCATCCTTATAACTCCAATACATAAAGTAAAATGGTCGGTCTTTGGTATTCTTTCAAAATTGCCATCACAAATCATTTGCTCCCCCTCAATATGTGCATCGGTATACGAAAAGGTTTGGCACATATGGGAGAGCCTACACTTGAGTTTCAAAAGATCACACTTTGTATCAGAATTTCATATTTAAATCACATTCTCTCCCCCGATCAAAAATTTCAAACCACTTGAGATTTGTGATCCCAATTGATTTAAATATGTTTAGAAAATTTGGGAGAAAATGTGGTCAGGTTTAAATGTATTCTGAATTCGAAGCATACGATGCTCCCCCTTAAACTACGAGAGAGTGTTACTGCTGATGTTGCACAAATTTTGCAAGGTGTCAGAAATTTGAACAAATATTCTCCCCCTCAATTAATGACCCGTTTTCTATTTAAAGAGTTATAGTCATTCAATTGAGTGACGAGTATTTGTGAAAATTTAATTCAATTTACCACCTTGTGTAACATCAAGACTCTCTTGAAGAATCAAAGAAGATAAAGAGTCTGATGTAAAGAAGACTTCTCTTCTTATACACGAAATGACGCACTGAAACGTACATCAGATCGGACGAAAAAACATGGATATAAAGTAATCCATGCCCAGGTGAACTTCACCCGGTTGGAGGAACAGCCGTCTTTTTGGCGACCTGCTTTCCCCATTGTATAGCGCGGGTTGCAGTATGAAGTAACTGCAAGCCATTAAGACATGTTTTAACCAATTAGTGTAACTTATGCTCGAGCTTCATTTAAAGATCCATGTCATTATTGAACAACATTTCTAGGTCCTTAAATGTTATCGATAAACAGAAGACATGCCTAGGTGAAGCTATTTTTTTGGTATTTTCTGATATTTTGATTTTTATGGTTTTTATAGGTTTTATAATTTTCTATTTTCTTTTTGATTTAAGGTATATACAACTATATACAAGGATATGGGAAGTCAATCCTTTACTCCTCCTTTTCTTCCTGAAGACATTTGAGAGTTTCAGGAGTCAAGCTCTTCATACCAAGACGTGGGAGAATAAACTGAAACCGTTCTCTTGGAAGCGCCTTGGTGAAGATGTCAGCCAGCTGAAATTCCGTCCTCACGAAGTATAGTTCCACAATCCCCTTCTCAACCTGTTCCCTTATAAAGTGATGCCTGATGTCGATGTGTTTTGACCGGGAGTGTTGGACATTGTTACAACAAAGAGCTATAGCACTCTTGTTGTCACAATATAGAGGAATCTTGTTGTATGAGAAGCCATAGTCTGAAAGTTGCGATCGCATCCAAAGGATTTGTGCACAGCAAGCAGACATAGCAATGTACTCGGCCTCTATAGAAGATATAGACGTGCTCATTTGCTTCTTAGAAGACCAACTAACCAACTTTTCCCCCAAAAACTGAGCTCCCCTGAAGTACTTCGACGAGTGTCCTGACACCCCGCATGATCAGCATCAGCATAAGCCGTCAACTCCATTGCAGTGTCCTTAGGATACCAGAGACCCATGTGAACTGTGCCGTGAAGATATCGAAAGACCCTTTTCACTGCTTCTAGATGCTTTTTTGGTGGGCTTGGATTGATACCGAGCACACATACATACGGCAAACAGAAGATCTGGTCTACTTGCAGTGATGTACATTAATGATCCAATCATGCTTCGATACTTTGTTTGATCAACTGGAACCCTTGAAGGATCTTCATCTAGCTTTGTTCTATCTACCATGGGAGTGTCAACAGACTCACTTGAATCGAATCCAAACTTTTTCAGGATCTCATTGGCGTATTTGGATTGATTGATGAATATGCCTCCGGGACTTTGTGAGACTTGTAATCCTAAGAAGAATGACATTTGTCCCATCATAGACATTTGGAACTTAGAACTCATCTCCTTTGAAAATCTATCACATTCACTAGGATCAGACGAGGCAAAAATAATATCATCTACATAAATCTGAACTATAAGCCGATGTTTGCCCGACTTCCTAGTGAATAATGTGGGATCAACAACACCCTTGAAGAACCCGTTTGCTAGAAGAAACTTGGACAGTGTATCATACCATGCCCTTGGTGCCTGCTTCAATCCATAAAGAGCCTTCTTCAAGCGGTAGACATGATTAGGACGTTCAGCATCAACAAATCCTTCTGGTTGGCTCACGTAGACTTCTTCCTTTAAGTCTCCATTCAAGAAGGCTGTTTTGACATCCATCTGGTATACTATCATATTTTGGCTCGCAGCATTGGCAAGGAAGATTCTAATGGCTTCAATTCTAGCAACTGGAGCAAACGATTCTTCAAAATCTATGCCCTCTTCTTGTCTGTATCCTTTCGCAACTAACCGTGCCTTGTTCTTTAGAACATCACCATGCTCATCAAGTTTCACCTTGAAAATCCACTTGAGAGCAATAATCATAGCACATTTTGGAGGAGGCACCAATTCCCATACTTCAAGTCGATCAAATTCATGGATTTCGTCTTACATAGCCTCGAACCAGCAATCTTTAGTCATTGCTTCTTTGGCATCTTTTGGTTCGACTTTGGATAGTATGGAATTGAAGAAGCACCACAGTGCATCAGTGGCCAATTGTTTACGTGTGGATACAGGACGAGCGGGATTGCCAATGATGTTGTCAATTGGATGATCGTTGGTCCATTTTCTGAGATGATCATGAGGTTGAGGGTTTTGAACTGATGTTGCCGTGCTGTGTTCTTCGAAAGAGGATGTGTGGGTTGAAGTTTCAGGAGCAAAGATATTCTCAAAAGGAACATCAACTATAGGAGCAAACGGATTAACTTCCAAAGAATGGTCATCTGCAGATTCTTGAAGCACTGGAGAGGATTGAGTATTTGATGATGAGGGTGATTAACTGGCAGCTGGTGCATTGAAACTGATTGAGACAGATGTTGATGGGCCTTCAGAGTCTTGCGGAACTTGAGCATCAGCATTGGGAAGAACAGCTGCAGCATTTGAGTTCGTTTCATTAGTTGGCTCAAAATATTCGTCAAACATAGGATCAAATAACTTCTTCAACTCCTCACTAGTTGGTGGTACATAAGACTCTGAAGGCGTGGGATTTTGTACAAGCCCTGAACTAATTGGTCCAGGAGACAAAAGTTTAAGATCGGGTCCAGAACTAGTTTGTCCTGAAGCAGGTTGCTCACTCAGCTCATCGAACGTGACATGGATAGATTCCATGATTTGTCGGGTTCTCTTGTTGTAGATTCTGTACCCCTTGCGATCTGGAGCGTAACCAACAAAAATACCTACGTCTGCTTTAGCTCTTAACTTTCCCAAGTCTTGACTATCATTAGTCGGATAGCAAAGTGCGCCAAACACACGAAGAAAGGAAAGATCAGGTTTCTTGTTATGAATTAACTCATAGGGAGTCTTGTCATGAATAGGATGAATTAGAGATTGGTTTTGGGTGTAGCATGCTGTTGCAATAGCCTCTGCCCAGAGAAACATCGGTGCCTTTGAAAATATAAGCATGGTTCTCGCAGCTTCCACCAGAGTACGGTTCCTTCGTTCAACAACTCCGTTCTGCTGAGGAGTGCGAGGGATACTTTTCTGATGCGTGATGCCAATATTTTCATAGAAATTTCTGAGTTGATGATTAACAAACTCAGTTCCATTGTCAGTGCGGATGATTCTGACAGTTTTGTCGAGCCTTACTTGCAGCTGTTTTATCAGTTTGATGATAACCTCTGGAGTTTCATCCTTTGTTCTCAAAAACTTTACCCATGTAAACCGAGAATAATCATCTACTATCACAAGAACATATTTCTTTCCATTTATGGTTTGTACTCTCATTGGGCCGCACAGATCCATGTGAAGGGTGTGAAGAACTTCTAAGTTGGTGTTGACGGTTTTGGGTTTGTGGGTTTGTTTCTTGCTTTTTCCCAGTTGACATGCGGAGCAGAGATGATCTTTCTCAAATTTTAGTCTGGGCATGCCTCGTACAAGATCTTTGCGGGAAAGATTATTTATGGTACCGAAGTTTAGATGGTTCAGACGACGATGCCACAACCATGATTTTGTCTTGGAGGCTTTAGAAAGTAAGCAAATGGGAG
Organism: Artemisia tridentata subsp. tridentata; assembly: GCA_021014915.2. Taxonomy (NCBI): domain Eukaryota; kingdom Viridiplantae; phylum Streptophyta; class Magnoliopsida; order Asterales; family Asteraceae; genus Artemisia; species Artemisia tridentata. Next base: position 86,588,563 of record CP139504.1, read on the forward strand.
AGGATCTCAACATTTCTTCAATTGATATGGTGTATAGATTTGTGCCCCGACTACCTTTTAGAAGCTCTACACCATCCAATTCCCTGACGAAACATGTGTGTTTTCTGAAAGCCACTTCTAGATCTGAATCACAAAATTGACCCACAGAAAACAGATTGTGCCCTAATACTTCCACATAATATACTCGTGAGATTACACTATCACCGAACACATAATCTCCATAACCCATAATCGCACCAAAATGGTCGTTCCCGAATCTAACTGTCCCGATAAACTTTTTCACGAAGTTCTTGAGCCGTGAGCGATCCCCAGTCATATGTTTTGAGCAGCCTGAATCCAAATACCAAAGGACGATTTGTACGACCTGCATTTGAAGACAGACAAAGATGGATAACTGAAATATGTGGATCCCCACGTGAAACTGGGGTCCGTTTGGTTAGCATTCACAAAATTAGGAGCAACAGAGTTTGCTAATACTGAAGTCTCTACAGTGGGAACAATCCTAGAGTCAGCAGATGGCCTATTTGGAAGACATTGTGTTCCTAGAGACAAAATTCGACCTATTGGCCTCCATTCTTTAACTTTCACAAACCTATGATCATTAAACTTAGGCAATGGACATTTATTTCCTAAACTGAATTTTCTTCCAGTGGGTCTCCATTGATACCCAACAGTAGCAAAAGTTTTTCCTGTTGCCTTCCAAACTTTCTTACATCATTCAGTCTTCCTAACATACTTGACTTGGGGTGGTGCATGAGGTATCAGAAATGACACAACACAATCATCATGATTAGTAGAAATTAAGCATTTGTCACATGTTTTACAGACCACATTAGAATTCGAATTAATTACAGTACTTTTGATACTAGAATCAACACGATTCAATCTAGTCATTACAAACTTATTGTTCCTAGGTTGGGCTTCTACACACTTCTTGTGATCACTATTAGCTGGTGCTGTCCTATCTTTCCTTGCATTGCCTCTATGCTTTGACTCGCAAGCTTGGGTGTCACATTTCACTCCTGTAGAAGTAATGATAGGAACATTAGTTTGTTTCACAGTCACATGCTTTCCAGATTTTGATGTGCTGGGTTCTGATATTCTTGATGGCAAATCAAAGGTTACATGCTTGTTTTTAATAGTGGGTGATGGTGCACCTAATCTATCTCTTAGGTTGCTATACTTGGGACCCGTGCCAATGGCATATTCTAACTGTTCCTGGATCCTTTTTGTGAGAACGCAGGCATAACCTACTGCCTTATCAAGTGGTTTTTCTATTCTGTCCTCTTCCACAACCTCACGAAGAGTGTCAAGTCCATCCCTAAGGTGACAGAGATACATTTGATGGACAGGTCTGTTGTTTCTCATGGGAAATGGAATAGGCCCCACATCAACCTCGTACATTTTACAAGTAGAGACCTTTGATGCAACACAATTACAAGAGGTGCATGGCATTTTTCCTTTCACCTGTGTCTTAAGATTCTCAATTTCATTTAACAAAGAAGTTATCTTTTCATTATGACTATTTCTTGTTTCTTTAATTGAATCATATAACTCTTTGTAATGCTGTTTAATCTTAGAATTTTCTTCTCGAAAACACTCATTTTCATAATGTAACTTATTGATGGTGTCTTGATATTGAAAATTCTGAGAATCTGAAGACGAAGGTTTATTGGTGCCATACACATCACATTTGTTGGATTTCAATTGGGCAATTTGGGCCCTCAACAGTCGAATCGTGTTTGTGTGAGCTTGAATTTTTTCATCACGTTTGCTTAATTCAAAATATGTATCAAACTCAGGAGCATCCAAGGATGTCTTGACATTTGATATTTTGCATGTTTCTTCTAAGTGTTGATGTTTGAGTTGCAAATTCAGATAATCAACCTCTAATTTTGAAAAACGTTTAACCATGTTATCATGGTCATCATTTTGAATTTTTTCAAGCAATTTCAAATTCTCCCCCTCAAGCTCAACAACACGATTCTGGGTAACATCTAAAGCAATAGTATACTCATGAAATTGACAAGCAGATAATGCAGAATCAGTAGCAGTATAAAACACATCTTGCTCAATACATCTAGCAATCAAGTTGTCATTGGCGATGAGTATGTTTTTCCTTTCAATCTCACGACTCTTAAGTTCTATTGCACATTGAGCTACCTCATTTTCCATATCTTTAAACACTACTTCCATTTCATTTATTTCGGTTTTAAGGGCAGTTTGCATCCCTTCAAAGTGTTCTTTAAGTAGTTTAAAGAATGGCATGACCTCAGTCAAGTAACACCTTTTTGCATGCTCAAAACACCTTTCCCCCTCAGTAATTCCTGTTGGTGTGATTCTCTTCTTACATGTTTTATCAAAATCAGCAAATAGTTGCCAAAGCACGTATAAGCTAATTAAGGTTTTGCTTTCAGTGGGAAGAGATAAAGGAACCAAATTCCTAGGTGTATTGGGCGGATACACCGTTATGGACGCAACTTTTCTAATGTATGGGGTGTTGGCTTTAAGTTTATCTTCCTTTAGCTTTTCTATATCTTGTGACCAAAATATTTTTTCAGGTGTTAACTTCTTTTGAGGTGCAAACACAGTCAAACGATTCTCCTCACAATAATCATGGGGCTGGACTATTACTCGTTTGGCTATGCACATGGGATCCCTCATTTTCTCATTCATTTTTTCTCTTTTTCGTACTTCTATCTCATCTGCCTCATTCAAGGATACAACCTCAGGTGGTTCATGATTGGGCATGATCATCACTTTGGCATCATATAATTCAGGTTGGGCTACCTTAGCAATCTTAAGAAGAGCTAATTGAGATTCACCTACTTTGCTTTCACTATGCTTGTCACTTAACTTTCTGTGCTTATGAATCATTTGGGCAGTCTGTCTGGTTTGGTCTTGTGTGTACAACTTATCTTCAAGCTTATTCTTTAACGTTTTGAGTCTAGAAAAATCATTTAAGAGTTTCGTTTCTTTTTCTTTGAATTCTAGCTTTAGGGTACTTATACAATTTTGAATATCCTGTTTTTGCTTAACAGATAAATCCAGCTGATTTTTCAAAGAATTTAACTCTTGTTTTAATGTTTCTTCTCTTACTCTAGTTTCTTTTATAAGTGTACACATTTGATCTTCCATTTTCTGCTCACGTACATTAAGCTCAAACTTAGCACGCTGTTCATACATAGCTACTTGTTCCTTATATATGTTTAGTCTAGTGATCAAGTTATCATGTGGAGCAAATACAGTGCTATCATGCCTCTCACATGCATTATCTACTTCACATATATTTTCTAAGGCACACACGTTATTATCAACACAAGCATTATTATCAACAGAAGATTCTCCATCTTGTACATCAGGAATGTTGTTGTAAGTCAAATATTGTTCATATAGAATCATATTGCTATTTTCCATGTCAACATTATTTGAGTCAGAAACATTTCCCTGTTGTACTTCGTTGGGAATCTTTTGTTTATCAACTACTTCATATGTGTCGTAAAGTTTTAGTACCTCAGAAATTACAGATGCATTTGAAGAACCAGCTTGTCGAGGTGATGAAGCCAAGGATGACAAGTTAGCCATGAAGACTGTTTGAGCCGTTGGTTCATCATCCACATCAGAGTTAAATGCATCACAATCATCAGCTTTGAAAATGTTGGGATCGTTGAGTGCTAGATCCTGAACTGGTTGCTCATCCACATCTTCATCAAAAGTATTTCCCCCATCACCAGCCAAAAACAACAATTCTTCCTCATCCAATACAGCTCCATTCTCTTGAGCCTGCATCAACAGCATCTTATCCTTGAAGTAATCTGAATTCTGAGGACATTTCGGTTGATTGCAGTTTCTGGCAATGTGTCCTAGTCCTCCACAATTATAGCACTTGAGCTGTTTTCCCTGCCCCTGATTGGCATTCCCTGCTCTGTTTTGCCCAATACCTCGACCCATATTCCTTCCTGCTCTCCCTTGCACATTCTGGACCACAATTTTCCCATCCTCCACCATTGCAAGATTGCGTGGGTTCGATGAATTTCTTAGTTGATTGTTGGTCTGAGGGAGAACTGCTTTGAATTGTTGAACCAGTAATGATACTTGGTTGGTGAGGTTATCGATCATTTTGTCGGTCTGAGAATAGCCTGAATCAAGTTGAGAACTCATAGCAGAAGATGGTGATTGAAGTTGAGAATAACCTTGGTTGGATGAGAGTTGGGTGTTTGGTAAAGCGTTTGCCATAAAGGCCAGTGGATCATTAGGAGTTGTAGGATTTAACTTTTCTCTTAGCACCTGATCAAAGACAGCATGCTTCTCATGCTGCTGGAGGTAGGCATACAGCTGTTCATAGTTGGTGTCCCTCAGACCATTGTTGAGTTTGACAGCAGTGACGAATCTATCCCATTCTGGAGTCATGTTGTTCACAAACTTTGAGTTAAGTTAGATGTTGGGCATAGTCATTCTTATTATCCTCATGTCATTCACCAACTTATGAAATCTCACATAGTAGTCTGTGATATACTCTCCTGGGTTCATTTTGAAGTGTTCAAACTCATCATACAGTTGAGATTCCCGGTCTTCCTTTGTGAGTTCTGACCCAGCCAACAGCATCTTTACAGTGTCCCACACTGCTTTGGCTTCTGTGTTGAAATTGATGAGTTTGTAGACATCCTTTGGCAGACCTTGTATGATGATATTTGAGGCTCTAATATCAGCATCATACCTCTTCTTTTCCTCATCAGTAAGGTCATTGTAAGTGCGAGGTCTGTCAATTCCAAATGTGACTGTGCCATCTTCACCAGTAGTAACAGCGTCTCTGGTGGTACCCATCTGAAATGGTCCTTCATCAATGGACTTGAGGATGTTTGCTCCATTCTCTTTTCCCAAGCAGTAAAGCCGTATTCGTTGTGCCCATGACTCATAGTCCGTCCTGTCTAGCATAGGTGGACGGGTATCGGACCCTGCTGCTTGAATATCATCTGATGCGGTGCTTGTTATGGTGGCCATTATGAATACGGGATTTTACTGATCTTGTGATTTAACCGAGAAATCGAATCTTTCGCGGGAATTTCTAAAATCACCAAGACACAAACCGTAAACTAAGAGTAATCAGACAAATTGCAACCTTGATTGATACAAGTCGCCACACACAAAACGCAACTTTCGGAAACTGGACAAGTCGCTAGACACAAAACGCTATCTTTTGGAAACTGGACAAGTCGCTATCTTGACAGACACAAGTCGCTACACACAAAACACAACTTTTGGAAACTAGACAAGTCGCTACTGTGACACAAGTCGCCAGACACAAAACGCTAACTTTTGGAAGAAGATGATGGATCGAATTGTAGGATATTCACTCACAAAAAAACACACGATTTGGGACAAGATGATGGATTGAATGGTAGAAGAAGAAGAAGGTAGAGAGAGAAGTGGAACCTAGTGAGAGAAACAAGTGTATGTTAGCTTGATAAGCAAATGAGGTCCAACCCTCTCCACATGAGGAGAGGGGTTTATATACTACACGACATGACTAAATATTATGCCCCTAGTGGGCTGTGGAGCAAGCTGACAGTGGGTAAAGACCCGACCCACTCCACAATAATAATAATAATAACTAATCTACTACTAATATTACTAGTAATACTACGAGCTATGATGTGCTAATAAGTCCTCGGGGTGACCGAGTCTTCAACTGAATATTTATATTCCTAACATAAAACGTTCTAAAACATCACATAAGTCAAAAAACACATTACATAGCAAATATATGCTGTTAGACGAAGATACAGATGATGAATTTGATAACATCAACATCAACAGTGATGATGGCGTTTGGACAAACATCAATGATTTGGAAGAACCGTTTAAGCTTTAGATGAATATAAGCCCAAATATAATATCCTTGATGAAGAAATTATTGAAGACTTCCCAACAGTTTGTTTGTTCTAAAATAATTCTATAAACATTTGTAGTTGTAAAGTGTTTTAAATGCCGGAACTTTATACTTACATATTTTATTTTTGGATTTACGCAGATGATTACAAATATAGTGTCTCTGATGAGGAATATGATAGAGAGATTTTACGCAAGCATAACATGAGTGACGATGACATGTGGGATGATATGGTTGATACTGATGGTAAAGTGCATGGTAAACATGGTGGAAAAAACAACATAGATGAAGAAGCTTAGGAAGTCGATTCCAATGCGTATAGTGTAAGATCGGTACCTGATGACGACGATTTAACCAGTTTTATTAATGACGGATCAACTGATTATGAAACCACTGATGATGAGAATAGTGATGATGAATTTTGATCAAGCATGCCAAGATTTTCCAAAAATTTTGTTTTTATTTGTGACAATTAGTATTTTATGACAAGTATTATTTTATTAAGAAGATTTGTTAGGGTCTATATGATTTATAATTCATGATTTTTATCCAATTACTCTGATATATTTTTAATGATTATTTTGGTGTTTTAATCTTGGTAATTATTTTTTCCCACCAAATATATCAATACAACATTTATGAGTATTTTAACGATAATTACAACTAAAAAATATGCAATATACACATACTAAGTTTACACATGATTAAAAAATGCACGTATTGAACGTATAAATTATTTTTTTAAAAAGATATGTTAACATCTAAGTTACACACTAATAATAAAGATTATTAGATTTAACTAACAATTTGACCATTTATATCACTAATAGCGTATAAGATTTGAGAATATAAACAGTTGCAGCTTAAAGAGCAGTTATAGTGCTTATTTAGTATACAATTTACCAAAATTGTCCATTTTCTGACTACATTACACAAAAATTTATTGACATTTTAGCCAACCTATGGAGGATATTCAACTCCAATTAAACTGTCAATCTTTTAAGCATCACACATGCTGTAAAGGAAAGGGCAAGTTATTCCAAACATCATACTTAACCGTACCTAAATGAACTGATAGATAGATATGATAAACCCACGATCTCGACAGAATTGAAAGTAACAAAGTGCAAACCTACAGCTACCATAATACTTCCATATATAGCATATACATATTTTACTCCTGTAGTTAACACATTGCCACTATCCAAATAATATGAAATAAAAAAATCAAAACCGATAATGTGCTCACCTAAAGTCTAATCAAATAATCACATCCAACACCGATAATCCAATAATCCATAAAAACCACAAAACATCATAAAGTAACCAACTTTAAACGAAGGAACACATTCTGAAACAAACATATTAAACTAATCAACCTAAAATCCAAATCACTACACCTAAAGAGTAATCAGATAATCACATACAACACCGATAATCAGATAATCCCTACAAACCAAAAAACATCATAAAGTAACCAACTTTAAACGCATTAACATATTCTGAAACACAACCATAAAACTAATGAGGCTAAAATCCAAATCCCAGTTACAAAATCAAACGAGCATACGAATAAAAAAAATAATACCTTAATGACTTAAGCAACTACGAAATCCATATTGAGATTTGTTTGATTACATTTTTGTGGCTTGGAACTCAAACCCCTAAAATCGCTATAGCGATCTATTTCACCAAGATCCGTTTATGTATGTGCTTTGTTGATAAGTGTGTGAGAGAAAAAGTCAAACACACAATAAAGTCTAAATATGTTACCATTTTCAATAATAAATATTAAAAATAAATGTAAAAAAAAAAAATAATAATAAACATAAATAAAAAAGATCAAATAGAGTACTAGAAACTGATCATTGATCAGTTAAACTACTTATATACATTCATACATGTCAAAGTTCATTACAAACCAACCATTAATATCATCATCTACGTGAAACCAACATAAACCCATACATATCAATCAAAAACCCATAAAAGACAACCAAAAGAACGTAATCAACCATGAGCTAATCAAACAGATCCATGATGCTAATATGATCCTCTTTCTCAGACAAACCAGCACGGACTTCAATCAAGATAGCCGTTAAGGCCTTCAACCTCCTTCGCTCCCTGATTTGAGCCTTCCTCAAGCACTCATAGGTATCCCAACCAGCTTCTTCATCATCGTGGTTAAGAGACCACACCTTCACCATTCTCTCAGTGCGTTTTTGAATCTTCCTTTCCAACTCATTGCAGCGCTCCCCAACCCCCTAATAAAAGCTTCATCTTCTGTGTGTTCTTGAACGAATAGAAACTTGAAGCATTCGTGAAGCTTTTGTGACCCAGAAACTGCTTTCAGTTCATCGATGAGAGGAGTATCGGCAACCATTATTTGATCGTTAGGTCAGAGAGGATTTTTTTGGTTTATAGAAATTAATACAGATTATTAAATATGAAACAAGTACTAATGCAATGTATATAACTAAACAGGATTGGAACTGAACAGGTTTCATCATTACAAAAATTAACTCCATCTTAATTCACACACTTGGTTTAGTTTCTCATGCACAAATATCAAATACGTTTTTGTCAAAAACTTTTGGAATAACACATAAAACACTTCCACTTATGATAAAAGATGCATAAACACATAATTTTTTGCAATATAACATAACTAACCCTCAAAGTTTTCCAATTATGATACTCAAGAGGCATTGTTAGGAATTAAGCTTAAACAATTAAGACTGTTGGAGGTAACAGTTAGGATTGTTGAAGATTGAAGTTAAGACTGCTGAAGAGTATTGAAGACATGAGCAGTTAAGACTGCTGAGAGAAGAAGTTAAGACTGGTTATGATTTATGTAAAGTAGATAATTATGGAAAATATATTGTGTATATCGTATAAGAATAGATTGATAGTTATCTTGTACAGGAATCCTTAGTCTATAAAAGGATTGCCTAGGTTAAGGTTTATATACATATAGATACACGAATACGATAGAGTTCATACGTATTAGAAAGATTCAAGGTTGTAAACCCTAGTGATAGGAAGATCACTCGTATTATTTGCTAATAATATTGAATCGTTGGAAGTTATTATTCTGTGTTCTTTGTTTAATTCTAATCATACAAAACACACAAGATCTTCTAAGTGCTAGCTAGTAAATTCCGCGTGCTAGACTAAGTATAATTCTACGTATCACATCTAACACAAGGAGTGTGTGTAGATCCGGTCAAGTGGTATCAGAGACAGGTTGCTGATACATAGATTTAGAAGATCCGAGAAGAACAAAGATGGACATGGAAACAACACCATCCACAACCAACATTGCTGCTAAGCTTCTTATGCTTAAACCTAATGAGTTCGACATGTGGAGACTTCGTATTGAGCAGTTTTTCCAAGTGCAAGACTATGCACTATGGGAGATCATTGAAGATGGAAACTCTTTTACCCCTGTTGAAACAACAACTGTTGTTGAAGGTAAATCTGAGACTACAGTACAGACAAAGCCAACCACTAATGAAGAGAAGGCAAGGTACAAGAATGATATTAAGGCTAGAAGTTTGCTTCTGATGACTATTCCCAATGATCAGTTGCTGAATTTTAGTAAGTTCAAGTGTGCTAAATCTTTTTTTGAAGCTATTGTTGCAAGATATGGTGGGAATGAAGCCACCAAGAAAACTCAGAAGACTCTTCTCAAGCATCAGTTTGAGAACTTTACTGCAGCAAGTAATGAGTCGTTGGATCATATGTTCAATAGGCTTCAAAAGTTGGTGAGTCAACTGGCTGTTTTAGGGATTGAGATGCCTCAGGAAGATCTCAACTCTAAATTTCTGAGAAGTCTACCTTCTGAATGGGCTATGCATGTGGTAGTATGGAAAAACAAGCCTGATATAGATTCCATGAGCTTAATGGATCTATATAGCAACTTCAAGATAGTTGAACATGAGATTAAGAAGTCTGTTGGATCAAGTTCAAGCTCAAGCTCAGGGAATTTGGCTTTTGTATCAACTCCTAGTTCATCAAGTCCTGATGAAGAAGTCCAAGTTAGTGGAGCAGTTGGAACTGCTAGTGCAAATCTTGGTACTGCTAGCACCTCGAGCAGTACTAGTCGACTTTTGAATGATGATACTTATTGTGCTTTTCTGACTACTCAGCACAATGGAAGTATGTTGACTCATTCAGATCTTCAAGAGATTGATGAAGATGATATTGAAGAGATGGATATTAAGTGGCAGCTCTTTCTTCTCAGTTTGAGAGCTAGAAGATTCTTGAAGAAGACTGGCAAGAAGATTGTCATAAACAGTAATGATGTTGCAGGGTATGACAAGTCCAAGATTGAGTGCTACAATTGCCACAAGAAAGGTCATTACTCAAGAGAATGCAGATTGCCAAGTCAACAAGATGGAAAGAGTAGAGCATATGGAAACAAGTCAAGAGTTGTGGAGGTTACTGATTCAAGCTCGAAAGCCATGGTTGCTATTGATGGCTTATGATTTGACTGGAGCTATATTGCAGAGGAGGAAGCAGAAGCATCTACAGAGGTTGCTCTCATGGCATTTTCTGATTCTAAGGTACAAGTTTCAAAATGTTCTAAATCTTGTGAATCTTTAAAAGAACTAGAAACACTTAAAACAAGATATGAGAGTCAATGGAAAGAATTAAAAGAAACTGCTTTTAGCTTAGCAAATCATAAGAGAGCTTTAGCTGTGTTAGAAGAGAAAATTGTTCATTATCAAAACAATGAGTCTAAGTTTTCTGATGATATGATTATTGTCAAGAGAGACTTAATGTTTAGAGAGAATGAGATCACTGTTTTAAAACATGAGCTAGAACAGGTTAAGAAGGCTAAGGAGAACATTCAGATGAGTGTAGATACACTTGAATACACATCACAAGGTGTTAAAAAGATAATTGAGAGTCAGATTCAAAATAAAGCTAAGTCAGGTCTAGGATATAAGTCTGTCCCACCTCCTTATAGAGGAATTCCATCACCCAAAGGTATAGACTTAGAACACACAGGACTCCCTGAATTTCAATTACCTGAACTTAACTATGGTCCTCAACCTAAGAAGGATGTAGTTGATAAACCTGTGTTTGTTAGTGCAAGTGATAAATCACTATCTGAGGACAAGGTGTCTTCTGATAGGTCCTCACCTAAGGACTCAGATGCTCCAACAATTGAGGAATGGACTTCTGATGATGAGGATGATCATGCTGTGGTTAAGCCTGTTAGTGATGAAGTGGAGGAACCAAAAGTTCCAAAGATGGTTAAACCTGAGACTGTTAGGCCTAGTTCAAATGCCAAACCTTTTAGACCAACAGTTAGGTATGCAGAGATGTATAGAACCACAAACAAGCCAAGAGGTAACCAGAGGAATTGGAATGACCTCAAATCTCATCAATTAGGAAAGGATTTTGTTTGCTATAGGAAAGCTTGTTACTCTTGTGGTAGTTTTGATCATCTTGCAGCTTTTTGTGATAAGTATGTTAGAGGGTATTCAAACAAAAGCATGTGCCTAGAAAGACCTAAAACTCCTCCTAGGAATGATAAGATGATACCCAGGTCAGTTCTTTTGAGGTCTGGACCTAGAGCAGTTCCAATTGCTAGACCAGCAGTTCCAACTGTCAGACCTATGAGACAGATTCACCCAAGGCCACCAGTTCAAAATCAAATAAATGTTTTTAAACCATCATACACAACTGGTAAAAGAACTTTTTATGAGAAAGCAGTGGTGAAAAACCAAGTTTGGAAACCTAAGGTAACAACTGCCAAGCCAGCAGTTCCAACTGCTAGCAAGGTAATTGGTACTGATGTGAATAAAAACATTGCTAAGGAAAACATGGGTAATGGGGTGAATGCTTCAGCATGTTGGGTATGGAGACCAATTCAACCTAATGGTGCTAAGACTGTTTTGAAAAGAATGAATTACGTTGATGCTAGAGGAAAGCCTAAGTCTGTTTTGGCTTGGGTTCGACAAGAAAACTAATTTTTCTTGTAGTGTGCATTGTTAGTCATATGCTTGTATTTGGCTTCTTTGTTTTTGGACTAACAATTGCAAGATTGGAGAGTAAACACCAAGGGATTATGAATGCTTGATGTTTTGGACTAAATGGTGTTCTGGAGATTAGTATGTGATTCTTGCATACAACAAATGGTAATTGGTTCACCATGTCTTATCCACATAAGAACCAACTAGTCCAGAGCAAACGGTTTCTGGTAAAGACTAATCAAATCCGTTGATGGTTGACAATTTACCAAAAATTGTATGGTTATCAACTCACCATATCTAAATGTGAAGAGTTGGCTAGTCTAAAGCAAACGGCTATTGGTAAAGACATATCAAATCCGTTGATAGCTGATAGTTTGCTAAAAACTATGTATGAGCCATGTTATTTTAAAATTCTTATTTCAAAAAGTTGGGACGACTCAATAAAAATTTTCAACAGTTGGGACGGTTAGTACAAAATATTGGTACGGTTCAACTAGCCGTTATGACTGACGTGTCGGTAATTAATTTTAGAGTAAAAACTAGCCGTTGGCAGTTTGTTGCAATTTTTACTGGATGAATTACGGATTTCAAGGGATCCTCTTATAGATATTTTTAACTTTTATTTTATTATATTCTTATACTAAAATAAATAGTTACCATATTCTTTAAGTCGTTCATCTTTAAACCCTAACTCTCTCCATAAACTCTCAATATTACTTTCATCTTCTATCTTTTAACTCAACATTATTACTATTCACGGCTGTTAACTCATATTTTCTACTAAGAATGACAAGATTGGATTTTGCTAAGCGTCACAACCAGGTTGCGTTTTTAGAGAGAACAGAGCAAGGAGATGGGCCAAAATTTTATGAGATTGTGGATTTTCTCAATCACTCTCACATAAGGTATGCTCTAACTGTTTCTCCTACTCTTTATGTTTCGCACATCACACAGTTCTGGCAGAATTCATCTATCTTGACAAGTGATGATGGAAACTTAGAAATTCATACTAAAGTAGATGGCATTAAATTTGTTGTTACCGAGTCTATACTTAGGAGACATCTTAAACTAAATGACTCAGATGGTATCGACACTATGCTAAATACTGAAATTTGGGAAGAACTTGAAAAAATGGGGTATGATACATCTGAACATAAATTGACTTTTCAAAAAGCATGTTTTTCACCCCAATGGATATTTTTGATACATACTCTTCTATTATGTTTAAGTAATAAAAAGACTGCTTGGGAACAATTTAGTAGCAATATTGCTATTGCTCTCATTTGCTTGTCTACAAATAGAGTTTTTAACTGGTCAAAATATATTTTTGAGGGTATGGCATCAAATGTTGATAGTAAAACAAAGTTTTTAATGTATCCCAGGTTTGTTCAAACAATTTTAAATAAAAAGAAAAACCTGCTTACAGAACCAACTGAAATTTTTCCTATGCCTAGTCTATAATCAAAGGTTTTTCAAAATATGACTATGGCTAGTAAACTTTTTTCAAGGGGAACCAGTTCCATTATTTCCTCAAATGATTCAAACTGAGTTGGGTGAAGGTTCAGCAGTTCCAACTGATCCCCATCACACATCCACTCAAGTATTTAAAACAACCCAACAACCACCTATCACTTATAGGAGAAGGTCTAAACCTAGTCTAACTAGGGTTGTGACTGAATCCTTGCCCAAAGATTCACCTCTCATAGCAGGTAATACAGCTAGAAGTGATGAGGGTAGTTCTTCACAAACTGAATTGACGGCTTTATGTACCAAGTTAGTAAACAAAGTTGATACTTTGGAGAAGGAGCTAAAGCAAACCAAGGAGGCATTTAAAGCTCACAAGGAGACTTTTGCCAAAGTTTATACAAAGCTAACAAAAAGGGTCAAGAAACTTGAAGAACAGTTGAAGAAGAAAAGGGCAAGAGTGGTATTGGATGATTCTTCTGATGATGATGATTCAGATGGCTCTGAAGGGGATGATGAAAATTCTTCCAAACAGGGGAGGAAATCTGGTAAAGAGAGGAAATTTGAAGAAAATGATAGATCAGGATCTCAGGGGAGGTATGAAGAAAGTTCTGAACAAGATCAAAGTTTTGATATTGGTTCAGGTTCTGGTAATGTTCATGAAGAAACAGCTGAAACATATCAAGCAGTTCCAAATGAAGAAGCAGTTCAAACTGCTGAGACAGAGCAAGAGACAGAGAAAGTAACAGTTCAAACTGCTGGGTCAGAGCAACAAGCAGTTCAAACTGAAGAAACTTCTGATGAAAAAGATTTCAAGAGAAGAGCAGATAAAGGAAAGAATCCTATGACATCTGAAGAAGTGGCTGCTGTTCAAGAACTTGAAAGGCTTAAAAAGGTTGAAACCAAAAACTCAAGAACAGATTGCTCATGATGCAGAGGTTGCAAGGCAAATGTTAGAAGAAGATTTGGCTGATAAGGAAGCTGAAAAGGAAGCTAAACAAGCCCAGATGGATCATGATGAAGAATTTGCAAGGAAATTGGCTGCTGATGATATAAGGAATATAGCTGAATTCATGGGAAGGAAAAGATCAAATGAAGTAGATCAAGAAGAATTCAATGAACAGTTGCAATATTTTCTGGATTCTGATGTGATGGTAAGAGCACAAGCTTCTATGGTTCTTAAAGATCAAGAGTTGAATGAAGATGAGAAGACAGAGGAGCTTAAGGAATTTATACTCAAGAAGAATGGAGTTACAAAGTGGGAAGATCTGATTCATAGAATAAGAGAAAGCCAGAAGTCAGGGTACAAGACAAAGTTACCTACAAAGAGAGAACTTGTTGAGGATATGAAGCATTATTTGAAGAACTCAGCAAATTACTTAATGAAAGATTTCAAGGGAATGTCTTATGCTATTATTGAAAAAGAATTCTGTGAAACTTATGCTATTTTGAATTCTCCAAAAAGAAGTGTCAAAACAGGTAAGAAGAGGGAAGCAGAATCTATGGAATCAGAAGTTGCTAAGAAACAAAAGTCTGATGAAGAAGGATTAACTGATGAGAAGATTAAAAGCATGATGGTGATTATTCCAGAGTATTCTCACATTAAACCTTTGCAGGTCAAACATCCAATTATTGACTGGAAAGTGTTTACTGATGGTAGAATGAAGGGATGGAAAATTATTAGACTTGGAGATATTTCTGAAAGATATAAGTTGTTTGAAGATTTACTTAAAGGCTTTGACAGAGAAGATCTAAATCAACTTTGGAGTTTAGTAAAAGAGAAGTTTAGAGATATTGATCCAGTTGAAGATAAAGACAAAGAACTATGGGTTCAATTGAAGAGATTGTATGAACCAGATGGTGGAGAATCGATTTGGAGATTTCAAGCTCAAGTCAAGGATATTTCTTGGAAGTTATTTGGTACATGTGGAGTACACAGAGTATCTACAAAGGATGGATTAGAGATATATATGCTGGTTGAAAAGAATTATCCACTCAGACCAGGTGTTTTTGACTATGCTGGTATTTACTAAACTAGAAGCTAATGAAGAATCTGAGATGGCTAATATGCTGGTAACGAAGATATTCAACCTTGCACAAGAAGTGAAAGCTAGATCTAAGAGATTTGCTTGATGGGTATTTGAAAGAATTTTCAGCATTAAGGAGAAGAAGCTTAATTTGAAGAAACTTAATGATTGGGAGAAAATCATAAGTTTAGGGGAGGATTGTTAGGAATTAAGCTTAAGCAGTTAAGACTGTTGGAGGTAACAGTTAGGATTGTTGAAGATTGAAGTTAAGACTGCTGAAGAGTATTGAAGACATGAGCAGTTAAGACTGCTGAGAGAAGAAGTTAAGACTGGTTATGATTTATGTAAAGTAGATAATTATGAAAAATATATTGTGTATATCGTATAAGAATAGATTGATAGTTATCTTGTACAGGAATCCTTAGTCTATAAAAGGATTGCCTAGGTTAAGGTTTATATACATATAGATACACGAATACGATAGAGTTCATACGTATTAGAAAGATTCAAGGTTGTAAACCCTAGTGATAGGAAGATCACTCGTATTATTTGCTAATAATATTGAATCGTTGGAAGTTATTATTCTGTGTTCTTTGTTTAATTCTAATCATACAAAACACACAAGATCTTCTAAGTGCTAGCTTGTAAATTCCGCGTGCTAGACTAAGTATAATTCTACGTATCACATCTAACACAAGGAGTGTGTGTAGATCCAGTCAGGCATGATTGCAACACTTAACTCTGGTGTTAATTCAGCCTTTGCACCTTCTCCTATGCAGAAATATCAAATCAGTATTTAACAAAATATTTGGCATTGCAAGATAAACCCCTCATTTATCCATTTTCTATAAAAAAAAAACCCTCAATGTAAACTAAATACTGCATCAAAAGATACGGTTACGTAAATGCATGCAACATATGCATTCGAAAATGTTATATAAAAAACCAAACAAAACTCCAATCCTTTCACACCAGTCTTTTTGGTCGGAATATACAAACAAACTATACAACTAGACATTTGAGTAAAATCTATACACTCTAATATGTACATTAATGAATACCTAATTTAAATATACAACACATAAAAGATTAATTACGATGTATTTTAAATGTATAAAATATGTATTATACACCAACTCATACTAAATAGTACATAAATAACAATAACATAACCCTATTTACGTAAATTACAACTCATGCCCACCCATTGGGCGGGCTTAGAAACTAGTATATATATATATATATATATATATATATATATATATATATATATATATATTATATATATATATATATATATATATATATATATTATATAATATATATATATATACACATATATATATATATATATATATAATATATATATATATATATATATATATATACACATATATATATATATATGGCTTAGAAACTAGTAATATATATATATATATATATATATATATATATATATATATATATATATATATATATATATATATATACACATATATATATATATATAATATGCTTAGAAACTAGTATATATATATATATATACATATATATATATATATATATATATATATATATATAAAATATATATATATATATATATATATATATATATATATATATATACATGTATATATATATATATATATGTATATATATATATATATATATATATATATATATATATATATATATATATATATATATATAATATATATATATATGTGTGTGTGTGTGTGTGTGTGTGTATATATAAAATATATATATATATATATTATATATAACAGGAGGCGTTACACGTAGATAATGCCACGTAAATGACACCTCAATGCCACATAATCATAATAATGCCACATAATCATAATCCATGCCACTTGGCATTTCTTGCTGCAGGAAAAATCGGACAGAAAATTCGGATTAATTATAAATTTGACATTGGCAAGAATTGAACCTGGGTCATTTAATCCACATACAAATGCTTCAACCACTAGACCAACCCAGTTTTTGTGATTTACAATACGAACTAAATATTTTATGCTATAAATTATGCATAAAATTAAATTGTTATTATTATCCAACCCTAATAAAACATATAAACATAAACATACGGCCTCTTCATTCAGAACAAAAAATCGATCTGTTGAAAGATACTGTCATTCTACCTTCCTCGCGAATGAAGCAAAAAAATAAAGAATTTGTGAGGTCACAACAAAGGAAGCAAGATGAAGATTGATTTGGCACACGGTGATTAATTTCAGAAGCTATAGTCTCTCAGATGATGAGGACAACGATGACTCTGATCCACAATAATCACTTAAAGATGAACCTTCATTCTTCATGAAATTAACAGGTACCGTATTATGTAGATCTCCCGTATATAATGCTACCATTCTATCATGACTAAAAGTTAGAAATCTTTAAATATTAGTTTCTTATGTCTTATTTTTGCAATTCCTTAGCATATGGTGTCTAAACCGATGATGAAGCAAGCTATTCTGCAAGAATCATGCTTGCGTCGGTGATCCCATTTATCATTATCCAGCTCCCGTCAATCATCCATTATCTTTGTGGATTTGATTTAGTATTATTATCCTAACGGTGTTTGTCATTGTTTAACAGGAACGTAAGATCTCTCGACTTGATATAATTAGCGGATTCAGAGACGCAAACGGTGATAGGATGTTGCTTATGTAACAAGAAAAATTCACTAATAAGGTACACGATTCATGTTTCTATAGTTAATATTACTGTTACAATTATGAAATTATATGTTTGTTTAGATTTATTATATGTGATAGTTCTCGATGCTTTTAGGTTAGTTAACACATGATAATGCCTATGCGTCAACTGACGTCGGTTATAGAAGAGGTAGTACATCTCATCATTTAATACATGACTTGATGCAAAGATAAGGCGCTCTGAGATGAGTATGTGTATATTATTTAATACCATTTAAGGGGAAAACCCTACCTCATGCTCCAATTGGCGATCAGTTGCTGTTTTTAGCTTCTAGGTTTTTTTATGCTTTGGGCATTAAAAATTATATGCACATATATATTGCTTGCTACATCCTTTTTCTTCTTCAGTTTTAGCATTCAGTTCATATTTCATTCTGGCCTTACTTGGATTGGATGACGACCTTGAGCTGGTAATTTGTCATCCCCCCGCTAACCCAAGTGAAGATTCAAATATTGTCCTACATTCATTCGTGAAGGTACTCCTAATGGGGTTGAAGACCATATCAACGGGTCTTCCATCTTGCATATAAGGCATATCTTGTCTAGGCAAATTTTTTGAAATGATACCCTTATTTCCATGTCTTCCAGCTACTTTATCGCCGTCTCATCAAAATAGAATTCCAAGAGGTGGGCATGTTGTAGGTAATGAAAGACCTGCAGTTATGGGTTCTGTACAGTATCCTAGAATGCATAGGGACACTGATATGGAATCCCAAATTCACCAACTGGAGCAAGAAGCATATAGTTCAGTTTTACGAGCCTTCAATGTTCAAGCAGATGCAATTTCATGGGTATGATTTGCTATTAGTTTGAACTAATCTGATATCTGTATGATTTTCCATGACATTTTTTCTTTATTTTCCAAGCACTTTCTTTTTTACATCAAATTTTATTCTGTTAAATATATTATATTTTATTTGCAGATGGCAACCAATGGGATTTTACAAAATGAAAGCAGGCTGCTTTACTGAAAGATCCCGGTGTATATGTAAATCCCGTAATGTGGAGCCCAGATGGTTCGTTGTTTGGTTAGTCCTGCTAATTTAGTGTCTGGCGTGGTAATATCCCTGCACAAATGTGATACAAATTAAGTCTTTTATATCATGGGTGGCGGTGTGAAGTTGCACCTTTATTACTGCAGGCTTAAGATTTGAGAAAGTTACTGTTGCTGAGGTTGGGTCAAACATCATTAGCACTGAAAGCAGGTAAGTTTTGGTATCACTTTGTTCTTAGCCTTAATTGGAAGTTTCGGTATCACATTGCTAAAAAGTACTAGGGTCATATAAGCTGAGTGGTCAGTAGGCCAAGGTCGGGAGCGTTTTTTCAATTTTTTAGTTAATTGCATTAATATCATAGCAAGAGATTTTTCATAATTTAACTGAATACATTAGTTATTTACAAGTTTCCAATAATATATATACGACAACCGTCTGTTTCAGAAATAATGTGTTACGGTAACAATGTGGTTTTTCAAAAGGATATAAAACCAAGAAAACTATCAACCTATGGTTATGGTCAACAAGAGTTGCACCTGAATACTTTGACTTAAATGCTTTAATTCCGGAGATCATCCCAGAGCATATGAAGCTCTCAAAAGAGCAGAAAAGGTAATTTTTCTCTGTTTATTCATTAATGTCGTATCTCATATTTTATTAACTAATGTTTTGTTATGAATATAAATAAATAAAATAACAACAAATAAAATAATCATTAGACATGGCTTAGCAAAAGAAGTAAGATCAGTTGTCCCAGGCCGTTAAAACTTACTTTGTTTAGTTATATGTTTAGAGAGATTGTAATTATTGATATTGATTTTGTAGCGAGGGCAAGCTTTGAGTTCCAAGAAAAGGTTAGTGTCGATAGTTGGTGCTTTCATGATATGGATGTTTAGGATTGCTTATTAAAACACATTGTCTGCTACTCTGCTTATTGAGTTTGAGTACAACAATAAGTAATATTGAACAGGGCCACGATAAAAAATAGTAGTGTTTGTAGGAAATTTTAGTGGATTTATATTTCCCATCGGGTGTGAAACTGGACAAGAATGGAGCAATACTGGTATATCATTGTCTTGCCCGTTTGTCTGTACATTTTTGTTGGTCATATTTTTATGTTGTTTTTTGTGTTCATTGATACCCAGGTCGATGAATATTCTCGCACTTCGGTCCCATCTATTTGGGCAGTTGGAGACGTTACTGATAGAATGAATCTCACTCCTGTTGCTTTGATGGAGACAGGGGCATTAGCCAAAACCCTTTTTGCAAATGAACCTACAAAACCAGATTTTAGGTATTTTCTTCTCATAAAGTAACTTAATGTTTAGAACTGTGAGACTCATTGTTTCCTTCCTGTTTTTCTGTAGTGCTATTCTGTCCGCGGTATTCTCCCAACCACCAATCGGGATAGTTGGTCTTAGTGAGCACAGGTGACAGTCATGCCTGCAATTACTATAACATTTTTTTAGAGATGGCAAGATAAATGGGTGGCTGGGTTGGTCAAAATGGGTCGTGGCTGAAACCAGTCCTTTGTTGGTCTTGGTTAAAGTGGCGGGCCGAATTGGGTTAACCGACCAACACTTTATCGTCCATTATAATTATTTTTTATAATAGTTAATGAGCAGTCATGAGTACACTCGATCTGCACCTAAGCCTATAAGATGGAAGATGTGAGTGGTGGTTGAATGCTAATAGACCTTACCCTAAATTGTGATTCTGTCATGGTGTCCCTGGTCCAAAGATAAGGAAATGCGACATTGGAACAAATTAAAAATGGTGTTGATGAATTCCCATGTTCTGCACATTTGGTTAGTTGGTAAAAAGAGAAGTTTATACTTTATAGTGAGGCTTTTGTAGTTGCAATAATCGCTTCCAATAAGTAAATGGAGTTCTAATTGGGTATGCAACTAACGGTTCTTTTAATAGTCGTACATGGCCCCTATAAGTTAGCATTTCTAAGTTTTTACTTAGCGTAATTCGTGAGTTAAGGTGTTTAGGTTTGGCTTATTAGGATGATCTAGCTGATTTTTTAGAATATAATGATGAACATTATTCGAGCCACAAAAAAGTGTAGCTCGATACATCTTGATAATAGTTTAAGATCTTATGCTGATTGTAAAATAACATCTTTTCATCATTATTAATTTATTGATTATATTTTTCTCCATATTGATACTTTGTCCTATCAATGTGACTGATTTGAAGCTCGAGAGCACTCTTTTAGATAGGAGCCCTGCCACGTGGCTGAAATTTTTTGACTTTGGCTACTCTAAGGTTTTCAGCATGTAGCCATATTTAATATTATCATGTAAATAAGATCAAAATTGTTATGCTAATATTTGGTTATTGTGTAGCCATCTTTGCTGCGCTCGAGACCCAAATCCACAGTTGGCACCCCTGCATACATTGCTCCTGAGGTTGTTTCTTGAAGAGAATATGATGGCAAGGTAAGATACATTGCATACAGAAGTTGTCTTCTTATTAAAATACATTTTCTGCGAAAAGGGGGCGATTTCGAGAAGCAATCATCTTCATTTTGATCATTTGGCAACTGATAAACATGTAAGATTCTATTCATATTGTTGATTATTGAACATAAACCAACAGGCTTTGGGGGTTAAGATTAGGAAAGTATGGTTTTTGGGATTGCTTATGAAAACTGTTTGTACTGTTTGAAATAATCATAAAAGAGTTTGTAACATGATCATTCGGAATGTTCATTTTACTCTTAAAATCTGTTGTTACCTAATCAAAACGTCATAAGCAGATTAACCTGTTTCCAAAGATATCGTCTTTGTATTTTTGGTTCTACAAATAGTTGAGTCTTCTTATAACTTCAGTTACAACACTTTTTTAACAATTGTTGGGACCGTATATTGTCAAGGCATCCTAAACTATAGTTTGAACGGGTGTTTGGGTCGTTTTAAGGGATGCTGAAAACTGCAGTTTTAAGGTTGTTTGGGCTGACGTGGCTCTTTTGAGGTCAATGAGAAACATGCTTAATGATAATTGGATAGGCACGGGTTTAATTTAGGTAGTACTGGTATGAAGATGCTATAAGATTCTTTATTGCTGCTCAGAATAATATGGAAGCTCCATTTGAGGAGGTTATAGCTACGTAACATGACTTATATATGTTTATATAAATTACATCTTACAAAATTTGCACAACGCCAAAAATATGAGATACATGGCATTCTAAATGCCTCAATGTTACCGTTTTTTGCAGGCCTTTGGAACTTATATCTTCCATCCGAAAGACGCATTTCCAGTAAAATAAAATGGACACTCGACTTCATAGTTGCTTAAAATGTTTGTCAATGTTGTGCTGTATATTGAAGGATTAAGAGGTTAGCTATTTTTTGTTTTTGAAGATTGGTCTCAAGTTCAATTCCTATTAGGTGCAAACCCCGTGAATTAGTCGGCCAAAAGGTCAGAAATCATGGTTACCAAAAAAAAATGATTGATTTTATTACAATTTTTTCTAGCGTCAGGCCAGGCCCGCTCTAGCATTTCCATCACCGGAAGGGGCGGACACATAATTACCAGAAGTAAATATGTTAATTCATTTTGAAAGGCTAATTGTAGAATACTCAAAGTATTTGTGAAAAAACTTCATGCTGATGAGGTATGTCAGTCACACTCAAAGATACGTTTTTTAGCGCATAGAGTATAGCCTACAAAGCATTATTTTGTGATTTTTTTCAGCCACACACCTCTGATCAACGGAACTATACAACTGTAGTCCCATTGGAGCGATCAAAACCTGAGATTCCAATTGAGGAACAGCTAAAAGAAACCGAAATGCTTGAACCAAAAGTGTATGAGTTTATAAGCTGGAAAACTTTAGGTTTTCCATTGGAAGCTTAAATAAAGTTCATAGCTTACTTAAATGGAAGATAGATGTTAAATTGTTTAATGTGGATTGTGGACACCAGGTGACTTTTGCGTTTCTTAACGAGAAACCGACCACATCATCCTCATCTTCAAGTATAAGAGTTGGCATTGGTGTGAGATTAGCAGCAGCAAAGTTATTAGGAGGGGGAATGCAAGCTGGACGATCGATTTTGTTAGTGGTAATGGTGGAAGCAAGGCTTTGAGTTTAACGCATCTCTGATTCCCAACAGACCTAGCTAATTGGGACACAATATTTTAGTAGTTAGAATGTTCAAATTGTAAAATTGCATACATATATTTGCAGGCTAGAATTGGCAAACTTCCAGAAAAAGCCACAAAGTTTGTTCGATATGTTTATACAAATACTGACTTTTGCATTTATATCATACTTGACTTCTCTTTAATCATTATAATTAGTCCATGTTGATTAACAAATGTTAGCTCTAATTTGTGTTCTTTTTATCATCAATTGCAGCTCCATTTAAGATAATGAGGACAACTACAAGTGGTCAAATGGCTAGAAGATCAATTAGAAGATCACTAATGGCTGCATTTTAAACTTTGTTGTTATGTTATATAATTGTGTTTGTTCGTCAATAACATATAGACAATGAAGTTTGAACTTAACTTTCATGCATGCTTTTAGCTCTAATAGTTTGACAATATTTGGACAATTTAACTAAACTCTGAATGTCTATTAAATTGAATTGGAATAATAGAAATGCTTTATTTTTTCGCGTAGCAAAATTAAGATTCATGATTAGCGAATAAAAGTCAAAACTAAACAATCAATTTGTAAAATTAGTGTTATAGAATCCAATTGTAAAAAAGGCTAATTTGTGTGAAAGGTTAGGAAAGGTGGAAGAAGTGAAGATGTAAAGAGGCATAAAAGTAGGAACAAATTATGCATGTTTATTGCTTTCTTTGTTAAAGATATTATCATGCCATTAGCAGGGTCATTTAATTTGTCATAATGCAACGTTATTGCATACCATTTGGCATCATGACTATTTACTGTCTATATTATTAATGCTTACACTTCGTTTTCTAGGCCCAAAGTTGGAGGCTTATACACCTTGCTTATGAATCTGTAAGTTGATATTGGGTGTGCCACCAGCATGGGACGTTGGGGCTTAATCAAAATCTGATCTGCTGCCAATAGCTCATCAGCCAAAGTAATAAGACCATGTCACACACCGAAAAGAACCCTATAAATATATACTTTCTTTTCAAATAGTGATAATTATAATTAACTTACTATAAATTTTTTCAACCGTAAATTAATAGCCTACCAAAATAAAATGAAATCGGCGT
The DNA here is from genome assembly GCA_021014915.2 of Artemisia tridentata subsp. tridentata. Taxonomy (NCBI): domain Eukaryota; kingdom Viridiplantae; phylum Streptophyta; class Magnoliopsida; order Asterales; family Asteraceae; genus Artemisia; species Artemisia tridentata. The sequence continues at coordinate 86,612,875 of CP139504.1, forward strand.
CCTTAAAAATAACAATTAACTTTCTCTTAAAAATTTTCAACCGTAAACCAATAGCCTAACAAAATAAAATGAAATCGGCGTCCTTAAAAATAATTTTAATTATCGTTGACATACGCCTCAGGCGGGCATGTCTTATAATTATTATAGTAATTTTTTATAAAATAAAAATTATAGTAATTTTTTATAAAATAAAAGTATTTGTTGTCATAATAGTATGTATTAAGTTTAGGTATCCTGAAATTATAGGTAGTTGCTGAGTGCTTATCAGGTGAGGAAGTGGCGGGGATTAGGCTACGATGTGATCTAATGGGCATAAAGAAGCGAGGTAAGATAAACATTGAGTTGAAAGATGGTCTTGGGCGGGCATGACTTATAATTATCATTGACATATGTTTGTATAGCGTAAAAAGGGTTTTAAAGAATGGTTGCAAATTGTTGTCTTTCAACCCTAAATCCACAATAAATTGGGCCGATGTGACCTGCAAATAAGTGTGGATAATTGTAGGGTTGGAACGTGTGAATTGAGTATCCCAAATGTTAAACATTCACACACTAAAACAATACCAATTATGTTATTATTGGAATCATTTTATTTTTACTAAACAACAATAATGCAGTACCAGAATATCCTGACCATAGTTTCATAAGTATAATTAACTTCGCAACATTCAACAAGTTAGGAGCGCGCGCGAGTAACCGGGACTCAATTCTTACATGTACTTTATCATGTACTTCATACTAATGTTTTGTTAATATTTCTCACTATATGATATTCACTTGACAGATTACATAGGGTGTGTTCAGAAAGTTGGACAGGTTGAGAGATATGGCGACCCAACTACGAATAGGGTCTTGGTGCGGAATATTGAAATCCAAAACCTCAAGTAAGTAATTTTGTTTACCCAACTAATACTAACCTTTGTATATGATATATTCTAATATGCGTATTCTCTACAGTGGTAATACAATACTGTTCACACTATGGAACCAAATGGCGGACGACTTTGAGGAGGATAGGTATGCCGCACTGCCGCCACCACCAGTCATCCTTGCTGTGAGTTCATGCTTCGTGAAGACAAACTCAGGTAAGTGTTTACCATAAATCTCTACCAGTAAATATATGCAGTTATATATTGTGGCAATTAAGTTTTCCTAAACACTGTACCGCAGCTGGAAGGCTGCAACTATCGGCTACTCCTGCGACATCCTACTACTTCAATCCACGTGTCCCAGAAACGGCGCATATGCTCTCTGTATAAGAACAACCGCTGTCAATACAGATTTTACAATTACTAACACAAAATGTTCACACCTTACTGTCTCTACATTTGCAGCTACGAACCGTAGGCGCAAAACTCAGGTAAATCTCAAACCTTAACCAACATCTTTTAAGGTAACTATGTTTAGTGACAGAATCATTAACAACTAAATTTATGTTACTGAAAATCCAGATTTAGAGAACCATGCTTCTTTAAATGATACTCCTAACCTAAACTTAATACCATCTGAGTTACCCGTAGTCCTCAAGTCTCCAACTTAAAGTGTTTTCAGAATGACCTTGCAAGTATTAGTACGTTTACAGCAACTAATCATTTGGCTGCCAATTTACATCATGGTCTTGAGGTGATCGATAAGCAAAGAAAAGAGAAATGGTTACCTATTACATGCGCTTGCACCAGCAGTACCTCCTCTGCTTCATAAGCTGTATAATCTCTTCCGATCCGTGTATGTACTTTTGGTTGTACATATAACTGTATTTTTGTAACACGTAATCTTTTTAATATATATAAAAGGCAAAGACTAATTGTGTTTCATTTATCTTATTTGTGTTTATATAGTTTTCCTTTATTGCGTGTTGTTTATATCTGCAATTTATAGCTATTTAATATGTGTTTGTATACATGTACATGGAAAATTAATTTTTATTATTTTAGCTTTTGATACAAGGAAAGTAGGAATTATGTGCTTATTTGAGTGTTATAAGTAAGCGTTGTTTAGTACTACATCCGTCCCATAATAAGTGTCCACTTTGATTTTTTGGAGTCTTTCTTATTAAATTTTGACCATAAATGTTGACATTCAGCAAGGCTGTCAATATCAAACGTTAAAAAGACGACTAAAACTGGAACGAAAAAGAAGAAAAACAAAAACAGTTGTTTCATCGGGTAATTTTTATAATAAACAGTTGAATATTGATTGTTTGGTTATGAATATGAATCGTATTATGGGTTAAACATTGATTATTTGTTTATGAATATGAATGGTATTATGAACTGCTTATACACGTTTGAATTATGTGTTACTAAAAAGGTTTACCAGTACTACGTTTGAAGAAGCAGTACTAACTTGAAACTTAGTACTGCTATTATGAGTTTAAAGAAGCTGTACTAACAGTTTGTATTGCTATTACGCATTTAAAGAAGCAGTACTAACTTGAATATGTATGATTAGGTTTTCATATGTAATTAAGAATTGTTTTTGTGCAAATTTCCAGCAGCAACTGAGGAGGCAACCAACAACATTATACTGGATTCAGCAGATGGTTTGTTTATTAACAATTAAACATCCATGGTATTTGTTTAGTTTCATATAGAAAAGCAGAGATCGTACACATGAATGTGAGTTACTAAGTCAATTGGTTTTACACAGAAATAACCCTTTTAAGATAAAAGCTTTGGTGATGGTGGGAAACTGGTATCAGTTTGGACAAGATTGCCACTTTGAAGAACAAAAGATGATGCGTCTAAAGCTGGTGCGTAATGAGCTTCAATCTATTGATGGAGAACAACATCAAGTACCAAGATTCCATGTCTGTTAATATACTTTGGTAAGGTAACCGTGTAGGACAACATGATACAACTTATAATCTACTAGAATGGAACATTTTGTGGTTATCATGTTTGTGTCAAAAATAACTCTTTGATATAATTAACAAATATTTCGGTCCAATTTAGTTACAATTGTTGCTAAAACAAAATGTTAATGTAGCCACCACATATACTTAGCATATACATACATCAATAGTCAACCACATGACGTAAAATATCCAAACACCAGATAAACTCAATTATTCGCTGCCTGTTTTCCGACAAAGATAAAGTTTTCTTTTAACACTGTTGTATGGGTAATGAGATTCAATCTATCAATGGTGAACTGCAACAAGTACCTATATTCCATGTCTGTTAATATATTATGGTATGGAAACCATCTATCACATCTACGAACACAATATATCAACATATGAAAAAGTACTCAAATGCTATTCTAAATATAACTTAAAACAAACTCAATATTGTATACAACGACAGAAATAATCTCAACATTCTTTAATTCAAACATCAATAAAATAATACCTACTTACATGACTCTATCTGTTAATTATAACTATACAATATAGCTGATATCCGTACATGAATTAATAAAGTTATAACTATACAAGATAACTGATATCCTTACATGACTAAGTTAAAATGTAAATTACAAGTCATGCCTGCCCATCGGGCGGGCTTTGACACTAGTATATATATATATATATATATATATATATATATATATATATATATATATATATATATATAGGGGCGTTATTGTGGTGTACAAGCTTAAAATAGATAAAATAGGTACACACGTGGACCGTTGGATCAATCTAAATAGATGAGATTATATATTAAATAGATGAATGGCACAATTGTAATTAAGTGACAGACAAATGGCTTTTGTGTATCAAGTTTTTATAGAATCGTATATATTGTGTTGATCATTAACGAGTATCAGTTAGACTAAGAATTAGGTAGCCACAATTAAGCACCCCCAATTAGTTAACCGGATATAATGCAATTCGGAATCAACATCATAATCCCCAAAATCGATCAATCAATAGAAAATCCCCAAATCGATCAATCAATAGAAAATCCCCAAATCGTTCAATCAATAGAAAATCCCCAAATCTTCGTTCTACATTTTTCCTTTAAATACAGGTAGCAAAGGTGTGTATACAAGTATGCCGAATTTTGTTTCTCAAGTGATTAACAATTCGAATTCACAAGAAATAACGTTTGGTAATTGATTCTTGGTTCTTCTTATTATTATTTTTTTATTCAGTCTTTAAAGATTGTTTTTTTTTTTTTTTTTATTTAATCAACACATTGTTGTGTTTTGGTTTCAGTCTGACGAAGTGGAAGGCTGACAATGGTTAGACGACCAAACTATCGACCTAACTCTTGGAAACGACGAAGTGATAATGAGGAACCTGAAACTATCGATCTAACTCTTGATGGAGATAGTGAAGACGATCAAGGTAATGTGTATTGCTTCTTATTAATATACGGTTTTGATTATTGGGATGTGAGTGAGTTGATTTGTGTGTATTTGTCACTTGGTATGTATGAGTTGAGTTGGTTGTGTAAGCTTCTTACCTAACAGATGTGTATGAGTTGAATTAGTTGTGGAAGGTAGTTAGCTAACTATTAGTTGTATATGGCTGGGTTTTAAAAGAAGTTATTGGTTGATTAAGTGTATAAGTTGAAGTAGTTTATTGTGTATTGCTTATTAACTGTTTTGAAATAAACAACTAGTAGTTGAAGTAGTTGATTGTGTATTGCTTATTGCTTATTAACTGTTTTGTGTATTGCTTAAGTTGAAGTAGTTGATTGTGTATTGCTTATTAACTGTTGAAGTAGTTGATTGTGCATTGCTTATTAACTGTTTTGTGTATTGCTTAAGTTGAAGTAGTTGATTGTGTATTGCTTGTTAACACATTGTATAAGTTGAAGTAGTTGATTGTGTATTGCTTATTAACTGTTTTGAAATAAACAACTAGTAGTTGTTGTGTGGTGTCGCCTAGTTATATATGACGGTGTATTAGCTACATATAGGTGTTTTTAAGTCTTATCTACGTAAACCAATGTGTGTGTAATGATATTTGTGCATCAGTCGCATACGTGTTTAGTAATAGTTTGGACCGTGTGGTAGTTGATAGCAGGTCATTCGTATTACATGATATACATACCTAACGGTGAATGGGTCATATAAGTAATGAACTACTGGTATAACTTTTGATCTGTTGCATTTCATAGATGAGCGAAAGGTATGTGCATCCTTTGAGACTTGAGAGACTGTGGCTATCTAAATCAGACCACATATGTGTCTGTAATGAGTATATAAGAGTGTAATGTAAAACATAGTTTGGTGGTTCTAAAAAAAGGAGGTTCACTTTGTTTGCTTTTTATGTAATGTATGTTGTAACTTTATAATTACATATGTGCATCCTTTGAGACTTGAGAGACTGTGGCTATCTAAATCAAACCACATATGTGTCTGTAATGAGTATATAAGAGTGTAATGTAAAACATAGTTTGGTGGTTCTAAAAAAAGGAGGTTCACTTTGTTTGCTTTTTATGTAATGTATGCTGTAACTTTGTAATGTATGCTGTAACTTTGTAATGAGGCTTTTCAATCAGTCGCATGCATGTCTGGTAATAGCTTGGTCTATGTGTTAGTTGATAGCAGCTTATGTGTATTACATGATATCGTACCACTCATAAAAGAGTTTTAAATAGACTAATCTATATCAGTTGATGACTTATGTGTATTAGGTTGTTTGGTTAATGTTGTATATAAGAGTGTAATGTTTTTGGTTGGTGTATGTGGTCAATCAGATATTGGTGTTCAATTTGAAGGAGAAAAGGTGGATAAAGAAACTGAAAAAGGTGCTAGTTTGAAGAATGACGAGGCACGTAAAAAAAAGGAGTTGAAAAGGGACAAGGGTACTAAAAAAATGGAGGACGAAAGAGAGGGAACTGGAAAAGGTATTTTATAGCTAAGAGATATTATTTATGTGTTTCGTATTTTATTTATGATTGACTGGTATAATTTATGGAAACTTGTGGTGTCAACAGGCAAACGTGCAGCGGCTAAACGGAAAATGGAACCAGAAGCCGGAATAGGGGAAAAATTATTTGATAAAGGTAACTGGATTTTGTATTACAGTTTTATTGAATGGAGCAAGTGATAAGTGTGTACGTGTTTAAATATGTTGATGTAATTGTCGTATTTTATTTGGTGTGTCAGTAGATGAAGATGCTGCAGCTGTAGATGGACAGTCAACAGACGATGATTTTGTTTTGCAGCAAAAAACAAAGATACCCAAAGTTTCTATCAGTAAGAAAAAAGTGTTTACCAAAAAACGGTTTGAAAGGAAAGGTAAAGTAGGAGCAGAGAGTATAAAAGGAAAGAATAGAGAGGTTCCTAATGTTGGTAGAAATGTGAATAGAGTACGTTTAAGGAATCCGCCAGGCAATTTGTTTCGCGTGATAACAAAGATGTCGGATATTGAAAAAGAGGATGTAAGAAGGATGGGTTTTGGTGAGTTGCTCGAGTTTAAGATAAAGGATATACTGACCCGTCTTGCTTACTGGCTATTAGACAACTTTGATGAAAACACATGTAGCTTGTATGTAGATGGTAGAAGAATAAATATTACACCAGACCTAGTAAAAAATGTGTTAGGTGTACCAAGGGGGGATGTACACATTGAGACTCGGGATAATGCAGATTATAGGAACCCGTTAGTTAAGCAGTGGAAGGAACAGTTTGGGGATGGTGTTAAAAAGTATTACAACACTCATGTGGCAAGTCAAATATTGAAAACAATCCGAGGTGGGTGGATGTTTAAGTTAAATTTTTTGGTATTGTTTTTTTCAACAATCGGTGAGCTAAATTTGAGCAATACCGTCAATATTCGGTTCCTACCGTGCATTAACAAAGAAGACGATATACGGAAGTTAGACTGGTGCACGTATATAGTCGAGTGTTTGGTAAGAACAAGAAGATCGTGGAATCGGAAGAGACATTTCAATGGTCCTGTAATACTACTACTGGTATGATATTTCTTATGTATTCGGCGTGTAATATATGTTTATTAAATCCATTTTTTTTACTTTGAAAACACTTCAACCAATTAAATATTATCTGTTAAAATAAAAAATGAATAATTACTTTGAAAGTTCTCAAGTTAAGTTTACTTGAAATTAATATTACAAAGTTTAAATAAGACTATAATTAATTATTTTATAAGAAAATAGTCATTTTGCGAAAAGAAAAAAATAAAAAAATAAAAAAATACGTCGTAGTTTTTTTTTTTTGTTTTTTTTTTTAATTGATTTTTAAGAAAGCGTTTTACAAATCACAAACACCCCCAAATTAAGGCGCGAAAACAACGTATATCACAATCCAATAACCAAAACAAAAATCAAAAAAAAGAAAAATGGATGATTCAGGTGCAATTTTATCCCATTTATCTGCACTCAAAGATATGCTTGATCAGGTCCCTTATTGAATTCTATTTTCTATAAATACATCTATGTTATTAGGGTTTGTGTTGATTTTGATGTATTTGATCAGGTGAATGAAGAAATCGAAGCGAATTACGGAGTTACGAGGGAGATCGAATTGGAGATATTGAAATGTTGCGAATTCGAGAGAGAGATGGCGGGTAGAGAGAGTGAGTTGATGAAGAATGTTTATGAGCTTCAGTTTCAGATTAAGGGATTGGTGGCCATGGATGGTATGTGTATTTTTGTGTTTATGTGTGATTTATAACGAATCGAAAGATGACTTGATATGTTTGTGTTTGAAGAAGCTGACAGGCGTGCGTTTGAGGATGTGATAAGGAAGGAGTTTGAGATGTATACTAGTTGATAAAAATTAGTCGAAAACTCACTAGGTACACATTTGGGTGACCGGGGAAAAGGGTCGGAAACGGTCATGGGGATACCTTGGTTAGGCCGCGTTCATATGAGTCAAAGACTCACCCTCCCGGGTAACATGAACATGGAAAACCTCATTTGTTTACCTGTTTACTTGTGGTAAGAGTTAAGGTATAAGAAACTAAAATGTATTGTCGAGTAATGTTATATCATCTTAATAAAGATCTGGTAAAAGTTCATATAGTTAAAAGGTCTGCAAGTTGTTATCTTTTGCTAAGTATCAATTAGGATGATATTTAGGATTTAATAGAAAACTGAATATGTAGATACTCGTGTTTCCAAAGAAACATGACCTTAATAGGTTTTGGGAAGAGTGACGAGCTGCTTTGCCGTGATCGAGCCAGAAACCAATTGGTATGCAAGAACAGTTAGATATTTTTAATATTGCTCAGAGAAAGGGGTTAACTTAGATCCAATTTAAATTGTTGGTGGTCTTGTATGGGTAAACTTTTGCAATACCTTTTGTTTGTACTCGTTCGTGAATTTATGCCCATTAGAACAATGCTGCTTTGGTTGTTAGTTTGAAAACCAGTCGAGTTTTATTTGTTTTTGCTGTCATGCTCTGTGGAGTAAAGGATCCTGCAGATTAGAAGCTTTCAGATGTGCTATATAATTATGGGTTGATAATTGCATAATTGATGATGATAGATATGATTCATTTTTTCATGATATGTTAATCTGTCTGAGGCCTTAGATGTTTTCTAAATTAGCTGAATCAAGAACATCAAGTGAACGCATGGAGAACGAGCTGTCGTCTATTAAAATGAAACGAGACGAGACACTTGAAAGAATGAACACCAAGAGGTATTATAGAACTCTATACGTTCTCTTTTATGTCAAGGAAATAGTCTATTTGAACCTTGTCTTCTATTCTTCACTCAGGGAAACATTTAGCAAATTGTGTTTGGATTTTCAGAAGAAAATTGACGAGGAAGGAAAAGGTAAACTAGGGACATTATTGGCAGAGAAAGAGTACCTTGAAAATGAAGCTCATCTTCTGCGGACAAAGATTAGTTCATTGCAAAATTCCATGTCAGATTTTGTTGAAGACATTGTCGAAGGTATTAATGCCTCTAATTCAGGTAATACATCTTCGTTACCTAAAATTTAGGTATCTGAATGTAAATGTTTTATTCATTGAGGATTGCTCTATTTTAATCATTGAGAAATTGTTTTAATCATTGTTTGGAAGCCTTTTTAAATAATGTTTAATTAGCTTTATAGTCACATTGTTAAAATTTTAGGGTGCCTACAAAAAGTAATGAAAATATAAACAAAATATAGGAACCTGTTAGAAAGGTAAGGCTAAGTAAGATTGTCCTTTGGCAGAAAAAAGAGTAACTATGGGGAGAAATGTGTACTGAGTAAATCTTACAGAAACTTGCATTCTTTGTAAGCACAGAGAATTTGAATGATTATGGTGATAAATTTGATGCTTATAATTTTGTTGTAATTAAAAGCCCCATGACTTGGTTGAAGGCACTCAATTTGAAGTTTATGTCAAATGCAGCTTTGGCTATCGAGATAGAGAGTGGTAATGCTGAGAATGACAAATTGGTCAAAGAAATCAATGAACTGAAGACCACACTGCTTGCAGCAATGTCACTGTGACTGGCATATTCAACATAGACTTAGCATCATTACCTAGCCTTAGAGATACTTCATCTGCTTGCATCTTGACCGTTAAAAAACATACACACAAAATTACTTGGTATCCAGGAGGATGATATTCGACACTTACAAAAGACATCACTTTACAAATTTGAACAGTTGACTCTACAAACATTTTGATCCCAATGATACTGTTTGTTTACAGAGAGATTAAGTTTGGCAGGGATGTACGTCATAATTGGGAATTAAGACGCAGAAATATATACTTCACTAACTCCACAATTGTAGCAGTGAACTTTTTTTTTTTTTTCCCTCAAGTATTAGTGAACTTATACATGCATATTAGTTCTTGTAATCATATTTGGTACATTAAACACTATTGAAATTCAAATATATGGAAACAAAAGTTTTGTTAGGTGAACCCGACCCATTTTGACCCAACTTGCTCATTTTGTCTACAGAAACTGTCTATTGTAGTCAAGTGAAAGGGATCTTTGTTTGATGCGGCCATACATTGCAGAGCTACCATCCATTGGGAACATTGAACTTTGCAGCTGGTTCAAGGAACACAAAAGCCCTAGTTTTGCTATTTGACAAAATAGGTTCCCACCTCTGCATTTGGTTGGACATATCATATGGCTATTCAAATGAGTCATTGTCTTACATGGTTTTGACATGTTATTTTCCAGTTTGGTGTTCCTTATCATCTGACTCTTAATTTTGCATCCAACAGTTATTGGTATTTGGAAGAACCCACAAAACTTAACCACTCTTCGATTTACACCCATGAATTATGGTATTTGGCAAACGACATTGACATTATCATTTTGTGAAAAATGACAAAGTTCTAACAGTTTTACCATCATATTTATCAACTCTACAATAATTTAGAACAATGTTATATTCTCTTTTGTGTGATTCAGCACTAACATCAGAAAAACATCATCCAAAACATTGCCCAGACCCTATTCCATCAGATATGGTATCAAAGTTTAGCTTTGCCGGTTCATACAACTGATGGAGCCAAGCCAACTCTGCATCAACCGGATTAAGCTAAGCCATATCCTTTCTCTTTCTCTTCCTGGACACTCGGTGAATGTTGTTTGAATTACATGCGGTCTGTGATGGAACGTCCTCTTGATTGCTAGGTAAGGTATCGGTCGCTTCCATCTGTGTGTTAGAAATGATATTTGTCGAGCTGCTAGCAAAATTCGGCGCCACCTCTACAGCGGGCAAAGTGTCCTGAAAAATAAATTTCAAATCTGTAAGTTTTCGATATAGTAAAATTTAAGTTGCACCTGTAGTTTATGAAAATTAGTTTCACCATTTCTTCGATTTCTGAATTGTTGTTCAGTGTTCTTGAGCTTTCCCCAAGTTCCAAGTGGCTAGTTGACCTTTCTTGTAGCGGCAAATACTGTCTATTACCATTAATAGCATCTGCAGTCTCGTCTCTAGCCGAGTCTTCTGAATCCAGCATCTCAAAAATCATGTTGAGCTGCTCGTCTACACAAGAGAAGTAACCGGCGGTCAGAACCCGGCAACTCAAAACATTTAAAATACAATAAACGGGACGGAAATACCCGTAAATTCCGGTGTGAACGATTTTAAAGGCTCATCTGGAATTTTTTGCTTCAGATGCCTAAGAGCCTGCCAGATCCCAGGAAACTTCTTGGACATTAGAACAACATGCTCAGGATGCTCAAACTCTATCGCGAAATCCCTATAAGTTTGATTAAAACTGAATCCCTGTATGCAGACAGAATTAAGAGATGTGCACAGTCTGACTAAAACCAAAAAGCCAAAGGTATTAATTAGGACATGCTTACCGCATTATAAATATCTCGCATCCTGTGAAGCCCATTCCGGCAGATCACCGAGAGTGGCACAAACGACTGACAACAAAAAGAAAAATAGTAAGTGGATTGAAGTCGTCTTTAAAAAGCAATGAATCAGGAACAAAAAGATTACCTTAGCCAACATAGCGGCGAGGAACTCAGCATCTGCTGAAATATGCGTTTGGTGGGTAGGGACTTCAACAAGTTTCGGTCCCACCGATGCCTCACTAGCAGTGACTAGGATGCACTGCCTATCAACCAAAAGTTGTTCACCTTGCCGCTCTTGGGTGAATGCAAAACACTGGGGGAAAACAAGCTATTGGTTTACACATACCAATAAAATAAAATAGAATCAAGTCACATCGTGTACCGTCATAGCACATGCTAGCCCCTCCTCGAGGGCGGGAGCACCTTGATCAAAATCTGATAATAAGGACAAGAATGACTCCATGCTTCTCGTCCCTATCACGTGTGCTGCTGCTGATTTCACTGCATGAAATGTGGTTCATTTAGATAAAGTAAAGAAACGATAATATAATCAAATAACATCAGATTTGTAAGTTTGTACATACTTCGATCGGGGCTACCACACACCACAAGGTATAGCAAACATTGTCCACATAACGACGGACCCTGTCTAAACATATAAAGATAGTGATACATCAAAATAAGGTTAAACTTGTGTGTCAAACAAATATTCTAAAATGAATCAAACTATGATTGTTTCGAGTTGGTGTTACCGCGGAAGTCGAAGTAACATGTGAGCAAAACTCCCTGCAAAAATGAAATGACATATCATATGCTTAAAAGACAAAACACATGTATTATTGTACTGATACATAAATGCTACGAGGAAATTATATTGATCGTTCATCTAAATTGGTGAAATTTACTCCATCTAGCTTTGATACACTATGTAACAGTGATCTCTAGTTGTTTGCTTTGCCGACCCAAAAAAAAAAATTACATACGGAGTACTTGAGGAAGAAAAAAAAAAAACATATTTGAGTTCCCAAAATTACAGAAAATTTAACTCGGGACCATTTATGAAGATAGTATCTATAACTAGCAGTTTCCGTATTTCTTAAAAATCACAAGGACTATTGATGTAAATTACAGTAAATTTAATTTTTTACAAGTAAAAAAGATATATAAAAAAGTAATTAACAGATGGTTCCTCTTGTTATACCCAAACTATATTAATTTTTGTTATTAACTTAATGTATAATAATAATAATAATAATAATAATAATAATAATAATAATAATAATAATAATAATAATAAAAAAATGAAAAAATAAGAAATAAAAATGAAAAATAATTAATTAATTAATTAATAATAATAATAATAATAATAATAATAATAATAATAATAATAATAATAATAATAATAATAATCAAAAATTAAAAAAAATAAGAAATAAAAATGAAAAATAATTAATTAATTAAATATTTACTGGAGGCACAGGTTCAGTTTGATCGGTCGTTACGCAATTCCTTGGAGAAGATTGTTACCGCCTCAGGGCCGGAGTTTGGTGATTGGCAGTGGCGGCTTGCCACTCTTCCAATCAAGTTGGGTGGTCTTGGTGTCCTTTCAGTGAGTGACATTATCCGGTATGCTTTTCGCGCATCTCGTTTGCAAACAAGTGATCTGCAAGACAAGATACTGGCTAAATCTGGTAATGTCCTCTATGGGCCTTCTTTTCAGCATGCTCTTGACACTTTCAACATTGCTTGTAACATTGACGCTCTCGCTGTCACCAATGACGCTTCTGCCCCCCAAATGATGAAAACATTGGCAAAGTGTTACTTTGATGTCATCGAGAAAGACCTTGTTTCTAAGTACTCACTAAGCCCTAGACAGGTCGCTGTTCTCAATTGCATACGCGCCCCACATGCACAGGATTTTCTTTTCACCATCCCTATTGACGGCTTAGGTCAGAGGATGAACCATCGCCAATTCCGATCTATGCTGTGTTATAGGCTTACTGTACCTATGTTCTCGGAAGGTAGTCTTTACCCGAGTTGTAACGTGCATCGTATGGATATATGGGGGGATCACGCGGTCCACTGCTCCAGTGAAGTGGGAGTGAAGTTCAGACATAATCTAGTGCGTGACATTTTTGTGGATATCTGTTCTAAGGTTGGGATCATGTTGCGAAAGGAAGCTCCTATGGGGTTCCTATCGGAGGATGGGAAGGAGCTACGTCCTGCAGACTTGTTATTATTTAATTGGCTTCAAGGTAAAGATGCATGTTTGGATGTGACTGGCATCTCTCCATTTGCTGGTATTGGGGCGACTTCGTGGGCTCCTGGGGCAGCCTTGCACAATGCTGTGGAGAAGAAAAATAGAAAGTATGCATCCAAATGTGAGGACAATGGATACAAGTTCATACCTTTTGCCTTTTCTACGTTCGGGGAATTTGATACAGAGGCTTTGAACACCCTTTCACGTATTAAGTCTATTGCTAATAGCCACTCAAATAATGTTAAAAATGGTGTTTTTATCTTTCATAGGATTAGCTTTTGTATTCAGAAAGGAGTTGGAGCACAACTTGTGTCTAGACTCCCATCCAACTTTATGTAAAAGTTTTCAAGTTTAATGAAAATTATTATTATTATAAAAAAAATAAAAAATAAAAATAAAAATAAATAAACAAATAATAATAATAATAATAATAATAATAATAATAATAATAATAATAATAATAATAATAATAATAATAATAATAATAATAATTAAATATGTACTGGAGGCACAGGTTCAATTTGATCGGTCCAGATGCCGTGCTCAGCTTGTTCCAGGTTATTTGCGGGGGACATTTACGGGGATCATGCAGTGTCGTGTGCTGGTATTATTGGTATTAAGCACCGGCATAACGTGGTACGCGACACTCTCGCTGATATTTGTTCCCGGTCTGGGATCTCGGCTCGTAAAGAGGTTGACATTGGCCTTTGTGGAGAACGAGACAAAAGCTTACGCCCAGCTGATGTATTGCTCTATTCTTGGGACGGCGGGCAAGATGTTTGTGTCGATTTGACAGGGTCGTCTCCTTTGACGCAATCGGGTATGGTCGATTTTGTGCCAGGGCGAGCGGTGGTTGAAGCAGCACAGCGCAAGTGTGTTAAATATGAGAGCAAATGTGCTGACATTGGATATGGGTTTCTTCCCTTCTCATTCTCTTCCTTTGGGGAACTTGAGAAGGATGCAGTGGCCCTACTGAAACGGATCCGAAGGTTCTCAGTAACTCAAGACATCGGTTCGCGCGTCGCTGCTCATATTTTTAATAGGATTAGCTTTGCAATAGCTAGAGGAGTGGGAGCCCAGTTAGTATCCCGACACCCCTCTAATTTCTTGTAAATCCTATTTTCTTCTAATGAAGTGATGTTTTTATAATAAAATAATAATAATAATAATAATAATAATAATAATAATAATAACAATTATTAGTGGTTTTTTATAAAAAAATTAAATTATATGTTTAAATTATAAATTTCATAAATGAAAATGCAAGTGATGGACCTGAATTTTGGTGTAAATCTCTTTACCATCCAAAAAATATATGAAACATAAAAAATCTACACTTAACAAACTTAACTTTGTTATTAGCTTTACAAGATTTGGATTGAATTATAGTCGACTATAATATAATATTATTTTATAATTGAATTCAAAGTATTTGAAAACGGACATTATAGTATTTGAGTACTCCCTCCGTCCCACTATAAGTGTCCACAATTGTATCTTTGCTTGTCCCATATTAAGTGTTCAGGGAATATTTTCAACCAATGAGAAGAGACTTTAGTGGGTAATAGTGATATTTGATTGGTGGAGAGTGTAGTTGGCCCCACTTTCCTAAAACTTTGTGCAAATGAAAAGTGGACACTTATAGTGGGACGGAGGGAGTATTTCTTTAAAGAAACGATTTTTATACGAATTTGTTTTGCCATAGACTCAATCAAATAATTCAACTCGCTAGTTAGATTGCTTAGTTTATCTAACGTATTTAAATTGAGCGATCTGATTTGTTTTCGCATTCAATTTTTATTTTTCCCAAACATGCTTTTTGTTCTTTTATTAGCAAAAGATTTCTCCATTAATCTCTTGGCAAAAAATTGCACAAATAATCTTTTTTTTTTTTTTTTTTTTTTTTTTTTTTTTAACAGCAAAGATTATATATAGAAAACTAGCAAGCAGCTAGAAAAAGTTACATATTACATGCAATGGCGGAGTTTTGTAACCAAACCCCCCATAACATCTTACAATTCTTCCACCGGTTACTAAGCAAACAAAAAAAAGATCTAGAAACCATGTCATAAAAAATGTTAGACTTCCGAGGCTTCATCGAATCAAAAATAAAGGAATTGAGGAAGTTCCATAAAACCCAAAACGCCGTACAAATAACCGCATCAAAACACTTTCGTTGCATAACCGAAAGCTTAGAGTGATCAGCCCAATTAATAAAAGAATCTACTGATATGGAAGAAGGAGTAGGGACGTTCCACCACCTACTAATGTTACTCCAAATACCGTGAAGCTCAACACAATTAGTAAAGACATGCTCTACAGTCTCCAAGGAAGAAGAACACACTGTACATAGATTAGAATCTAAAACGATTCCGCGAGACACTAAATTATCTCTAGCAGGAATAGGAACCAAAGCAATTCTCCAAAGAAGAATGTTCAACTTAATTGGAATAAAATTGTTCCAGCGAGTTAACGTACCTCCACTAAACAATGAGTGACCGTCTAGGAAATGTCTTGCGGAGGAGATTGAGAACTCATCTGAAGAATCTAAAGTCCATCGTAGCCTGTCCTGCTGAGGAGAAGTAGCGAAAGCCTGAATCAAGGCGGAAATATCCTCCCATTGCTCAGTCTCAACACCACCTCTCGGCTCTTTTCGAAGAGAAGAGGCAACCAAACCAATATGCAACCTATCTGCCACGGAAATGACCTGCGACTCATCAAGAGCAAAAATTCTGGAAAATCTAGTGAAAAAAGGCGTAGATCCAAGCCACGTATCCCTCCAAAAATCTGTAAGCTGTCCATTACCAACCCGAATATGGAAAAAATCCTGTAAACCATCACCACGGTCTTTTAGTTGTCTAAAAGCTGAAATAATCCCATTCCAAGGCCCAGAGTGAGCTCCAACCATGGACAGATCACGCCATCTACCATTATGACCGTGTAAAGCACGAATAACAGAGACCAACAAGGCATTAAGATTGTGGAAGAATCTCCAAAACCACTTAAATAGCATAGCTCTATTAAGAGAAAAAAGACTACCGACCCCTAAACCTCCCTCTAGCCGACTTGCCATAACCCTCGACCAACTAACCCAATGGAGTTTCTTCTGACCTACATCCGCCCCCTAGAAAAAACATGCACGCACTCCTTCAAGATCTCTAAGGACACTAACGGGAGCGGGAAACAAAGACATAAAGTAAGACCCCAAAACAGACTTAACAAGCGTAAGTCTTCCCCCTATCGATAAGGTGTTCGCCTTCCAACGTGTAAGTTTTGAATTGAATCTATCTGTAATGGGTTTCCAAGCTTTGATCCTGCTCATAAGTTGGCCCACTGGAAGACCCAAATAGATGAAAGGAATCTTACTAGCAGCACAACTAATCACTTCTGCTAATTGTTCTACATGCGTAAAAGTGACTCCAACTCCTATCAATTTACTTTTAAGAAAGTTGATCTTTAGACCCGAAGCAAGAAAAAAACATCGTAAAATCCACAAAATACGCCTGGCATTCTCTAAAGACCAATCGCAAAGGAACACCGCATCATCACCATAAAAGAAATGAGAAACCTCCGTCCCTATAAAAAAATCTTGAATGCACAAATAGTCTTTAATTAGAATTTATTAATATGTATACAGACGGTCCCTATAAAAAAATCTATAAGGACCATCTGAGTTAGGACTGTCCATAAAACCGTACAATCTACATAAAACCAAATTGGATCACACATGTAATCTTACTTTGTATAAGATCACCTAATTTGTTTCTCAGTTCGCACTAAAACTTTTATCGAAAAATGTTTCTTGTTACACAAGATCTCGATTTTAAAGACATAAAATCCGTCTTACCTTTTTATGTAAATTCTTTTCCTTTCATATCCTTTCTAAATTTTAATGAAAAGTGAAACCTTGAATGCTTGACATTCGGAGGGAAAACAAAACCGAGTAATGTTTCAAATAAAGTAAGCATCGCATATTTGTTGATCGTCAATCTTGTTGTGTGAGATTATACCGTTAAGTAAGCTTCATATAATGAAATAAACATCTACCTTACGATGTTGTTGAGTATCGTTGTTCTGATGATGTTCCAGTGTGGAGCCATACTCATTGTGTTATCTATGACAACCACAAGTATCTTCTTTGCCATGTTCCTGTGAAACGATTTCCAAACAACAATGAATTAATAAAGGCTAGGCCATAATAAACAAATCAATTCAACTTGTATACATAAAAAAAATTATATGTAAGCATCTTACACAGATGCACGTTTGAATCAACAACGTACGAAGTATATGTATTTTAGGGTTGCAGTAAGAAAAATGATAGCCAACGCCTTTTTATGGTAGAAGATTCAAGTGCACTTATCACTTATTTATAGCAATTGTATAAATATATTGAAAGATTTAAGATCATTTGAGGACCAAACTTTGTTTACATACCAAGGGATCAATCCCCACCATCCATCTTCATTTGATCTAATGGTTGTGATTAAATACATACTTTACACTACAAAGGTATAATTGTCAACTATATAAATACAAAATTAAAAAACTCATATTTTAATCTCTCATAAAACACACACAGAAAAGCGTGTTTCTCTCATCCTTAATTTAACATCAACTTCCACCTTCCAATCCACTTATCAAACCCTAAATCCGAATTTCAATTCGTCCAATTAAACACGATATCATCTTTATTCATCATAATCATTCCTTCTCGTTAAACATTAAATTCACTATCATCAGATTCAATTCCTGGATGAATTTTCAATCTGATCTTCTTTAGATCATTCATCATCAAATTAAAAGCATGTGAAAGCATTCGAGCATAAAAATACATGATAATTATAAATTGAATATAATAATGAGTAAATTTATGTTTTTTTACATCTAATCTTTACGTAAATTATGCTTTAGAAAAAATATTATAAATGCACACCATGTGTTTGATGAAATGAACAACTGATTTTCACATGGAACGACCCTGGTTTTTAACTTTTTTGTTTGTGTACAGGTTCAGCTCTTGGAGATGAGGTGGTCGTGGAGATGAGATCGTAAGCTGGTGTCGTTGTGAGGATGGTGAGTTTCGTGAGTGTTCAGGTAGTGAGATAGTTGGCCACGTGAAAAATTATGTTAATAATGACCAAAGAATATGCAAACCGTTATCTTGTATGACCAAAAAACGTCATTAATCTAATATATATCAAACTAACTTCTTTATTTAAGGCGCTTATAAGCTTATTGTATTATCAAAGTATAGCAAACTTATCAACTCATCGAAAAGTGCTTAATAACCTAATGACTTGAAAGAGGCTTCTTACTTTTTCTTTTGTAAAAGCACTTTGTAAGTAGCTTTTGCAAATAGTATGAGCTTCTATGATAAATCTATGCCAAATACTCCTATAAATTCTTAAGTGATCTGATTATCACAACTTTAAATAGCAGAAGTAAATCCAAACAATGCTAACATTATGACATGAAGTATAACCACACTGCATATAAATCTGTCATTAATTTGCAACAATTCATTATATTTGGTGTTCCTGTGAAGTTGGTTAAAGTTTAACTGACTAGTTGTGATATTTTTCGGATGATCATCACTGCAGAGTCTGTTGAATTGCATGTTGTCTACTATGTGTTATCTTTTTAGCAATCTGGTCGTCTAAATTTATATAGGATTTGAATTATTTTCTGATATTTACTGTTAGAAATCTTTGTGATGATCAATTACATTAAAAGGTTAATGAGTTAATTTTTGTATAGTGAATCAGCCTGATTGTGTTTCAGAGAGAAACATTTAGAATCTTAGAGCCTTATTAACAATATACCAATTGCGAATGTACTATTGGACACCTGAAATGTCTATCAGTTCAAGAGAGAATCTGCGTAAATGTGATAGCTGAGTTTATTATTATTCTATGGTATTGCCTTCTTTTTTCCTCTTTCTTTTTATTGTTTTCCCCTCGTGTTTCGTAGCTACCAGGTATGAGCCGAGTATCACTTAAAAATTACGAAGGGTCAAAGTTGGTGGCAATAAGGAAGTACTACAATAAACTGGGAAAGTTGTTTCCTTTTGGTCCAGGTAACCACTTGCAGCTTCTTTATTTTTTGTCATTATTCATTCAAAATAATCGATTCTATATTTGATATTAGATACTTTTAGCTTATGTTTATGTCAGCTTTATTAGGTAGAAGTTTACTGTCTTTTTAAATCCATTGGTTGTTTTTGTTCATAAATCTGATGATCGGCCTTTTGTTTCTGAATACAGTCATCTATAAAACAAGTTAAAACACAATGTTGAGTGCAATCGCTTATGTGCCAAATGTTAGGTCAAGATAAATGTCTATATTATGCATTGCATAATATAGAATTAGCTCCCATGGCATGCTTATGTAAAAGTTACTATGGTGGCTTGTTGTATGCTATTTAATTAGAAATCGTTAAAGAAACACTGAAGAGTAGTGGACTTTGCAGAACTTTGGTTCTTTCATTCTTGTCCTCAAAAGTGAACATTGTGTTTGTGTCTTCGTTTATATTGAAGCTTCTTTTTGGAATATAAGTAGCTATGGCAAAATAGTGTAATTACTTCTGTTGCGATTCGTAGCTATGGCAAAATAGTGGCTGACGTGTTTTATTTGGCAACAGCATGTCACGTGTATGCAAGATCCATTCTCTTTCGACCCAAGATTAGCAAAACAATTAAGAGATAGTATTAAATATGCTGCTTGTGGAATGCTGCAGGTAATACATGTGTTCTGCCTCAAATTTTAACTGCCCTAACTTACACAAACATAAATAATTCCAGATGAAAAATGGTTTATGGGGGTTTTGTTTGCTTATGTGGATGAGAATTTTCATAATCAATCTTAAATTAGGATTCGTCTTTTATTTCTTTTTCTATGGCAGAATTATATGCATGAAATGAACAAGCTTACCATTACTGACCAAGCAAATGAGCATCACTCTCAACTTGAAGGATGTTGAATGCTTTAGAAATGTAATTTCATTATAATATCTACAGTTGAACTATGTTTGGCTTTGCAAAGCCCATTTATCATGATCAAAAATCGTCCATCAAGCAATAAGGTTGATAATCTTTATGGACTTGTTGGACGACCAAATTCGGTGGAGAAGATAAACAACATGAGGGCATGCGACGACAAAAAGTTTACCAAGAACGACTACAATTCATCAAACTTTTTCATCGTTTCCTTTTATAGTACTTGCTTTTAACTTTCCATGTTAAGATTTCTTATGCTTAATATTTTGAATAAAAGTTTGTTTTGGATGATTCTGGAATTGTATGTTTATTAGTAATATTCTACAAGTTTTTAAATAGTACGTTATTAGATGTGGTTGCTTGAATTTTTACGGTTGTAGTTTTATTGATATGTGAGAAATCATATGTGATTTCTTCTTTTAATGATATTTATTTTTTAGTTCGTTCATATCACATGTGATTTATTATGACGGAAATTATACATCAACGGAATCACATGTGATTCTTTTAAAAAATCACATGTGATTTTTTTTTAAATCACGTGTGATATAACTTTTTTATGGTAATAATTTTTATATCACATGTGATCATGCACTTTCATATCACATGGTTTGTGACAAAGGTAAAAGTTGCATATCTTGCATTCCTCGAGTACACATTCGATCAGCTCTTTTAATCTAATGATGGAAAACTTACTCTATTAAAATGATATTATAATTTCTATGTTCATATTTAATTGCTATTGTGCAGATGGGGTTGCATTTATTAAAAGTAGTAGATGCATAGATAATAGTATGGATATGGATGATAATCCAGACACAACATTGTTGGCATATGTAAATGGTGATCACGAGTATGCTCTATTCAACCTACATGGCACAGAGATGCACGAACGGAAAATTAGGCCCACATATCGTGTTTCCAGTTACCTAGTATAGTTATGACAGCTTGCATGACATTTTATTTTCCAATTCTTTCAAATCACATGTGATTTATTATGAAAGAAATTAAATATCTATGTACTTTTTCTTATTACAAAAATTAGTAAAAAATCACATAGTGATTTTTCTGAAAATCACATGTGATCTAACATGTGTCTGGTAATATTCTTTATATCACATGTGATAATGCATTGATTATTTCTTATTACAAAAACTAGTAAAAAATTACATGTGATTTTTCTGAAAATCACATGTGATATAACATGTGTTTGGTAATATTTTTTATATCACATGTGATCATGCATTGATTATTTCTAATTACAAAAACTAGTAAAAAATCACATGTGATATAACATGCGTCAGGTAATAATTTTTATATCACATGTGATCATGCGTTGATTAAACAAAACAAAAAAGAACACATCTTAACTAGTAAAAACATCTTCGACATTTCGTCATTTGATTCCAGATTTTGGTCAACCAAAAGAAATACATAATATCATTTCCATATGTTACATAGAGTAACACCAACTATACAACATACTAAGATGCACAAACCCATGACAATTTAACAAGTTTTAAAGATTACTAAATCTTATATCAAGTATCATATGTCATCTATGTTTTACAAGTGAAGCATTAAGAAGACATCGCAATCTACTTAATTAAGCTTCATTATCCAATTCATCTTCATGACTGCAATATTCTTTGTCTTGACATATTTTTGCCCTTTAATGTTGGTAGGATTCCAAATGTCTCGAAAACAACTTCTACAAAAACAAACAGTATGTTAGCCTATTAATCATGTGTGATATTACACTAAAACAATATGTAAGTCCATAAAAAAAACTGGCGAAACAAGAAGAGGATCTTAAATAAATAAGGTTAAACCAGGGGCCTAGCCGCTAAAGGTACCCAATATTCTGATAATTATGTTCTTAGAGCATTAACCATACTAAGCCAGATAAGAATTAAGAACTTGAAATTCTGCTAACCATGTAGAGATGTACGGGGGACTGGAGGTAAAGCAAGTTCGTCAACCTGTAAAGCATCAAACACAAAGGGTCGGAAGACAACAAATGAATAAAGAACCCTACTTAAAACTTTAGGTGGCAAATTGGATAGTTCGATAATCGTCTAAACGGGTCGCCCCAAAACCAATGTCTATTCTATACTTAAATTTCATATATACACTAATATTCTGAATTAAGATAATATATATATATATATATATATATATATATATATGCTAATTTTTGTAACAAAACGATTTAAGCACTCTAAATAAACTTTGGGTGAATTCTAAACCATTCAATTATTTTAAGTATCCACGAGAGGCAATATATGTAGTTTTTGTATGCTTGGATTAGATGATGATATATTAGATGAATTTAGAGAAGAAAATGAAGATGGGAGCTTGTTGTTAGAGAGAGAGAGAGTGTAGACAAAAACAAAGAAAGATTAGATTAGAAAATGTGAGAAGCTCCAACCCTCTCCTTGTGTGGAGAGGGCTATATATAGTTCCTAATACTTGTGCCCCTAGTGGGCTGTGGAGTGAGCTGACAGTGGGGAAAGCCCCGACCCACTCCACAAATATATGTAACTACACTAATAATACTAATAATACTAATAGTACTAAACAAATATTAATAAGCCTACGAGCTATGTAAATGCTAAATAGATGCTCGGGGTGACCGAGCCTTCATCTGAATATTTATATTCCTAACAATCTCCCCCTAAGGGAGGTCACCCCGGAAATAATAATTTGAATTCTAGCATTCTGTCTTGTGTGATTGACTTCGTAGCTCGTAGTCTTCGATTCTTCAATGTCTTGAAAATTTGTGCATTCAGCAGCGAACTTTTGATGAATGATCTTTTGTCTTGGATGATCTCTGAGCATTCTTTGAAATTACCATCCAACATATGTCTTCCAATCATTCATTTGCAGTATTGTCTCCATGTGATGTGATATTCTTTGAACCGACATGCTCACACTGTTTAGTGTCATGATCTTTCAGCATCAGAGTTTGCAGAAGCTGTGTTGAAGGTCTTTTAGTTTAATCATGACTTCTTTGAATATGATGATGTAGTATGAGCATGTGGTGATGGATTGGCATCTTTTCTGCAACCAGCTACAGCATTCCACAGCTACAACCGCCAGGTGTTCCTGCATACGACAGTTAGCAATAAAACGTCCGGTACTTACAGGTTTGGACTTCGAGATTGTTAACAGCATAGTGTGAAAACTCTCTCTAATCCTTACCAAGACCGTTCCTAATCGAAAACCCACAGAGGGCTTTTTAAGATCGTACCGTAGTATATCAACGATTAGGTGAGTCGCTGGAGATCACTCCACGACTGTAGACCGTTTGAAACCGCCGCGATCACTAAGCGTAATCCACAGGGAATTACCGAAGTAACCTGCTTTCAGGGCTGCTTGATGTTGACCCTGGCAGGAATTTCCATTCAATCATTGAGAATTACATTTGTAAATTCCCTCATAAATGTTCTGGCAGATTGCTAAGATCTGCGTAGGACTCATAAGTTTACAACTGGTGTCCTTAATGTTGAACAACCAGTGTAGAAATAATTCGTGTTCCTATGAGATCTTATTATGCATCTCGTGGCTCTAGACTCGATAGTGCGTTTTGATTTAGTGAGCGGAGGCTGGAGAGGACTGCCACCTTTTCAATATCATCTAACTCGGAGTGAGAGAGACGATAGGAATGTATTGAACTCCGTGACAATTGAAACAAGGATCCTTTGAGGGACCTTGAGTGGCTAGGGAGGGTTGTGCAGCGTATCACTGGGTCCATGATACTTTGTCTTCAATGCCAGCAATCAACTATGTGATTCTGACAGCATATGTATTGACCCGGTTTCTGCCTAAGTTGTAAGGAGGGCTATTTCTTTTCACCCTTTCTCACTTCGTTTCTTTTTAATTCTTCAACCCCTTCAGTGCTTACCGAGACTTCATTACTAGAACCTTGTTGGGTTTGTTCCAGTACTAGCTCTATCTCAGTCGGCACTTTTCCCTTATCCACTTTTCTCCTTTTTTTCATCATACCTAAGGACTTCTACACTAACTAGTGGATTGTCCCTGGGTAGATCCCTCCGGCTCTGGCGAGATCGTGGGAACTTGAGTCTAACCTAACCATCCTTATAGCACCATACATAAATTAAAATGGTCGGTCTTTGGTATTCTTCCACGATTGCCATAAACCAAATCTTTGAAAAATCTCTCAAAGTGTTCATAATTCTGAAACACATTTTTGCAAACACTTGAGAGTTTTATATTTTCAAATGCTCCCCCTCAACATGTGCTCGAATAATTGTTTTATAAATTTGCACATGTCAGGTGAAGCTCGCACTTTTGAATTGATTGATTTTCCAAGAACATGATCATCGCGAGACACGCTTACATCACTAGTAAACTAGCTTGAAATTATTACCCGTCCAGATCACATTCAAGGAAGATCGCTCGAAATCGGTACATTCTACTCAGACAAGTCCTTTGCGAGACACGCTTACATCACCAGATAAACTGGCTTGAAATTATTACCCGTCCAGGACATGTCCTTTCGACTACTGACTTTAGCTATCGTCAATTCATTTGTCAAGTCTGAGTCACGATCTCTTGCGATGCCAAATCCTTTTTGTTTCCACAAAACATTTGCTCCCCCTCAATATGTGCATCGATATACGAAAGAGTTTAGCACATATGAGAGAGCTTACATTCATGTCCAAAACATCACATTTTATCAGATTTCATATTTAAATCACATTCTCTCCCCCGATCAAAAATTTCAAACCATTTGAGATTTGTGATCCCAATTGATTTAAATAAGTTAGAAAAATGTGGGAGAAAATGTGTCCGATTTAATATTTTCTGATAATGGAACATACTATGCTCCCCCTTAAACTAAGAGGGAGATTCACTGCTTATTATGCACAATTCGACAATTATGACACAAATGATATTGACCTTTTTGCGCAGATGATGTAATCACCCGCTTTTCTGAGTTAGTAGTCAACATCAATTATCCATCCACCAACAAATCTTTCGCAAATGTCGTTGATCCCCACTTGGCGAGACCAAAATAGATGAATGGTGGTGGCGGTGGTGAAAGTGTTGTTGTTGTTGCCGACGTTGTTGTTGAGGTGAATTTCGAGCCAATCAATAGAGTTTGATCGTCTGATC
This sequence comes from Artemisia tridentata subsp. tridentata, assembly GCA_021014915.2. Classification (NCBI taxonomy): domain Eukaryota; kingdom Viridiplantae; phylum Streptophyta; class Magnoliopsida; order Asterales; family Asteraceae; genus Artemisia; species Artemisia tridentata. The sequence goes on from CP139504.1 coordinate 86,638,475, forward strand.
AAATGGTTAGAATGGGAACTGGCACATTCATTTTGGCTATGGAATCTGCATAAGAATATCAACACAGATATACATACATACAGATACACTATTCCTTAATAGCTACCCTTCAGCAGCTTGCCACATTATAATACCAAATTCATTTAATCAAACCACAGTCAGGAAATACGTCAAACTACTATCTAGCATGAAGGGCAAATAGCAATCATGCACATGGCAATTCACACAGATATCAATATTCAACTCAGGATCTTAGGAACATGATTCTAACATGATAGCAATATACCTAAGCGAATCCTGAGAACATATGCACAATATCAACAACAATTAAGCAGCAGTCGACTAACAAGAAGTCAGACAACATTTGAAACTCATTCATTCAGATCATACAAATGTCATAGGAGTATTCAAGAACATCAAACACAACTGGTTTTCTAACTTCTTTTAGATTTTGAGTTTTAAAGTATTTGGGGATTAAACGAGGATTCCAAAGTAACACAAATGAACCTTCTATACATATAAAGCTAGGAAATTATAAGCACATTGCACATAATGTCCTAAACTTTCTAGCAATTAACACATTTGGCCATTTGATATAAATTTTAGCAATCTCCTCTTCAACTAATACCCCATTAACTACAAAACCTTTTCAAAGCGTTATGAATTAATCAAGAAACCCGTTTGATGATATAAAATTTGAATTCACTCTCCCCCTCAATCAATGACCTAGTTAAAGATTTGTAGTCGTTGATTGAGTGACAAATTTTATGCATAATCCAAGTATAAACAAATTTCATACAACACATAATCACCAAGTGTCTCACAAATAATTTTCAGAAGAATCATTGAATGAAAACTATTTGTATACAAAGAAGATTTCTCTTCTTTTTCAAGAAATGATGCACTGAAACGTACATCAGATCGAAGAAACATGGATATAAAGTAATCCATGCCCAGGTGAACATCACCCAGTTGGAGGAACAACCGTCTTTTTGGCGACGTGCTTTCCCTAGTTTGAAGCGCGGGTTGCTATCTAAAGTAATAGCAAGCCATATAGACATGTTTTAACCGGTTTGTATAACTTCTGCTCGAGCTTCATTTAAAGTCCCGTGTCATTATTGAATGACATTTCTAAGACCGTAAATGTTATCGATAAACAGAAGACATGCCTAGATGAAACTATTTTTGGATTTTCTGTTTTTCTCATTTTTATGGTTTTTTTTTTTTTTTTTTTTTTTTTTTTTTTTTTTTTTTTTTTTTCTCTCTATTTACAATTTGTTGGTTTTATATTTTTCTATTTAAAATATTCTGGTTCTATAATTTTCTATTTACAGTTTGGTATAATATATGTACAAAATATGTAACTCAGTTTAAGACGATGAAGACATGAATACCAAAATGAGGATACGTTCCGCATGTGGTAGAAATGTGAAGTCTACATCTCTTAAACTTTCACCACCAAAGCTTTCAAGGCTCCAAAATAATCGTCTGAGCTTGAGCCTTCTCAATGTGAAGCTTTGATAGCTTCCCCCCAAACCGACAATCTTCCTTTTGAGCAGCTTCAAAGCTCTCTTTCAAGCTTACGAAAGGTAAGTGTACAGCAAAAACCGTAGCAAACCCCATTAAATAATGCTGCTCCTTTTAAGACTAACCGTCGAGATTCTTCAATCGGGGGATCATCAAGTAGATCAGCAACGAATCATCTCACACTTGAATAATTCTTCTCACATTTCTTCCCGCTGAAGACTGAAGAAACGCATACCAACAATATCTAGAGACCACTTCCCCCAAGTAGTTGAAGTGATGCAGCCAGTCTCCTTATATGAAGCCCAAAAACCCGAAGTACACACTCAATCCCGTATGTAGTCGACATGGTAACACCAAGACAGTACCATAAAAGCAACTTAGTACCGGATGTACACATTTCCTTCAGTAGGATACCGACTAACCATAGGAACCATCATACAATTGTGTACCTCTTTTATCATCAGAAACTGACTTTCTCTTCCCCCACGTAGTTGGAATGATACACCAAAGGAACGAGTTAAAACACTGATTTTCTCTGCGGTTATGACATTTGTCTTCCCGGAATAACTTCAACTAAGAAGAAGTATAAAGCTCATCGTGTGTACTCGTTGTGCATTCAGATGTATGTCTCCTTCCCCCTTGCTAGTTTTGATACCTCAGAATCAGCAACACATTTTACGCACATATTGTTGAGATCATGTGAGAAGAACAAAATTGGCTCAAGTGGATCAAGTGAGAATCAACCGCTACCGAAACTGTCTCTGACTATCTTTACCAACCCTCAAGTAGGCTTTTTGACGAGATGACTGATGGAACAAACCCGATATACCAAACTTGACACTGAAGTAGAATTCCCCATTCTTGTGACTTAACCTTGCACTAATGTTGGAAGAATGGTGTAGAGAATTAGTGCTCCAAGCAAATCTCTAATTGCTCAATACCCAACCAAGGTATGAGACATTAACACCTCTTACGATTATCCACAACGTCAACGGCGTGTGACACTGAGTACTACATCGTAACTCCTTTAAGTGATAGTTACCCGGACTGCTGGTAACTAGATAACCTAAGTCTTCAACTTAAGTCTTAAGCACGAGCAAGTTATCATTGAAGGTCATGCATCCAACCAACCCTGACTTCAAGATAGAGTAAGATCACGCCTTTGAGAAAGTCAACTTCAACCCCAAATAAGTGATAGCTGATCAATTCCGTAGTCACAATTAGATGCCCAACAAGTGATTGTTTGTTCGCTCACTTGTTCACACTTCTCCCCCTCAAAAATTGCATATGAGAATGCCATTTTTGATTGAACAAGTGCATATGAGGTTGGTCCACTGTTCACACTTCTCCCCCTCAAAACTTGCATTCGAAATTGCCATTTTTGATCGAGTGAATAAACGTCCAATCTGATGGAAGTAGATCTACTTGATGTCTGAACGAGCATGGAGCAAGTGTGAAACCTTTTGATGAGACTAGTCAGAAACAAGGAGAGTCGTATGACCATTTCTCAAATCTCAATCACCATGTAGTTTATTCACCCTTCTCCTCCCCCTCAAAAATTGCATATCACGACCAACTGCCATTTTTGATAGACCAGGTGAATAAAAATATACTCCAATGTACGTTTATCCTCTTGATGACTGAATGAGCATGAGAAAACCATGAAGCTTGATGAGAATGGTCATAAATAAGAAAATTCCTCTTCTTCCGAAGATAAAACGCACTCAAGCGTACGCCTTTCTTTTCTTTGATGAACGGGGCCTAAAGAGATGTCAGCAGACGCCATAATGATGAAGACCGAGGCCTGAACTGAGGTATTCAGACGTCATAGTCATTGAAGAACGAGGCCTGAACTGATTTGAACAGACGTCATTGTCGTTGATGTTCATCAAGCTTGAATTGTTTGAACCCCTTCATCATGAGATATCACTCTTTTCGGAACCCAAACTCTGAGTCTTTCCTTAATACGAAGGGACGATGTACCTGCACTTAAGTGAAGACTTCCTGCATTGACATTAAGAGTTTGTTTGCATTTATATGGGTTAGTGATATCAACATTTAAACCATTTGGGGTTTTACTATCAACCTTGGTTCTGCACTCAGTGAACATGGATTCGCACTTAGTGAACATCTTTTGAATAGGCATCCATCTAAGACCAACAATCTTAAAAATTCTACCCGTTGGTATCCACCTAAGGCAAGATCTAGGAGTGTCAGGTTTCTCATGTACAGTGGAAGTCTTGTTTAGAGAAGACCTTTGTCCTACAGCAATCTGCTTACCAGGTTTCTGAGTATACCTCTTTGGTTCTACGGGCTTGTTATAGTTTCTAGTCTTAGAGGTCTGAACCTTGGCACGATCATTCACTTTCTTCAGGAGTTTCGTTATACACTCATCATGGGTTGCATTAAAAACACATTTCTGACAAGTTGAGCAAACTAAGTGTTTGGAGTCAGAGAAAGATCTAGGTTTCTTATAGTGGTCAGCTATGGGAATCGCATTAGTTGGCACGCAACTACTCTTAAGAACAGGCAAATTCCTAGTCTGTTCATGTGTGTTTTTCTTAGCATCCTCTAGGTTATGATTCCGAACCCTGTTTTTACTTCTAACATGTTCCTTTAGTGTCACAGGTGACACATGTTTTGAAATAATCATAGAAGAACTAGATGCACTCATGTGATGTGGTTTTGCAACAACATATTCCTTTTCACTAGGTCTAGACTGTGAAGTGACTGGTTTTGACAAAACTTTTTCCGCATCAACTTGGGAGGCAAACCGTGTTTTTGAAACATTTGACCGTTCAGATCTAAACGCTGTCAGTTGTCTAACAACTGATTGGTTCCTAAGTGGTGGTTTCCCCAAGATTGATGGTTTTGCAAACTTAGTGTTCACATCATTTCCATTCAATTTTCTCAATTCGTTTTTCAACGATGCAATCGCAAAACCCTTTTCCTGAAGTTGAGCCTTGAATTCATCATTTTTGGCAATCAAAGAGGTAATTTGCTCCACATTCTTAGTTTTTGCTTCTTTGATTGTATCACACAGTTCATTGCAATGAGTTTTCAAAGTCTCATTTTCATTAAACAATTCAGTCACTTTATGTTCTAATTCTGCATTTTTTGTTGTAATGGCATCACTGCCATGTTTAGCACTAACTTCATTACACATATCACACATCTCAGCAATACGTTTTTTCAGGTTTTTGATCGTTAAGTTTTTAGCTTCTAGCTGAGCTTTCAAATCATTTATTATAAAGAATTCACGGAATTCAGGGAGTTCCGGATTTTTACATGGTAGTTTAGTTTGAAAACTTTCTTCCTTTTGTTGCATTGCAATTTCAAGAGAGATACAATGCTTTTCAAGCTGTAAAAATCTTTTTGAAAGTTCATTATAAACATCTTTTTCAACCATATCATTTGATTTGAAAAACTCAGCCGTAGGAAAAGCACTTGACGCATAATCATGTTCAGCATTCTGATCAATCTCTCCCCCCTTATGACTCATATTTGTTGAATCAGAGGTGATATTGCTATCAGTCTTTTCCAACAGATATGTGTCATAAGTAGGTTTACTTTGATCAGTATATTGATGTTCATTAGCAAGGACATTATGTTGAACAGTTAAATGTACCTCAGCAGATGGCTCTTAGTCATTTACTGATCTGATATCCACATCCACAACATGTGTGACATGAGTCACATAACTGCTTATACCGTCATGCTTGTCTGACTCTGTTCCATTTTCCACATGTTGAGCCCTTTCATCAATGAACCCCTTAACATTACTCATAAGTTGAAGTAATGTCCTTCTGAACACGCCAACCTCGATTCCAGTGTAATTAGCAAAACACTTTTACGTCATTTGATTGTCATAATCATGGTCCAAAGTGAATTGCGAATCAATGAACACTTGGAGTTGGTTGTTGATCACACAGAAAGCTGCTCTGGATCTTGCTTCAGAAAATTCTTCTTTGTCCAGCTGTTGTTCAAGTTGATCCAAATATAGAGTCATTTTGACTGTGAAATCATGAACATCTTGACCAAAGAGTGTTGTGAAAGCCCGTGTGTAACCCATCACGTATTCAGGTTTTTAAAACAAAACCTTGAGATGTGAATGAAGTAATCGAAAACATTCAATGCAGCATTCCTTTGCATTAGGTGACATTAGTGACTGAAGCAACTCTTTCTCTTGTGAATTCGGGCACGAAGATTCCGCATTAGCATTATCAGAATCACACACGTTTACTTGTTGTCCAGAATTGGAAATCTTGTGTTTATCATACGTGTCATACAACTTGAGTACCTCAGATATGAAAGAATCTGAATTAGACATGATGTAAACGTGCACGGGATTTTGCAATTCTATGATTTAAACCGAGAAATAGATTCTTTCGCGGGATTTTACAAAAATCAAGAATGAACCGTGAGGTGATAATGATAATTTGAAATGTTGTTGGATTTTGGTTGAAAGGGTTTGAGTGAATTCAAATAACCACTGTAGTTTTATCCAATACACTTGAAACAATCTAATAACTAGCACGGTAGTTATACTCAATGAACCCGAAAAATTTCACCCAAAATTAATTCACAGTCTCGGGTTAACAAAGCACGATCAAAAATATCGTCCAAAATTATATCACAAATGTTTATCACCAACAACAAATTCTTCCTTGCGAAGAATAACCCAACACCATTCAACAACAAAAAAAATAACTACAACAAATCGTCCCTTGTGAAACGTCTCTAATTAACTTGCACAACCCTAGTCAGCCCAATGACAATTTAATTATTCGGCCCAAGGTGAACCTAGTGCAAGCCCACACCAAAACCTAACCAACCCTAATTATCCGGTATTTAACACACCCAACCACACTTACATTAACCCTAATCCAACTTTAAGAAATACGCAGCCACACATTCTTAACTCAAATCAACAAAAAATCCGACCCTCTTTTCTCTTGTTTATCGGCTCAACCAAAACCCCAATATTATCCTTTTGATAATCCGAACATCAAAGCCTTCAACGGTTTTCAGCAACAGATGCTTAAGGGTCTTTGTCAAACGGTCACTGGTAAGTATTGGTCTTGTTTTTGTGTCACTTAGTCGAACAAAAGAGAGAATGTAACCTTATGGTTTTGTTATCTCTTTGATTTTCGTATATTACCAAGAACTATACTTCTATAAAGGATCGATGATGGATTGTGACTTGTAAATCTTAAACGATTTGAGAACAAGTTTTTAAATCTGAGACCCGATTCCTTTTCGTTGTTGTTGTTTGTTTTGATTACCCGAATATAAGAGTGATGGACATGAGTTGTTTTTGTTCTTCTTTTACTTCTCGGATGGAGTGATCTCGGTGAGATACGGTTGAGATGAAACAAGGGTATGAATTAGGTTAGATGTTAAGTTGATCTTGATTTAGAAATTTATTGTTGTAAATGAGTTTATCTTTTGAAAAGATTTGTTGTTGAATCTGATGATTTGTTGTGATTTGATATTGGACTTGTTTCTGTGATTTAATATGTATGTTGTTGAACTTCTGTGATTTATGGTTTGTTTGTGGACTGTTTTCACTTCATCTTCTTTCTTCCATCTTCTATGGACAAATCACCATTATTTAGAAGAAATTTTGGCAGAGTTTAGTTTAGATTTGCTAATTAAAAAATCATTATTCGGTTAAACCGCTGCATCACAAAAACCGCTAGTCACAAAACCGCCGGTCACTAATCCGCCAGCTGGTCAAACAGCTGTTGACTGGTCAAACAGTCAAACCGCTGGAGCATCAAGCCAAACTAGTCACTTTCAACAAAGTTGTCTTTTACCCGTTTTGGTAAAGCTCCAAACTGCTATCCCAAGATTCACAAAACCGCTAGCAAGAAATAACACTAAGTTCAACCAAGAACACAAAGATTTTCGTGACCAATAAAAACACAAATCAGCCTCAAATCCAAAGTATTGTTCGAACACAAAGAACAAACAATTAAAGATGAGAAAATTAGAAAAGATCAGTCTCAAAGCGATAAGGAGATATAAATCCTTAACACTTGAACCATTAACCCCAAATGTACTGAGGTGGAAACAATGCAACAAGTGTTCAAACTGTTCAAGCCCAAGACACAACAATACTTGTAAGCTGTTGTGATATTCGAACAAACAAAGAAAAAATAGACAGCAAGAGACTTTTTTGAAACAGTTTTCTTGAACCAATTATCGAACCAAACAAACAAAGTAAAACTGAGAAAATAGAAGCCACTTTATGTTCTAAGCTGTTGCACTAACATCATTTTTGTTGCACTATTTAAGCCCAAACCTGATCTATTAGAGCAATCAGTTAAAGCCCAATACACACCACTGTTTGTAACCAGAAAATGATATTCGAACAAGACCAGAAGAAAAAAAAAACGTGAAACCTCAAATGGACTGTGAAATAAGCTTTTAAACCAAACTGAAAATGATGTATGAACTAAGACATAAAAGCCAGAATATAGAAACCACAATTCGAACAAAAAATAAAAAGCGTGAAACCACAATTCGAACAAGAAGAAATAAAAACGAGAAGATAGAAACCACGAATCCAAGCACATACAATCAATCGAACCTAACCTGGCTCTTGATACCAATTGTAGTTTTTGTATGCTTGCATTAGATGATGATATATTAGATGAATTTAGAGAAGAAAATGAAGATGGGAGCTTGTTGTTAGAGAGAGAGAGAGTGTTGACAAAAACAAAGAAAGATTAGATTAGAAAATGTGAGAAGCTCCAACCCTCTCCTTGTGTGGAGAGGGCTATATATAGTTCCTAATACTTGTGCCCCTAGTGGGCTGTGGAGTGAGCTGACAGTGGGGAAAGCCCCGACCCACTCCACAAATATATGTAACTACACTAATAATACTAATAGTACTAAACAAATATTAATAAGCCTACGAGCTATGTAAATGCTAAATAGATGCTCGGGGTGACCGAGCCTTCATCTGAATATTTATATTCCTAACAATATATAATCCAGGTGACCCATGTTAAGATACTTAAAAAGTAGGATACCTGATTGTTAACTATTCTGGCTGGTACTGCCTGTCCATAAGGAGCTGAAGGCAAGTTGAGCTCCTCATAATCGGGTTCATTATCAGGTTGAAGATATGAAGGTACCCCTTCACTATCAAGTTCTGCATAAAAGCTCACAAACAAGGTTTGTTATCCCTTCGATGTAAAAATAATGCAATGTTTTGAGTAAATAATCGAACACCTAAAATAGGCTCCTAATAACAAAAACACCACTGAAAAAATTTGTAGATCACAATCAAAATCATAAATATAAGACAATATAACTCTTACGAAACAGTGTGATACAAAAGGTGTCGCATTTTCAGCTCAGTGTTGCGGTAAGTTTCTGAAGTTACATTTTTGCGTGTACTAGTAATCCTTATTTTATCAACCTCGATTTGAATTAACAAGTTTCCTTTGGTTTTTCCCTAGTCAAAACTTTTTATTAGACTATCTACCAAATCAATGTGTGGCCTCTACATTCGGCAAGGATGGCTTATGATAAATATTTACAGATATTTCAATGAAAGTAGTCGACAATTATATGGTAAATAAAAGTGATAAATTACACTTACCGCCTATGAGATCTTCTTCATCAAGTCCATCATGTCATCTTGCAAATTCTACAGATTAATTCCAATTTAGAGATTATTATGTGAATAATTATACTAAAGAGATTCTATTATACACAAAAATTAATACTAACATCAATTTCTTGGATCTTTACGGTCTTCATCATTCCTTTCACCTCTTTGTTTGCCGACTTCAGAGCTCACATCTGGAAGATACGAAATTGATCAGTGACAAGAACTGTTAGTTGTTTGATTTCCGGTGGATTTAGTAGATCCGGCGTGTTTTAGCGGTGGTTTTTGATCCCTTTTTTTTGGTGAGTAGTGTGTGTTTGGTTAGAGAAGAAATGTTAGAAATAATGAAGATACGGTGTATTTTGTGTTTGTTGTAAATGTATCAAACTGCCCTATGCATTTAGGGTTTTTTTTTTTTTTTTTTTTTTTTTTTTTTTTTTTTTTTTTTTTTAATTACTAAATGTATTTTAATCTCAGCCATCGATCAAATTTAGATGGAGGGTGATGATATGTGAGCATCGTTTGGTTTGCAAAATAACTCCCATTATATTGAAATAAATTTTAATAAAAGTGGATTTTACGAATTTATAATAATGGTTCGTTGACTAAAAAAATAAAATTTAATCATAATTTTTATGTTTATATACATTTAAGGCTAAACACAGTCTACCGGGCACAATCGGTCGATCGCTTCAAATTCACCAAACCGACCGATACATCAATCGGTCGCTTGGGATGTGCACAATCGGTCGCTTGTCCATGAAATTGAATATTGATCGCTTCACCGACCGAGTTTAAATCACTTGCAAACACACTTGTGGATTGAAAAGCTAATAAAACATATATTTTCTTATTATATCAAGATTAAAATAAGAATGAATTTATAAAAATTAAATGAAAACAATACCTGTGGATTGAAGATCGGAAGAGACGAAGAAAAAGGGGAGAGAAGTAGCATATGTTGCTTCATTTATTTTCTTATTGTAATGTTTTTTCAAAAGCTAAAACATATATTTTCTTATTGTAATGTTTTTTTCAAAAGCTAAAACATATATTTTCTTATTGTAATGTTTTTTTTAATGAATTTTAAGAATTTTTTTTTATTTTTTTATTTTTTTATTATTATTTTTTTTTTTTAAATGTTTGATTAAAAAAAAAAAGAAGTCGGTCATCGACTGTGGCAGGTCGATCGCTTCTGGTCGGCGGAGAGAGAAAGCTGACGTGGCAGCCGGTGACTCAGGTCGCTTGGGTCACCGACTGTGTCCGGCCTAAGATAGCAACCGACGTTATTTTGCTACCCGTAAATTCATAAATTTTCAAACTTCCCCATGAACTAGTTATCAATTTTAGGGGTGCAAACGAGCTGAGCCGAGCCCGAGCTTTACTATACTCGAGCTCGGCTTGTCAGTTTTTTAACAAGCTCGAGCTCGAGCTCGGCTCGATCCGAGCCGACATTTTTGTGCTCGAGCTCGGCTCGATAAGGCTCGAGTAAATAAAAAAGATGTTTTTCACGAGCCAAAGCTCGGCTCGAGCTGCTTTATCTGCTTAAACTTATCGGAACTAAAAAAGGAAGAAAAGAAAAAATGAAGAATCGACCACGACCACAAACCATTATCCCAACTCATTGACCTCAGCTATATCAACATCATTATAGCAGACCAAAACCAAAACTATATCAACATCATAATAGCATACCAAAACCAAAACAATATCAACATCAACTCCCAATCTATCCTATCCCATCCTCCTCATGTCAAACCACTTTCAAGACTCACATCAAATAGCTTGGACTCAAACGACAAGTCATGTAAACAAAAACAAAATCTCAGATCGATTCAATTTTTTTCTAAATCTTTTAAAGATTTTTCCAATTGAATCATCATCATCATCGATCTATGTGGTGATAAACCTTCCTTTATATCCGAAACAATTAAGAAAAGAAACATAACAAGATTGTTATTTTCTTTCTTCGGTTCGTATAGACAACAACAACAACAACATAAACAAACCATAACAACCTACCCGAGACCCCTCAAGGATCGTGAAGCCTTCAAAATGATTTCTTGATTCGGAGTAAGTAACTAAAGAAGACATAGATATCAAGGACGGTTGTGTTTACGTTAAATTGGTTGTGATTCGGATTTGCTTTAGTCGATGAAACTGAGATAAGAAGAGTTTTAGTGATGACATTTAGTGAGAGAGTTTAGGAGGAGGGGGCGGATTTATCAGTGGATGTGTGTGTTTAGGGTTATATAATTGAGTGATATTAGGGTTATCATATTGGGCTTGGTTATTAGGCTTGGTTATTGAGCCAAATGGGCTCAGCTCGATAAGGCTCGACGAGCCTACTCGAGCTCGATAAGCGAAGCTCGAGCTTGGGCTCGATAAGTAAACGAGTTGATTTTTAGGCTCGAGCTCGGCTCGAGCTCGACAAGGCTCGGCTCGTTTCGAGCTTTTTATCGAGTCGGGCTCGAGTAGCTCGGCTCGTTTGCACCCCTACGTATCAATTTATAAGAATTATCCACTACTTTAAGTATTAACTTTTTCAATTTTCACTTTTTTTGCAACAAGTTTTATCAGTTGAAAATTACTCGACAATATACAAATCCACTCACGTGCACTAACAGGAACGTGATGCTGTTAATTAAAAAAACTAAAGTATAATTGGTGTAACCAAAAAAGCACAAGTTAACATTTTTTGCCCCCACTCTCTTCTTGTAGGTTAATATGGATAATGATTTGTGATGACGTAGGTAGGTGAACTTGGATAAGTGAGGGATTTGTCGAGTCTACTACTAATTGTTGTCCAGTACAATCTAGCGGGGTTACTACTTTCACTTATGGCACTTATTCTATATTCAAATTCGTTTTGGCTGATTGAAATTCTGATTTTCTTTAGTTAACTATAACTCGGACACCTCTTAATTCGGGGGTAGTGACGTAACAATTAATTCTCTCGCACTATGTTGGTACACATCATATATACTCACTAAAAGGCAGAATTATAGTATCTCCTAGAATGTCATATCCATATTTTTCTCAAATGTCGAATCTGCATTCATATTCTAAGTGTGTGTGTGTCATTAATCATAACCACAATTAGACATGGTATAAAATTAGGGTTTCGACATCATAAGTGTAAATAGTTAGAAAAACTAGGCAATTCCCACCGAAATATATTTTTAGTTGATAGTGTGGCTCAATCGATCACATCCACAGATCATGACTACTTCTTTCAATCCATATTATCCGTCGCCTCATTGTTTTCTAGGTTATGTCAAAAACTTGTATAAGAAAATTTACTTGTTATCATTGAAGTACGCACAAAACACTAATACTCAACATTATACAATATATTCTCTTCATCACTGACTTTATTATATTATCGAAGTGATGTCATACTGTATGTTCTCTAATCTTATTGATGACGTATAGTCTACACCCGGGTCACGAACCCGGTTAGTAAATAATACTAACAATTAAGCCCACCACGCTTGGGCCGCAACTGGACTACCAGTTATGCGGCTTGGGTCGACAAGGCCCAAGCCCAAAGTTATTTCCGGATAATATATAGAATATCTTCTAAATAAAGAAGATATATACTATATACCCGATGTCGGCTAACACGCCGAAGAGTAGGGAACACGAAACCCACTAGGGTTTCATGCATATATAAAGGGCACCCAAGCCCTCGGTAAAATGTACGATCTTCAATAAACCCTAACCCGTTATAAAACCCTACATTCGATTACTTACTCTCACGCCGGAGGATAATCGGGGGAGACAATCCCTCGATAAGCCTAACGGTGTTTGTTCTTTTTCTTAGTGCGCAGGTTCCATCGAGCATTAAGATTCAATTGGTACGAGAATAGAAGTCCTATCAAGGAACGCCCAACTTTTGTATCAACAAGTGGCGCCATCCGTGGGACCCTACACTAAGGATTTTACCAAAAAACTAGAATGACGAAACACGGAAGTCATAAGAGTCCGCATGGGAAGAAAACGCAGGACGATCCACTAGGAAAGAAGCATCAAATTGATACGGCTTCTAAACAGGCCTCTGGGACAACCAGTACGCCTCAAAACTTAGGAGCGCACCCAAATCTGGTCTTTCCTGCAGTGGAATCGCTTACCAGGTTTACCCCCGCTATTACGACAAGTACTAGTGAGATAGAACTGGAGCGCACACCTCTTGCCATGCCAGAAGTAAACTTCACTGAGCCTCCCAACGCGCCTGTACGAAACAAGGATCCAGCTTTGGAAACCGACTCTATCGCGCTAGAAGGAGTTGCCTCCGAATTAGCCCCAAGTGACTTCGTATCTCAAAACTACGAAGCCTTGACTGCGCTCATGCGAGAGGAGGCAAAGAAGAGGTCAAGCCAAAGTCTGCACGCCAGACTCAACTTTGACCCTAATCCTCACGCATCCCCACCGCGCTACCGAAAGGAAAGACGCGAGAGGGATAGCCGTAAACAGCCAGTGTTCGCCAGGATTGGAAGGAAGGTTGTGGACGATGAAGCAGCCGACCTTCAACATCTGGAAAAACCTGAAGAGGGGGAGCGGCGCGCCAATGTCCACGCTAGGCTTGGCAGACGCAGAATCCAAGATAGGCTTGGGCGACGATGTTCCCCAAGTGAAAGCCCCTCAAGCTCTGACTCTGAGGATAGTCGGCGCAAGCGCCGCAGAGGAGCAAGCTCAGACTCTGATGATAGTCGACTCAAGCGTCACAAAAGAGTCCGCTCATCCTCAAGAGATTCCTCGGACAGCGAGACTGGACACTGGAAATCAAGAGGGAAATACCGCGACCAGGATGATGAAGACATGTCTCTCCCCTGGCGTCGCCAAAAGGTTGATGCGTTTACTAGGCGCATCAGTGACTTTTCTGAAAATAAGAAAAGGCGCATGCCTGCTAATGTCAAAACATATGATGGGACAGGTGATCCTGATGATCACCTAAAAATTTTCGAATCAGCAGCTACTATCGAAAATTGGCCACAGCCTGTGTGGTGCCATATGTTCAACTCCACATTAGTAGGAAATGCGCGCAACTGGTTTAGTAAGCTTCCACGCAGAAGCATTGGTGGGTTTGAAGAGTTGCGCAGAGCGTTTCGCTTAAACTTCACCCAAAGAAAGAAGTGCGCAAAAAACCCTGTCGAACTCGCTAGGGTTAAACAGCGACAAGGGGAATCCACAAGCGCTTTCATGGAACGCTTCAAGGACGAGTGCATGAAAGTCAAGGCGTGTCCAGAGATACTCAAAATATCGGGTTTTATGAATGCAATCAATAACCCAGATCTGATAAAAAAGCTAAATGATAAGGTTCCCCTAACCTTCGATGAGCTCATGAAGCGCACGAGGTCTTTCGTCCAAGGAGAAGAAGCCGCCGCGGATAGCAGGAAAAGCTATTCGAACCATAGGTCGCAAGAAGAGTCAAGGAGACAATCCAATGACCAGAGCGGCAATCGTAATAGGAGTTACCGTAATCAAGGCGGCGGAAGGGGAAACGACAAGTATACCCCATTAACAAAAACTCCAAAGGAGATATTCGCAACAGAAGGAGCGAACTTCCCGAAACCACCACCAATCCGCACCCCAGAGGATAAGCGTATAGGGAATGGTTATTGCGAATACCATGGACAGAAGGGCCACACAACTAACGATTGCGTCCAACTGCGTCAATTGATTGAAAAATTGGTAAAGGAAGGAAAGATGGACCACCTCGTAAAAAACATCAGAGAAGGGAAAGATAAACAAAAACCAGTGGCCAAGAAAGAGACGCCAAGAGAAAAGGCAGATATCATCTACATGATACAGCCATGGCCGCGCGCGACAAGACAAAAAGTTAGTCAGCGTTTCTCTAAGGGAAACGAAATCTCTTTCCCCTCCCTGACTGCGAACAACGCAGTGGTGGATCCACTTACCATTGAAATACATACGGGGGGTCACGACATCCGTCGCATGTATATAGATGGAGGTGCATCCGCTAATATTATATATGAACACTGCTTCAAGAAACTGCGACCTGAGATACAGAGTCAGTTGATCCCAGCCACAGCACCGCTCACTGGCTTCACAGGAGAGAAGATATGGCCCACGGGGCAATTGCGTCTATTTGTAGAAGTTGGTGACAAACCACACTCTACAGTTACCTGGATGGATTTCATGATAATCAGATCCCCCTCTCCGTACAATGGTATCATCGGGAGACCTGGAATATCATCTATCTGCGCCGTGCCATCCACAGCGCACGGGATGCTAAAGTTCCCAGTGGAAGGAGGTATTGTCACCCTTTACAATACCACCACACCACCCAAGGAATGTAACGCAGTGACAAGTGACGTAAGTATTGTTCCAGAACAGCGCGCAATCAAAGTCCCAAACCTAACGGTCGCCATTCACCCTGAATACCCGGATCAACAGGTATCTATTGGTGGGTCTCTGTCTGACAAAGGCAGGTCAGCTATATGCGCACTCTTGCAAAATAATTTGGATATTTTTGCATGGGAACCTAAGCATATGACAGGAGTGCCACGCTCCATCACGGAACATAAGCTACAAATCCGACAAGGATATCCTCCAATACGACAGAAAAAGCGCGGACAAGCTCCAGACCGCGCAAAAGCCATCCTGGAAGAAGTACATAAGCTAGTAGACGCAGGCATCATGCGTGAAGTCTACTACCATGACTGGCTCTCTAACCCAGTGATGGTAAAGAAGAGCGATGGCAGCTGGAGGATGTGCGTAGACTTTACAGATCTCAATAAAGCATGTCCACAGGACTGCTACCCGCTACCGGAAATAGACTGGAAAATTGAGTCTCTATGTGGATATCCCTTCAAATGCTTCCTGGACGCATACAAGGGATACCACCAAATTCAAATGGTGGAGGAAGACGAAGAAAAGACGGCCTTCCACACAAGTCAAGGGGTCTACTGCTACACAAAGATGCCCTTCGGCCTAAAGAACGCAGGAGCAACATACCAAAGATTGGTGGACACTGCGTTCGAGAAGCAAGTGGGACGCAACTTGGAAGTATACGTCGATGATCTCGTCATCAAAAGCCATACAGAGGACGAGCTGGTGCGCGACATGGAGGAAACATTCAAAACACTCAGGAGAATCAACATGAAATTGAACCCCAAGAAGTGTACGTTTGGTGCTACGGAAGGCATGTTTCTCGGGTATTTGATAGAACCCGATGGGATCAAGCCTTGCCCAGAGAAGACTCAAGCAGTCATTGACCTCCCCTCACCGCGCACACTAAAAGAAGTTCAGTCATTAAACGGCAAGCTAGCCGGACTGAACCGATTCTTATCCAAATCAGCAGACAAGTCACTTCCCCTATTCAAGACACTCAAGAAGTGCACCAAAAAGGGAGACTTCCGGTGGACTGCGGAGGCAGAAGAAGCCTTCCAACAGCTCAAACAACACATAGCAGCGCTCCCAAAGCTTGTTGCACCCCGACCAGGGGAAGAGCTGATCATGTACCTATCTGCGACTCAAGGAGCAGTCAGCGCAGTCCTACTGACAGACAGGAATTCCGTCCAAACACCCATCTATTTTGTTAGTAAGGCGCTGAAGAAAACGGAGATTAACTACACTGCAATGGAGAAATTGGTCCTAGCCTTAGTGTTTGCAGCGAAAAGACTACGCAGGTACTTCCAGGCGCATCCAATCGCTGTTATCACAGATCAACCCATCAAACAGGTTATATCGAAACCCGACGCATCGGGACGCCTACAAAAATGGAGTGTGTTACTGGGCGAGCATAACATATCATACAGACCGCGCACTGCAATTAAAGGGCAGATATTGGCCGACTTCATCATCGAGAAACCGGATACAGACACTCCACCTGCGACAAGCAAGGAGGAACTCCAAGAACCATGGATTCTATTTACTGACGGATCCTCATGCGTAGATGGATCAGGAGGTGGCCTTATTCTCACCAACCCAGAAGGAGTTGAATTCACCTACGCACTGCGTTTTGAATTCACAGCCACGAACAACGAGGCAGAATACGAAGCACTCCTAGCTGGGTTACGCATCGCAACTGAAATGGGTGCACGCAACCTAGAAGTAAACGTTGATTCGCGGCTAGTGGCTAACCACGTGTCAGGAGAATATATAGCAAAGGAGGAACACATGATCCAATACCTCGAAAAGACCAAATCTCTGATCCAGAACTTCGATAGGTTTGTCATCAAGCAGGTTCCCAGGAGTGAAAATAGGAAAGCAGATGCGCTGAGCAAAATCGCATCCACCAGTTTTGCGCACCTATCAAAACAAGTTTTGGTGGAAACCTTGAAAAACAAGTCAATCACAGAGATGGAAATATCCACGGTGATAGAAGAGGAAAATCCTACGTGGATGACACCGATCATTGACTTCATCAGCAAGGGCATACTTCCCCAAGAACAGAAGGAAGCTCGAAGAATCCGACGCACAGCGCAGCGATTCGAGCTCAGAGACAACGTCTTATATAGACGCTCATTCCTACAACCATGGCTTAGGTGTGTTGGACCTCTCCAGGCAGACTATGTACTTCGAGAGATCCACGCAGGCTCATGCAGCATGCACTCAGGACCACGGTCCATTGTAGCGCGCGCCCTAAGGTCTGGATACTATTGGCCAACTATGCACCACGACGCACGCGACTTGGTACGGAAGTGCAATGATTGCCAAGTTCACAGACCTATTCCGCGCCGACCACAACATGAACTAACACCTATTACATCGCCATGGCCCTTCTACAAATGGGGTATCGACATCGCTGGACCTTTTCCCATTGCCGCAGGAGGATTGAAATTCCTCATTGTGGCAATAGATTACTTTACCAAGTGGATCGAAGCAAAGGCAGTAGCGACTATAACAGGTAACCAGGTGAAACGATTCGTGTGGGACAACATAGTATGTCGTTTTGGATTGCCTGGAGAAATTATCTCGGATAACGGAAAACAATTCCGTGATAATCCGTTCAAAGATTGGTGCGAACAATTGAACATCACGCAACACTTTGCATCAGTAACTCATCCACAAACCAATGGTCTGGTCGAGCGCGCAAACAGAAGCCTTGGCGAAGGAATCAAAGCGCGCCTGGACAGACACAAAGGTAGATGGGTAGAAGAACTATCACATGTTCTTTGGGCGCACCGAACGACCATTAAGGTTAGCAACGGGGACACCCCTTCTCTTTGGTCTATGGGACAGAAGCTGTAATACCGGCTGAAATTGGAATGCCAACCATCCGTACTGCGGAAGTTAACATGGCAACCAATGATGATGAGCGGCGCATAGACTTAGATCTATTGGAAGAGCGACGTGAACGCGCAGCAATACGCGAAGAGAAAGCCAAGTCGAGAATGAAAAAATACTATGACACCAAAGTACGCAGCACTTCATTCAGACCAGGCGACTTCGTATACCGCGAAAACGACTCAAGCCGCGCAGAAGACACTGGGAAGCTAGGACCAAAGTGGGAAGGACCTTACGAGGTCATAGAGGCACTTGGCAATGGAGCGTACAAGCTACGCGACAAGGACGGAAATGAGCTACAGCGAACATGGAACGTCCGCAACCTTAAACGGTGCTATCTTTGAAGAAGGCTACGGCCTAACATGGACACTCATGCACTTTAGAAAGTGCCCTCAATAAAGATCCATGTAATTTTATTTTTTATATATATCTAGATAAAACATTCTTTTTCAAAACTTGCAAGTATTAATAAAACGTTATGGTTTCTAGCTAACTCCATAACACATTTAACTTTATTGTTTGCATCTTTATCATTGTATCTCAATATTGTTATAATCTTGCCTACATGGCGTGCATGCACACACTAAGACCCACGATGGCAGAAAGGATGAGTTAACCTAATAAACAACTCGTTGAGTAAGAGGGTTGCAAACCCATCAACACCGGATCACGAATCCTTGTTAAACACCTTGCGCTCAAGACGTTGGCGCAAGTTCCTTACACATCCCACGACGGATGCGCAAAAGGGCACACTGTGCGCGTTTAACAATTCAGGAGGTCAAGACTCTTGACTCCTTAAAGTACAATACGACAAGTAAACTTATAAAAATACATAGACGACTATGATTCAAAATTCAAAACACGACTACGGTCCTTAAGGAAATTCATACACGATTATGACCCTTATTTTCTAAGTACGCTTAAACACTTAAAGCTATCTTCACGCAAGGATACATAAGTCATATAAGAACTACGAGTTCAAAAAGCATAAGTATTTAGAAGTTATAGAAACACTAAGTACAAAAGCAACTTTTTATTCATAGAATACAGTTCTACAAAAAGATTTGTACAAAAGAGCTAAATACTATATGTACGCCTTAACTGGCTGGAACCCCCGCTCCAAGCCGCTTCCTTTGAATCCGCGAGTCTCTTCAACAACTCCGCATCATCAAGGGAAACAGTGGCCACGCAGACAGGCACACCATCGGATCTAGGCTGATGCGCAGCGCCTATGCCGCACAGAATGGCCTTTCCTTTCTCGCCTTTCTTCCGTGCGACCCTGGAAACATGCGCATTTAGCGACCTTTGCAAAGAAATCTCTTTCTCAAGACGGAAAGGATTCAGAATGTCACGAGGCTGAGCAAAAATGGGTACCTTCAACTGCGCCACATCAGGCTTCAAGTAGAAGTCCACCTGCTGATCTGCATTATCCTGCAGATGCCTAGGAAGAGTGAGCCCCGCCATGATCACGCTGATCGGCTGGTCCTGATCACGCTCCAAGAGAGCGATGTGCGGAAGCTCAAGCTTCTTTAGCTCCTCCATGGCAGCAACAAGCTCAGCATGGGCATCCGCCTTATACCCAGGCACCTCAGCAAGCGGCACAGTCAGCAACTTGGCCTCCGCGAGCTTGTCTGCGGCCGAGGTCTCACCGTGCGCAATAGCGCAATTGACAACCTTCCCAAAGGATCCGGTGACCTCAGGATGCTCCAGCGTACACATGGCGGCCAGGCGAAGACCATGACTGATCAACCACCTACGAAATAACACAAGTGTTAATAAGAAAAAGGGTCTCAAATATATACAAGTTATAAGGAAAATACAATGGTCATGTACCTGCGCTCGGCCACAGATTGAACCAAATGAGGATAAAGCTCCTCATCATACTCGATGCTAAGCTTACGGAGCTTCTCCTCCTGCATCTTCAGCGCAAGCTCCACTTTGCTGCGGAACTCTTCAATGTTGGCAAAGTGCTTGCTCCTATTTTGTTGCAAGTACTTCAGCGCCCATAAAGAATTCCGTCTCTGAAGATCCGCAGCAGCACGCTCCTTCCCCAGCTCAGCCATCACCATGACCTTCTCCTCACCCATTTTTCGCGCAGACGCCTCTGCGCGCTCCAGTTTAGCCTTGGAGCTCAGCTGCTCAGCTTTAGAGCTTGCTAATTCAGCTTGCACAGACGCCAGTTGCGCCCGCAGTCTGGAAATTTCCTCAGACTTATGCACCTTTGCTTGCGCCACCAGCTCAGACTGGCGCACAGCGATAGAGGCAAGCTCCTCCATCGTAGAGTCAAATGGACTTGACTCCACTTCAACACCCCTCGGTGAACGCGCCCTGTCCAGAGCATGACTCACCTCGGGTGGCGCACTCCCATCTAGGACGCCAGCGTCCTCCACAGGCTTTTCGCTGCAAAAAACATCAAGAGACAAAGTTAGTGCACGGTCAATCATACACAAAATACTAAGGAAATGCTAAATAATACTTACATGGGGGGAGGAGTCGAGGACACGTCCTTCTCCTTCTCAGTCTCAGTCGTGGACGCACCTCCACCAGACTTCTCGACATCCACACTGAAGACACGAAGGAACGAAGTTAGCACAAAATATAACTTGACAAAAGTTCATTACTAAAGTACTTACTTCATCTGCACCCCAGCAAGAGACGAGCTTTCCCCAGCATCAGTTCGCGGCCTCTTGGACGGCCCTTCACCATCACTGCCAAGCGCTCTCTTGCGCGTCAGTGGGGAGCTCTCCTCCATCTCACTGTCAGTCTCCTCTAAATGGATCACCGTTTCGGGAAGAGGAGGCTGCGCAGCGTCAGGACTTGGCTGCACAGGAGGAGCCACCTCCTGTATTGGCTCAGCCGCTATCACATCAGGGGAGCCTTCGGGATCTGGGATAACCAAATCCACGACGCGCCCTGCCGTCGCCTGCAGAATAGTCTGCTCACCGTCCCCCAGAGGACGCACTCCCACCGCCACGGAACGCGGATTCTCTAGCCTCACAACAGCGAACAGATCCATATCTGCGCATCAAGTAAACAAAGAAAAGCAAGTTACATAAATTATGGAAAAAGAAGAAGCGCTTACACTAATAACGACAGTAAGGCGACAGAAGGAGCACCCACCCGTGCCATCCGCATTCAAGAATGTGGGGACCTCCGTCTCATGCTCAAAGTAGTTGCGACTGATGCCCATATGCACCAGGAACGCCTCCGGATATGGCTTGATGGGAATACGGTTCTCATCAATGATCGCCGCATGATCCGCGTTATACCACGTCTCAGGGGGGCGCTCATCCTTGGGCAGATCGGCACGGGTGTTAAAATGGAAAATGGTCAGGGAAGACGGCTTCATCAACCCAAAAGAATTTTTCCCTCCAATCCTTGAGCTTATCTACCTTCTGCACGTAACACTGTAACTTTCCAACGCGCTTCGAGAAGGTAACCCACCCATTTGACCACGTTGCGTGATAAAACGCGCGAAATAAGTGGAGGGTTGGGTGAATCGCCAACAAGCGACAGTTCACCTCAAAGTTAGCAATCTTCCCAGCACCAATACAATGCAACTGGGAGATGTGGAGATTGTAATAATTGAGTATGTCACTCAGTAACACGGAGATGGGGACGCGCTGATTCGCCCACTCGAAAAAGCGCGTATATAACCCCACCTTCCCAGCAGGGAAATCCGCGATGGTGTCATTTGGGCCTGGTACCTCAGGGCGCAGGCCCATAGGGATAAAATAATCCGAGGTAAACTGAATCAGTTCATCCTCGGTTATGTTAGAATGGAAATTATGAAGTTGCGCTACCATTTTGTGAATCAGAATATGGGCGCACGCGCTATTACCTTTGAATTATTGTTTTTCGAAGAAGATTTGAAGATGTAAAAATGGCGGAATTGTGATTTTTTAACTGTGGACGTCACAGTGAATGAGAGGCGGTAGTTTATATACTTTTCCTACCCACCACAGATGATTGACACGTGTGCCCCACTAGCTCAAATCGTGTGGCTAGGATAAATGACGGTACAAGGCAAGTGGGCAAACTCTCCACTTCCCAAGGTACCCAAATTGCACTTTTTTGGACTAGATACATCACACGTGTGTTTTTGGCGGTATATTTTTTGAAAGCTTCCCGCGTACGCGTGGGGAATAATTTCGACATGACTCTAGTCTAGCGTCCGCAGGTTTTCCCCTGCGCACACTAGACTGGGGGGACATGATGACGTATAGTCTACACCCGGGTCACGAACCCGGTTAGTAAATAATACTAACAATTAAGCCCGCCACGCTTGGGCCGCAACTGGACTACCAGTTATGCGGCTTGGGTCGACAAGGCCCAAGCCCAAAGTTATTTCCGTATAATATATAGAATATCTTCTAAATAAAGAAGATATATACTATATACCCGATGTCGGCTAACACGCCGAAGAGTAGGGAACACGAAACCCACTAGGGTTTCATGCATATATAAAGGGCACCCAAGCCCTCGGTAAAAGGTACGATCTTCAATAAACCCTAACCCGTTATAAAACCCTACATTCGATTACTTACTCTCACGCCGGAGGATAATCGGGGGAGACAATCCCTCGATAAGCCTAACGGTGTTTGTTCTTTTTCTTAGTGCGCAGGTTCCATCGAGCATTAAGATTCAATTGGTACGAGAATAGAAGTCCTATCAAGGAACGCCCAACTTTTGTATCGAACAGATGTCATACTGTATGTTCTCTAATCTTATTAATGATTTCTTTAAACAATGTTCGAGAAAGATTTTAATCGGCTTACATGGATGCAAAACATTTGCTCATTCAGTAATTAGACCTTGATACTCAACCGATTTCCAACTAACAAAAGTGTACAATTTCATCATTTGCATTGGTCTATTTATATTCAGTCTCTTTTCTTTTTTTCATTTTTTTATAAAATAGCCAATATGCATAACGTCGAGAAAAACAGTCAACCTTCCCAGATCATCAATTTACAAACATCTACTATTCATTTCATATTTTTTACTTTCGACCCTTCATCTTTATTTAGCGTTCAATATAGTGCCTAAAACATTTGGAATACAATTACTTCATAGAAAATATTTGTTTTAGTAAATATATTGATGTTTGTAATAGTAATAACATGTGTTTTTATTAAGTCCTATGTTGTGTACATTATACGATAATTGTATTTAGGGGGTGCTATATAAACGGGGTCTAGTTTGACCCCGTCCAATAGCTATTAATGAGCGCCACGTGTCAACGTGTGAGTGGTTGGGTCAAATGTTAGTGGGTGAGAGTGGGGATGCTTTGGTGCCTCACGCGCCAATTAGAATTAATTTTGGGATGTGAGATTGCATGTACTGGAAATGCACACAACAAGCAAAATATGCAATTTTCTCTTATCCAAGTTATAGCTAACTTGGGCCTGGTGTTCATTTTCTATATTTTCTTGCCAAGTTGTGTTGTTCCACGTTGGGAGTATAATTTAGCAAGGCACCATATTTTTTTTCTTTTGTTGTGATGGGTGACAAGGGAGTACATATATTATCTTTTGCATTCAGTTGATATAAAATATATGAATAATTTAATAGATATCAACCGTCGCCAGTAAAGGGTTTTAGAGAGATAGAAAATTTTGACCGGTTTTCCAATTTTTAGTTTTTAGAAAAAGTATTTTGTTGAGGACTCTCAGAAACAAGAATTTAGAAATCTAGACACGGAATAGAGGAAACGGAGGAGACACAATATCGCTGAGTATCTGAATAACTGGCTGCGAGATTACGCACACATGTTTCGAAAAAAAATTATTTTTTCTAAAGAAATTAATTTCGAAAAAAAAAATTTCTAAGAAAATTAATTTCGAAAAAAAAATAATTTTTCTAAAAAATTTAGATTTCGAAAAAAAAGTCAAATCGACAAAAAATTAATTTTGAAAAAAAAAGTTTTACAAATCGACAAAAAAAAAATTATTTCGAAAAAAAGAATTTTTTCTAAAGAAATTAATTTCGAAAAAAAAATTGTAATTTCGAAAAGAAAAAAATTAATTTTGAAAAAAAAATTTCATAAAAAAATTAATTTCGAAAAAAAAATAATTTTTCTAAAAAATTTAGATTTCGAAAAAAAATTAATTTCGAAAAAAATTAATTTTTTTTTTCGAAATTATTTTTTTTTTAAAATTAATTGGCAAGAATAAAGACGCTGGAGATGGAGTTAGAATTGGCAAGGAATCCTGAGGATCACGCTTGTCAGTCGAGTGCAAGGCTTCATGATCTTTTAAATGAAATGAATAATCTTCATATGTCGTAGATGTTGTTGTTTTTAAATAATGTGTTGACGTTGTCGTTCAATTTAATAATAACAGTTGTTGTTGTAGTTATTTAATGTAGCAATATTTAACGTGTTATTATACAAAACATTATACATATACAAAACATTATTAAACACAAATATACAAAACATTATACATATACAATATACAAAATATTATAATATATTTCTATTTAAAAAAAAAAAAAAAAAAAGAAAAGAAAAGGACAACTGCCAAAAAGTACAAAAGTACAAATAGCATATAGCCACCGTTTATATAGGCAAATAGCCACCGTTTATATAGTCCATGTTGTGTACATTATACGATCCTTGTATTTAATGGTTGATAAAATTTTAAAATCACTGCCTGTTACGCTGTTTTTCATCAGATTGAGAGGTGAAAAATAAGAATTTTTTTTATTATGTATGGCATGACATGGAAAGTGACATGGCGGGTGACCTGCGCCACATAGGATGGACAAGTATAGCAGGTAAAATGTTACACGAAATAATCAAAAATTAAAAAGATATTATACCAAATAATTGGATTCGAACAATGGTACACAGAACTGCAAAAAGCGACAAGTATAACACTAGTACAAATTTGGGATTTCGTCACACATGCTGTTTTTTGAACGGCCACACAGTCAGATATTTATGTGACTAAATGTACCAGAATAAAATAAACAACCACACTTGAACTTATTTTGTGTGACCATTTCGGAATTTCATTGTCACACATTTGAATATTTATGTGACTAGAGGTAACTGGTAATTTTTTGTTGATTAGTTAGTCACTTATAATTTGGGACGTGTGACAGATACAAATAAGTTTGAAACATTAGTCACACTATATATATATATATATATGTGGCAAATATATGTCACACAATTGAACAATGTGACCAAAATCCATATATGGTCACATGAAGTAATTGTGTATGTGGCTAAATCATGTAGTCAAGTTTGTCACACATTATTTAAAAGTGACTGCTATTTTTTGCTGAATATTTAGCCACATATGAATTTGAAATGTGTGACAACTGAAAAGTAAGTTTGAAGCATTAGTCACGATATGCATTTAAAAGTGACAAATATATGTCACACACTTGAACACTGTGACCAAATGCCATATATGGTCACACTAAACATTTTGTCACACATTATTTAAGTGTAGCCAAAATTCAGTACATATGGTCACGTAACTTAATATGTGTGTTTAAAGTTTAGTTTGTGTTAGCTTGCCAAAAGCTAATGTGTATAGTCACATTTACTTCTAACACTGTGACCAAATGCCATATATGACCACACTAAACGTTTTGTCACACATTATTTAAGTGTAGCCAAAATCCAGTACATATGGTCACATAACTTAATATGTGTGTTTAAAGTTTAGTTTGTGTTAGCTTACCAAAAGATAATTTGTATAGTCACATTTACTTCTAGCACGATCATGTGACTATATGCCTTTACAATAGCCACAACATATCACAAATGTGTGACTAAATTATGTTTATGGCCACATTTAAGGTGATTATATGTGACCAATATGTTCATAACAGTCACATCGTGAAGTATTCATGTGGCTATTATTTAGTGCAAAATGTGAAATCGGTTAAAATTAAATTTCATGCTTTGTGTGACTAAATATTACAAAAGGCCACACAAACATAAAATTCATGTGGTCATTGGATGAACAATAGTCACACAAAATACACATTTCGTCACTTTAAACAGCATATGGTCACACTTATTTAACACTTTTGGTCACGTAACTTAATATGTGTGTTTAAAGTTTAGTTTGTGTTAGCTTGCCAAAAACTATTGTGTATAGTCACATTTTCTTCTAGAACGATCATGTGACTATATACCTTTACAATAACCACAACATATCACAAATGTTTGACAAAATTATGTTAATAAAAAATAACAAGAAAATAAAAAAAGGATGATACACCCCAGCGAGAATCGAACCCGCGACCTCCCTTACGGAAGTCAAGCTGGTTACCATCTTGCCAGAGTAACGTATTCGTTAATGTAATGCATTTCCTTTTTAATATAGAAGTTTAAGCTTCATTGTTTTTTGCTAGTAGCTTAAAGAGTGCTTATAGAAGATGCTTATTAAACCGTGGCTTTTTCTCCCTCTGCTTATTTTCAACTTGTTTCACTTTTAAATTTTCAAATTTAGCAAAACTAAATAATGTAACACCCCCGTTTTCGATAATCGCAGTGGAATATAAGTTTAGGGTGCTACTTAAAGGTTCACAGTTATGATAATAGAAAACGACTAAAAAAAAGAGACGTTTTAAATATAATTGTTATCATTCATTTATTAAATCAGAGTTTACATATAGAGGTCCCAGCGGGAGATTTCGAAATACGTTATAAATGATACATTATTCGTTTGAATGATAACAAAACGGACACTCATTTATAAGAAAGTCCACTGCCACTCCGTGCCAAGTTTAGTCCTTTTAATTACCTGAGATAAACATGCTAAAAACGTCAACACAAAGGTTGAGTGAATCCATAGCGTTTAAAGTTATAATCGGTTGAACACAAGCTAAATAAAAAGATATTCAGTTATATCATAATTCGGAATATTGCACTAAACCTCATAACACGCAATGCGTTGACAGTTTCCAGTCTCACTAACATAATAAAAATGAAAGTGGTTTGCCCCCAGGATTAGATATCAAATATAATGCATCTGTCTAACCGGCTACCACGAAGATATCCATCCGATTAGAACAAATGGGTCGTCAGGCCAATAGATCTATTCACATATTCGCGCTCACCCAGCAGGTGACTAATGGTGCATGATATGAGGGTCTTTAAATATAAATACAAATAATAATATGGGACAGTTAGCCTAGTGCAATAACAATCAGGAAAATACTTGTGTTCGGTTTGATAGCATGTATCTCCCCACGAGTTTGGAAAACATATAAAGAAAAGTGGGACTATGAACTCACCTTGACAGTCTGGATGGAAAACAACGTTAAACAGAGTTGATAAACGTCTCCAGCACGCAACCTGGTTCGTTATGTCACGATTCAGTAAACGTTTCTGAATATTCATAAGTTTTATTATTCGTTTCGTAACGTTTTCGGTTGTTGATTAAATGTTAAAATGAGACAACATGAAGTCTCTTCAAAAGTTGGATAAGATTTTATCTTATTGTTCGTTGTTATGTTTCCGTTCGTTCGTTTAATATATATTTCGTTCGTTAGTTATCGAAATAAACGTATTATGTTTATTAATTCATATTAAATCGGGAATAATATGAACAATTATAAAATGTTATGTTTTTGCCCCTAAAGTTTCGTATATTGATAGTTTATACCCTTGAACTTTGGTTAAATGACAGTTTCTACCCTGAAGTTTTGAAAATGACACTTTCTACCCTTTTTATTAATCGTTGACAAAAATGGTCCTTGATTTAAATAACTTTAAGAAATTGACAATTTTGGCCAATAAAAACTCCAATCTTATTAGTATCGAAAAAAAATATATATATTGCGTTTTAAATAGTTTGCGATCACCCATTTTTGGACACAAATAAAAGCGGGGCGAGGGCTTAGTTTTACTTCGTTCTTTTTCCTACATAAAGTTAGCTGGGTGGTCTCGTTACTGACCAAGTTTCATAATTTTCAGAAGTCATTTGAAAGTCGAAATAAATTTCCAAAACTGGTCGAGTAAAACATTATTTTGGTAAAACTGGAAAATGATAAGTTAAGTCCTAGCGATAGGACAACTTTGGACTTGAGTATCTTTTTAACCGTTAAACCTTTTTACAAAATTCTTTTTCCTATGTTTAGCTAGCTAGGTAGGTTATTACTCGGCCAAATCTCAGATTTTATAAAGATCAATTAGCGATCGAAAACTGGGTCCAAAGTTGGGTCGCTGGACACTTATTTTATCAAAGTTGAAAAGAATTAAAAATCCTTGTTTTTGTCTAGCGACGGGGTCATGTTTGAGACTCGATAACTTTATGGTGACTTCATCTTTTTACGAAATTCTTGTTTCTAAAATTAGTTAGTTAGGTGGTTAATAAATAGGCCAAGTCTCATATTTTATTGAGGTCTTTAAAGGGTCGAAAAATAGGTTCAAAGTGGGGAGTTGAGGACTGTTTAATCGACCAGACTTAAAAATAAAACTTAAGGTTTTTCAGTGAGCGACAAGGGGCAGATTTTAGGACTCGATATCTTTATAACGACTTGACCTTTTTACGGGGTTTTTCTTTCTAAATTTAGACAGCTATGTGATCTTTATCTTGATCAAAACTCAGAATTTATGAGGGTCGTTTGATGGGTGAAACAAAGGTCCAAAGTAAGGTGACTGAAGCTATTTTCTCGCTAATTATCAGAAATGAGAAAACGAATTTGATTTTGATTTCTAAAGGTTCCAACTGATTTTTAATATATGATATGATAATATTAAGTATGTTGATCTTATTTCTAACATGTTTAATCATTTCTCAATTTGTTTTGACAAGATTAAATATATAGGGTGCGTTTTGGTTTCTGGTCGAACAGAAGAAAAAGAAAAGAAAAATTAAACTAGTTTTTGATCTTTGTTTTCTTTTAGGGATTATGTAGGATTGTTTTCAAGAGTATTTAAGGTATATAAAATGAAATGAAAAAGAGTTTAATTTACTTACTTGATCTTATTAGCCGATTAGGGTTTTGTGGGGCATATGGATTTGGAATTTGAACACCAGGGTTTCCTCTTGATCCTAGGCTTTCTAATCTTCTTCTTAGCTTTATTTGGGACTGTTTTGATTAGGGTTTGAGTGAGGGTATGGCTGTTTCTTTTGGGTTGGTTCGAATGGATTGTGAGGAAAAGGAGGGAAATGGCTTGGTATTTATAGAAGGCAAAGGATTAGGGTTTCTAAAGAGATGATGTAGTTATGATAAAGACATAAAGATGTGGCTCAATGCTTTGAAGACAAGTGTGAGGAGAGGAGGGGGGTGGACGTGTAATTTAGAGTGGGGTGATGTGGAGATTTCTTCTCCATACAAGTCACCAAGTGATGATGTGGAGGAGGGGGAAAGCTAAGGAGGGGTTACTTAGTGTAGGCTTATTTAGGAAATGGAAAATGAAAAGATTTGGTTAGGTATTTGTGGGATTCGAACTATGGGAAGGAAATGGAAGTTCGAATGGCTTTATATGGTGGTAACTTGGCTATAGGATACGGTACTTAAGGTTTTAGGGAATTAACAAGATAGTTTTATGCATTTATCAAGAAGAAAAATAGTTAGGGTTTTATATAATTGCATACATGTCGAATTTTATTTAAATGAGAAAGGAATTGATTTTGTGCTTAAGGGAGTTGTACTATAAGCTTAATAAGGTTGTAATTAAGGTTTAGAAATATAGAAATTATAGTTTTAATGTTTCCTTAAGTTATATAATTTTTATGTAATTTTTATTATGTTTAAAATGTATATAAATGAGATTTTAGGATTTTGTGCATTAGGCACTTGTACACTAGGTTTAGAGACTTGTACTTATATTTGATAAGTTTAGGAAAATTAATTTTTAAGGTTTATGTATGAAAAACTTGTAATTTGTGCTTTAAAATAATTATATTTAAGGTTTTAATAAGGTTTTTATTAATATATGATTTTATGCATAAAAGACTTGTACCTTGGCTGAAATGTCTTGTACATTAATATTTTGTAAAAAATCTCATATAAATAAATTAGGATTTGTGAGTTTAGTTTATAAAATCATAGTTTAAATGAAATTATGGTTTTACTGGGAGTTATTATGGAATTAGGGTTTCTGAGCTTTAGATGCTTGTACCTTAGTTGGATGAGTTGTACTTTAGTATTTTTAGAGTTTTGTTACTTACTTTTGTTGTTATGATAGTTTATAGTTTTATGGAAATTCTATTAGATAAGGAACGTGCAATTTATACGTACGTTAACAATTTAACGTAAAGTGGCAAATGATATATCTTAAAGTTTCATATGGTAATGTTTACATAGAATAAACATTAAATACGTTGAGGTTAGGTTGCATGCGAG